>JBBPDC010000001.1:28116868-28128372 GCA_037974485.1 Hemigrammopetersius urotaenia
TATATATATATATCGGCCGATATATCGGAATATCGGATTTTAAAAGCAACAAATATTTGTATCGGTATCGGCCTTCAAAATCCTTTATCGGTCGGGCTCTACACTGTAGTAGCACCATAAGAAACATACACACAATCTAATGTTGTGTAAAACTTCAATAATAATGATAATATTTCACCTTTATATAATGTTCCATTAATCAGTGGAGTATCCTACAACAAACTATATTGGCTGTACTAACCTTTCTTCGAGGAATCAGGCAAAAATGTTTTGTAAAAATGATGTGATTAAAAATTATGGAAAACTAATTCAAAGACATACAATCATTCAGTACAATAAACTGTCCAACATGGGTGTAAAGCCACACAACCTGCTTGTTCAGAACTGGTGGTGGCAGTTTAGACCAGTTTAAAGCATTCTTTCTTTTTGCCTAATCAACTTCCTTGTGCAAAACAGTGATATAACCAAACAGTGCAATAAAGCCATAAAAAAGGACTTGTACAGCCCTCTAAAACTCAAATAGGGAGATCAACAGGTCAATGCAACACTAAATAGAGCCAAGTAACATTTTCAACCTTTTCTCAGCTCCATGAATCAATTAATAATCCAAACGCTTCTATGAAAGACTACAAATAGAACTATAATAAAGGAGATCGTATGTTCAATACAGCGTGTATCCTGGACAAATTGTAAGTATACATGTAAACTATATGGCCAAAAGTATTGGGATGCCTGACCATTACACCAAATGATGCTGCATTCAAATACATAGATTTTAATATGGAGTTGCCCCTTCTTTTGCAGTTAACAGTTTCCACCCTTTTTGGAACGCTTTCCACGAGGTTGTGGACCGTTTCTGTGCCAATTCAATCTGTAGAGCATTTATGAGGTGAGACAGAAAAGGTCCTTTCCCTAACTTGTGTCCACAAAGTTGGAAGCATGGCGTTGTGCAACATGTCTTGGTATGCTAAAGCATTAACATTATTGTTCTTCACTGGAAGTAAGCCCGGAAAACAGGTGCGTCCCAATACTTTTTGTCCACACAATGAAATGTTTAGCCATACTCACCAGAACCATTCGCTTCCGTAACTGGGAACTGAAAATACACCCCAGTGTATGAATATGCCGAGCTTGGCTTGGTCAAACCATTCAGGAATGGGTCTGGAATCTATGGAATCCCAGTTTGGTTGATACTGACAACAACAGCTTCCTATCAACACAAAGACGAAGGAAAAACCAAGTGTCCATGGACCCATGCTGCTGCTGCACCTGGCTGCCCTGTTCAGAGGAATGGACTTGTTGCCGGGAGTCCCAGCACACATCACATGATATACCTTCTGCTTTAAGCTCATGTGATCATGTTTAACGGCATCCTCTAGAACCATTCCCTAATTTTACTGGCAGGCACAACCAGAAAAAGTGCTGCACTTTCCCTTATACAAACTCCACCTCTCTCGCGCGCGTGTGCAGTCACTAGTGAGGTGCCTCTGATGCTGATGAGCCATTCAAGTTGCTTTTTTTGCAACTGGACGACTTGCTGAAGAGTGATCTGTATATCATATAGATCATCCTTACGCATGAGTTGTAGATCAACCAGATCCTGCTCGCCCCACGTGCTCTGATGTGTCATATCCTGTGTATTTGAGCGTTAACGTGCACAAGTTATGGTTTATACCTCATCCCAGAAGGTCTTATAACTGTTTACCCCATCAAATTTGAATGCAAGGATATATCGACTGTCACTGTCACATCTCTGCTGGAGATTTCAATGAAGTAAGATCGGTGTGGATCTTTGTTTTTGTGTTGTGCAGTGTTCCTAAAGGAAATGTGCATTGACTTCTGATTTCCCCCCAATAGGACATTGATGATGTTATTGCACAGGCAAAGCAGGTAACCTAGCCACTATAAATCCTTAATGCATTGTTTCCCTAATCATGAGAGGTTTGCTGAGCAGCTGCTGGTGGTGTTTGTTCCAGGCTGGAGTGGTGGCTCTTCTTGCAGTGGCTGAACATGCTGGGGAATTTGAGAAAATCATGCAGATCTCACAGAGGTAGGATACATTTCTGACACCAACCAGCTTGGTCAGTACTGGTACAGCTTTGGTGAAATACATTTCTAAGCAAGGCAAAGCAACTTCCTTGTTTAAAACTGTGATATAATCCAGTTAAGCCATAAACAATGCAAAACCTGAAAGGTCTTGTACAGCCTAGCATATCCATTTTCACCTCTCTAAAACTCAAATACAGAGTGTCAAAAAGCACAATAAATAGGTGGAAATGTGTACTGGGTTTTACACTAAGCTTTATTTAGAGTTGAGTAATGTTTTAAACTTTTCACAGCTCCATAAACCAATTAATAAACGAATCACTTTTTTGAAAGATACAAAGGGACACCTGTTTGAAACAGTGTCAGTGTTGGACACTTTGTAGTTATGCATATACAAGATACATTTCAGACACCCAGGCAGGATAATGTTGGACGAGCTTCATTATTGTCAGACAAATACATCTTTATTCTCTTCTAGGTTTCCTGGTTTTGTGATGGCTTGCCTTGGGGTTCACCCTGTCCAAGGCCAGGACCCAGCACAACCCAGGGGGGCAATACTCGAGGTCTGAACTTTGACAATCGCTTTCTGTGATTCCCCTCAGATCCTTCAATTAATGCTATTTATCTGTGCTTCACAGGATCTAGATCCCGCCCTACCTTTAATTGAACAATATAAGGAACAGATTGTGGCTATTGGTGAGGTAAGGCATACAGTGTGGTGTTCTCATAAATACGCTGCCACTTTCACAACAGACTCCACCTCGCTTCGTATTAGAGTGCAGAAGACTGCCTGTGTGTTGCAGGTTGGCCTTGACTTCACACCTCGAGTGGTGACGAGCGATGTAGGCAAAGAAAGCCAGAGACAAGTACTCATTCGTCAGGCAGAGATTGCAATGCAGTTGAACCTTCCTCTGTAAGTCTTAGATGGGCCATTCTGACAGGATCAGATCATTAATATGTAGATGCTGTTTAAACAGTATTGTTGAGGATTATTGGATATATGATTTATTAAGGTGTATGAGTGAGTAGGCTACTTTCATATTTCCTTTACTTGACACAGCAAAATAACAAAGTAAAATATTAATCCATCAGGAATGTCCACTCAAGATCTGCAGGAAGACCAGCCATTCATCTTTTAAAGGAGCTAGGTTTTCTCTCATTTACACTACACAGAGTAGTAAACTTCCATACATAGACCTTTTACTGGCTGTATGTACTTGCTTCAAATTGTTTCTCTATGACATTTAATGTTTTTCATTCTGTTCAAATCAGGTGTAGAGAAGGCCCTTCTCCATGCGTTCGATGGAAAACCTTCAGTGGCAATGGAAGGTGTCCGTGCAGGGTATTTTTTTTCTATACCACCATCAATTGTAAGAAGTGAACAGGTAATCCTCTGGTTGTATAGTGTACAAATCCTTTAAATTCTAAAAATTGTAGTATTGTCAGTAAAGGTCTCATGTTTGACTCCTCTCTGCCGTGTCATTGTATTTTTGTTTTTAAACTTTGACTGGATTCATTTGAACTATGTGTTTTATATTGTTTTTATCTCTTTGTGTCTTTGCATTCACAACATTAGCAATTCCCCAGTTTTCTGATTCTGATTCTTATCTTTTCTAAGAAGCAGAAACTGGTGAAACAGCTGCCGCTGGAGAATATGTGTCTGGAGACTGATTCACCAGCTCTTGGCCCAGAGAAACAGGTAGTGTTTTTGTTCGTTTAAAACGACTTTATACATTACGTTTTTCTTTTTTTTATTGAATGTTTGGGTTTATGTCTGTCTCTTGCTTTGACCGCAAAGTCCCTGACCTTCTTTATGTTGGACTGTAGGTGAGAAATGAACCAAGGAATATCACCTTTAGTGCCGAGTACATTGCCAAAACCAAAGGGATTCCCTTGGAAAAAGTAATGGAAGTCACCACACTCAATGCCCTTCGTCTCTTTCCCAAGCTGAAGACATTTATCAAAATGTGACCATGGCAAGAAGACACTTACTGACGTCTACTAAGATTTCTGCTATTTAGTGCAGCCAACATTTGGTTCGTGACGTTGTTGTTAGTCTTCTTTGCTCAATCGTATAGCATGTGAAATCATATCATATATCATATATATTCACATATGCATGTGAAATGAAACTGACTGAATTTACAGCCAAAGCTGGTGACCAGGACTTGGTGATTCATCTTACAGGGGAAAAAAATGACTTCTTGAATGCATTTTATTGAGGACAACAGTAAGGGCAGCAGGCACTGGAAATATGTGCAGAACTGGCAATGCCAATAGCCCGTGTCTGTCAGCGTCTACAAATCACTTCAGCCTGCTGTGACTCCAAAGGATTTGCACCCAAGCATTAAATATAACACTTTTATTTGTGATCATTAATTTCTGATTATTTTGTTCCCCTGTAATGGAGGTGTGTGTATATAGTGTGTTGTATTTCCTATTTAATTCACCCAGTAGGCCCAAATGAAAAGTACCAATATAAGCATGTCCTTATGTTCAGTTATATACATTAAAATACTGTTCAGTTACGCTGTTCAGTTAAATACACTGATGAAATCACTTTCATTTCAGACACGGTGTGCTGGAGGGCAAACAAAACAAAACCAAAAAAATATTATTACATTACTTACATTTGGTGGACACTTTTATCCAGTGTGACTTACAGTCTGACAGCTCACAGTAAGTCATACCAAGCCCTAAACCTGGTCTGATGACAATTATCAACGTCCTAATATTACATAATTCCCTATTTCTAAAAATGTATTGCTAAAGTTAAATTAGACAAGACCTAAGGATGGACAAGGCCTCAAAAATTTACACAACGTTCCTTTCAGCTCGGTGTGTGGGCAGTCAGGTAATGTTTGTTGTCTACTTTTATTTTGCACCGGAGCTACAAGAGTAACATAAATCTCTCTCACCCAAAAAAGCAAATACCATACAAAACTATTGGGTCACCTGACCATTACATCAAGAGAAACTTTAATAACATTACATTCAAATACATACTTTAATATAGAGTAGGTCTCTTTTGCAGCTATAACAGATTCCACTCTTCTTGGAAGGCTTTTCAAGGGCCAGACTTGTCTTTATGCAGCTCGCTTTGTGCACTGGAGAATAGAAACGTTTCTACCCCAAACTATGTGCACAAAGTTGGAAGCATGGCGTTGTCTTGGTTTGCTAAAGAATTAAGATTACGCCCTTCACTGAAAGAAAGGGGCCTAAAACAAAACTTGAAAAACAGGTTTGTCTCAATAGGTTTGTTCACACAGCGGATAAGGCGGTGGTTGTTGAAGTCAACTGACAGGTTGAGAGGGTTTAATTCAATAAACCACCACTAGATGTCAGAAAGTGCACATGTAGTATATAAGTGGTCTAGCTGTCTGGGTGAATCGAGCCTGTTTGCACGCCTCACGTGTTGAAGACACGTAGCAGGATTTCAGGAGATGTCTTGAATGGGGTCGGCTTGCTCTATATTTGAAGCCCTTTAACTTGCTTGCAAGACAAATTTTGCAGGCATGACCCCAAGAGAGCTACTGCCTGAACTGATACTGCTGTGAGTCTCATATCCAGAAAATGAGCTTACAGCTCTATCAGACAACATCCGAGGTTATCAGTCGCCTGTGGTAGGTAAAATGTTTGGACCCAGTGTTTCTCATGTGTTTTAACTTGGAACCGCAGCCTGGTTTATTGTGGGGTTTTGTTTTTTTTTACCAGTGGAGTCGAAAAAGAGCTGCAGGTTTAAAAAGAGGAAGCCATGGCTGCTGATCTCTTACTAATGAAAAGACTTGCCAGTCTTCAAGTTCCTTATCAGAATCCCAGCTACTCCCTGAGTGTGCAGAGGAGGACCATAGGTCTAACGGAAAACCGTCTGAAACAACAGGTAAGAGATATTTCACTTGGTTTCAGAACCTTCAAAGTATGCAGCGTTTTAAAGGACCACAGAGATGATATGCTCCCTAATCTGGTAATCGAAAACTTAAAGGAGTGATAGTTTTAAACTTAAAGGAATGATAGGTTTTGGTGTCTTGAGTTTTGGTCTTGCACTGCAATTCCAATTCTAATGTAAGGAAGGTCTGTGCGGCCCGTATACTTGATGACCTTTTACTTCTATTACTTTTTAGCTACTTTAGCCTCGTACACTATATGGACAAAAGCACTGAGGAACATGTTTTTCAGGAATTGGGCTAGGACCCTAACTGTCAGTGGGGTCTTAATGCTTCATTAAGACAACATCATGCTTCCAACTTTGTGGACAGTTTGGAAAAGACCATTTCTGTTCCAGCATGACTGTGCCCCAGTGCACAAGTTGATAAAGACATGGTTGGATGAGTTCAGTATGAAAGAATTTGACTGGTCCACACAGAGCCCTAACTTCAAACCTATCCAACACTTTTGGGATTAACTGGGATGGAGATTGCCAGCCAGATCGTCTCGTTCAGCATCGGTGTCTGACCTCATAGATGCTGTACAGAACGAATGGGCACAAATTCCCACAGAAACACTCCTCAATCTTGTGGAAAGAAGAGTGGAAGCTGTTATAGCTGCAAAGGGGGACTAACTCCATATTAATTTTATGTATTTGAATGAAATCTCATTAATGTCCCTGTTGGTGTAATGGCCAGGTATCCCAAGACTTTTGTCCATATAGTGTAGCTTCAAACACCCAAACATGTCTTGACTAATGGACCACATGTAGGGCACTGTTTAAGAAACAGTATGAAGAAATGGGTTCTTATGAGATGTTGTTTAGACTCAACCTTCAGGTAAGGTTATTTAGCAAGTATTTTAAATTCCTGCGGAATCGGTAAGGAACACAAATGACCAATGTTAAGTGGAAATAAACAGTCCACAAGACACTATTAGAAACAAATGTTAGAAATCCATATGATTTAACTTATTTCAATGCCTCTACGGCGCTGTGGAGATGCAGTATATGACGTATGGTTTTGTGTTGCAGGAGTACAGCGGCAAAGTCCCAAATGTTTCGAAGCTCGGAGGTGTTATGGCAGCGCTCCATATTTACTCTTGCTTTGGCAAAGGGTTGACCACTAACGAATGTGCCAGAGCTCTTAATGGCTTGAAGGACAATGCAGAGGTCAGCATTTATTGCCGTGAATGTTTGAGGAAGTCCAGATACAAGTTATTCGGAGGCCGAACCCCCTCACAAATGTTGCTCTATGGACAGACTCGTTTTTTCCATCAAGATCACTTGCGCTGTAGCGAAGTGAAAAAAGATGACTCCAACAAGCACAAGCAAATGGTACAGTTTTTAACCTCTGGACTTAAAATAGTGGTCTCTTTTGCCACCGCAAATAAGCAACTCTTTTGTGATTACATCTCAAGATCACAAGTTGATCTTACATGAAATAGCCTAAATGTATGCAGTTCAGCTGTGCTCACCATATTGTCTGTTAACAGTTACACTTTTCTTCTCTCTTTCTACTCTCTCTCCTTTTTTTTGTTTGTTTTGTAGCTCAGTAAGAATGCCAGGGAGCGCAAAGTACCAGTAACAAGATTGGGACGATTAGCTAATTTTGGAGGTAGGACAATAAGTGTAAGACAGTTACTCTGAGTAAATGTGAAAAAACCGTGAAAGAATTTTTCTTTTGTGGGCTCTTCAGGCTTGGCAGTTGGGCTGGTGTTTGGAGCAGTGACTGAAGTGGTAAAGAAGAGCTTTAGATCTGAAGAGAAGAAAGGTGCAAAACATCTCTAATTATGACTGTATCTGCTCATTTAGAGTTTGATTTAAAGGGTGAAGCGTTCAGAGACGAACAGCTCTATAACTATGCGCTAGGTGGTTATAATGAGAAGTCAGAGCTTGGGCGTATGTCCTGATTAAATGAACCATGCAGTTTACCTCTTATTGAAGTGCTATGATGAACCATATTTCTATCATTTCCTCTTTTCTTCAGGCGATAAGAAGGCTGTCCTTGACTCCAACCCTTTTGTTTCCGAAGCGAATGCTGAAAGAGTAGTTCGGACTCTGTGCAAAGTCAGAGGAGCTGCTCTTAAAATTGGGCAAATGCTTAGCATCCAAGGTGAGAAATGAACGAATTCCCTTTTCACATGATTTGGTGTGTCATTAAATATTTGACAACTATTTTAAACCTAATTTGCTTCTTTAATCATGATTTTTAAAAAATATCATTTTAAAATTCATATTCTGCGTTATTTTGATGGTGTCAGTGTTTACTCTGCATGATTCCCCTCAATGGCCTGCCCTTGACACTGACTCATAATGTATACTGCCCCTATTCACCTCACCTGATTGTTTGTTCTTGTTATGAATGTGGTAGCGTGCATAGCATGACATTACACCTCCCACCTGAAGGCACACCAGGACAGCTATGTAAAGCAGTAGTTCAGGGTTTGATGACCAGCTTGTATTGTTTTCAATGCTGGCTCATAAATGGGTCTAACGTAATACTTTTTTCGCCCACACATGCCCAAAATTATGATTGGATAGTGCTGCCAATATAATTATTTGGGACATTTAAAGGAATCTTTCCCAGGAAGTACAAATTTCAACTCGTACAGAACATTAGCCTTTAGCCACATTACCCTTGAAGCGCTAGTGCAAAATCAAACAGGCAAACCTTGTTTTGGCCGGTTAACTATGTTTTAGGGGAGGAAAAACTGTCTCTTTGATGCAACTTGCTGCCACCCTGAACAGTCACATGTTCTGGTAGAGTATACCTGTACCAGATGGTAATCCTGGATAAAATCAGGGACTTAATTTCATGACATGTGCACCATTTGCTAATAAATGTTCCTGTATTAGTTGCACTCAGTGGCTAAAGGCCTCTCTATTTACAGGCATATATTCCTATTTATCCACAGGGGTGGATAAATTAATTAACTGAAATAATAAATCAAATGCATTTTTAAAAAGTGGTTTTGTTTTAAGCTGTGGCTTAGCATTGTTCTCATCTTTTTAATAAGTGGAACAGGCACTACTTCTGTAACTGCATAATCATGCAGTGTACCCTTTAACCAGTGGCATCCTGTACGCCACGCAGTGCGAGTTGAATGTCCAGGCAGCACGGCTGACACTGAAAGCAGCTGGCTTGATTGTGCTTTGCCCTAAAATAGAACTGCCTACAGGCCAGTGTGTAAGACCACGTATTGGTTAAGCATGCCCATTGGAAATACTAATCCACCATCATTGGCTTCCTTTATTTTCTTAGATGATGCCTTCATCAATCCGCAGCTTGCAAAGATCTTTGACCGTGTTCGACAAAGTGCTGACTTCATGCCCACCAAACAAATGATGGTATAGTCTCAAATGTGAGAGTTTTCTCATGTTGAACACCTTTTCAGAGCACTTACGATGAATGATTGCAGTGCAAGATTTTAGGACGTTGGAGGCTGCATTTTCTCAGTAACTCCTGTGCTCCTTCTTTATATGATAGAAAGTTGTCAGCAATGACTTGGGCCCAAACTGGCGGGATGACCTGGAGTTCTTTGACGAGAAACCCTTTGCTGCTGCCTCCATTGGACAGGTGCATCTCGCTAGGTTAAAGGATGGGAGAGAGGTGGCTATGAAGATCCAGGTTAGAGAAATTTGTTTGTCAGCTGGGCATGGGGTGGAAGCCCTGTTAACAGAACAGAAAATTAGAATGAACAGTTGTGTTTGACCTTTTCTAAATCTTTGGTACATACATTTTGTGTGTTGTCAGTACCCTGGCGTGGCCAAAAGTATCAGCAGTGATGTCAACAATTTGATGACTGTCCTGAGTATGAGCAATGCGTTACCTGAAGGTACAAATTCTGTGCAGACTCTCCATTCTTGAGGAATTTTATATTGCAAATAATTCTTGTTCAGATTTGCATCAATTTGAAGTGTTTATATGCAATGCAAGTATACTATAGCATCGTTTCTGAATATGTGTGTGTTATGAGGTCCAAGTGTCCTAATAATTATAGGAATAGTAGAAGTTCCTTAAGATGTGTGGGACATTTTTCAGGTCTTTAAAAGGGAACCAATTTTCACCACAAATTCACCTTCAAACTAAAAGCGCAGAAACGTGCTTTGTAACCGATGTTAATGTTTGGTTTCGGTGTAGGTTTAATATTACAGAGAGCCAGTATTACTGTTTTTGATATGACAGAATAAACACTAATTTGCTTGATCACTAATGTACTCAATTGTGACCTCTACTCTGTGTGTTTTGTCATGCAGGACTATTTCCAGAGCACCTAATCGAGGTTATGAGCAGGGAACTGGTGCTAGAATGTGATTACGTGAGGGAAGCTAAATGTGCCAAAAAATTCAGGTGAGTAAATTAGCCTTGTGCTAATGAATATGCTAATGCATTAAAAAAATGCATAAAAAAATTATGCAAAATAATCAATAAATGAAGTGATCTGAACTATATTTTACAGGGAGTTATTGAAGGACCACCCATACTTTTATGTGCCAAATGTAGTGGATGAACTAAGCAGCCAGCATGTCCTGACCACAGAGCTGGTGTCTGGTTTCCCTCTGGACAAAGCTGATGACCTCCCACAGGAACTCAAGAATGAGGTAAGCCCTCCACACAGTCAAGGTTCATCTGTTTGTCAATGTGCTCCATAAAAGAGGTGATATAAGTGAACCAAATGATCATCTTCCATTATCTGAAGTCAAACTGCTTTCGCTCTAACATTTGAGGTCCTTAGTCATGTATTTTATTTGTGCAGTCAATAAAATGGAACAACTTTTTATGGCAGCCTTTGGAAATTGATACTGTAAAGCTTTGCTTTGCACAGAATGTTGTCCTTCGAGTCTATTGTCTCTTGTTTCTTCTCAGATCTGTGAACAGATTTTGATTCTTTGTTTGAGAGAGCTCTTCGAGTTTAGATATATGCAGACTGATCCCAACTGGTCCAATTTCTTTTTCGACCCTCAAACGCACAAGGTATATCTTACAAATGTACTTCGTGTATTTGCTTGAATAATGTATCATTATAGGCAGTCTTTCCATTTTATTTCCCTTTCCTGTTGTTCCTTGGTGTTCAGGTTGCACTGTTAGATTTTGGAGCTACCAGAGGCTTTGATGCAAGCTTTACAGACATGTACATCGAGGTACATCTTTTTACATTCTTCTTAAAGGTGTGCCGGCTCTTGAGGTGTAAATGTTTAGTTAATTGACTTCTTTTTCCTTCATCAGATCATCAAGGCTGCAGCAGACAAAAACAGAGAGGGGGTTTTGCAACGATCTATCGACATGAAATTCCTGACGGGTTATGAGTCAAAGGTACTTCACTGCACTGCACATTTACCTCCCTCAGGTCTACCTCCTGATCATCTTAAACTTTACATGTATTGATAAAGACCTTAATAAAGCAACAGTTCCCCATTTGTATCTATTTAAAATTTTAAAAGTTCTCTTCCACTCCTGACGTGTGTGTGTGTGTGTGTGTGTGTGTGTGTGTGTGTGTGTGTGTGTGTGTGTGTGTGTGTGTGTGTGTGTGTG
>JBBPDC010000001.1:28133059-28151163 GCA_037974485.1 Hemigrammopetersius urotaenia
ATACTTCCCTACTATATAGTATGCTTCACATACTGTTTTCGCATACTATATAGTAGAGAAGTATGCGATTTCGGACGCAGCCTGAGACAACTGAGCAACTTGTCTGAACAATGAGGGCAAAAAAAAAAAAATCGTAATTGAGTTAAAATGTTAAATTAATTGAGATTTTGATTTTAGGCCAAATCGCCCAGCCCTAATATGTAGACAGACTTATAATAAACAGAGGGCTGATGATGCAAGGCTTCTTCCTCACCACTCTCTACTGCACTAGTGTTAAACAAGGTGTATTTTAAATGATATAACTGTAGTGTCTTACCTATAATAGTGTGGACAGACACGTGTGGCTGACTCATGGTCAGTGCCCAAATGTGAAGACTGTGTGTAGCTTTGACACCTCTTACTGATAGCAGAGCATCTTTCACAGAGTCAAAGTCTATTCCAGGGGGTGTTCCTTAAGACAAAAATAAAACAAACCTCAGACTAGTGGCCTTGTAAAATATTAGAAAAACAGTCACGCTGGAATAAGTGCCTAGATTAGCTCACCCTCCATGAGCACTTTGAATATGTCTTTCAGAATAGCGGATGTTGTTGCAAGAACAAATACAGAAAACAGAAAGGTACAAACAGGATCTGCTATTTTCCATTCAGGCTGTATGGAGAGTACAATACGTCATTATTTGCATGTTTTAACACATAATGTAATGTTGAATCACATGCCTAAAAATGTTTGGAATTTTTTGTTCTCAATTTTTTTTATTCTCACCAACCCAAAAGTAGATGATTGTGGCAGCCAGTAGAACACCCAGGCTTTGCAGTAAGTCTCCCACCACATGGATGAAAGCAGCCCTCACACTGGTGTTACCATGGCTGTGGCAATGACTGTGATGCACTGAAGACTGATGGAGAATAAGAGCCATTCTGAAGAACACACGGGGTATTGAAAGAGCATTGATCTGAAGCCCCTCATGGAACAAGCTTGACTCACCCGCATTCAGAAATTGGAAGATTGTCCACAAGGGGGTGCTATAAGCACTCTTAGTTTTTACCTCATCAATGGCTATGAGCCCTTGATTTTATCACATTTCCTTTAGCGCTTTTTACACTTTTTTGCACTGTTTAATACACATTCATTGGATATAACATATTGGAGAAAGTAAAATATGTTGTGCAAGTGATATAGCATGTTTTCTAAGTCACTTTATTTCCAATATGTTAAATGTCACATGTAAGTGTGCTCTCTGTGTGTGCACTAATTTTGTCTAGACAAACAACAAAACTGGGGTTCAAACCTTTGCATATAAATGTGTGTACCCATTGTTACCTGTAGCTACCAAAACTAGACTTTATTTACTTCAAAAAGCCAGCAGAACACTCACAAGATATTTACTGCCACGGCACAACCAGAGGTGATGAGCATGGCACCGCTGTGGATGTCATAGTCATTCTTGATAATTCTCTGGATGGCCACGAATACAAGCACAGCGGTCACAGTCCAAATGGACAGAACCGACAAAAGTCCACCAAGAATCTCTGCACAAAACGAACACAAGACTGCGGGTTGAGGACAATGGGGCAGACTACATTGGAGCTCTGCTTATGGATGTACAAGTTTAACTCTCCACAGAAACATAAAACATATTCATCTGTCAATGCCATTAACAGCTGACAATAACCTGATCGATGCCACCCGAATGTCAGAGTTTTGGAGGCAGGTTTTGAGGAGATCCACAAGGAAAAAAGGCTGATCAGAATGCTGCCAAAGTCGGTGAGAAGATGAGCTGCGTCTGTCATTACAGCAAGACTGTGAGCGGCATAGCCTCCTGGAGCAACACGGAATGCAGTTGAATCAGATAAATGGAAATGCAGTAAGTGCCTGTAGATACAGCCACAGTGTTCATACATGTATATGTATCCACTATGTACATATACATACATACACTTATATAGCTTTTTACATATATATTTGCATACACACAAATTACATATACATATACATTTACATATTTGTATAGTGTACTTTTTATTCAATGCTGTCGTGTAGCTTTTATTCTATTGTTTTTACTGCTCTTACCTTTGTACTGTCCACTTTCTGTCATAACAATGCACATTTCCCACTTATGGGAATAAAAAAGGTCTAAAAACACTTTAAAATGAGAGATCAGGACCAGACTAGGTGGGCATTAAAGCATAAAGATCTTCACTGACCTACAGTTTTGTTTTCCTGACACATATTTGCCTCTGACACGTTACTGAGAGGTGCAGGGGTTACATGTTTCTACATATTCATTAGATTCTTACCAATCACTTCTCCAATCATGAAGACAAAACAGACAATAGATGCGATTAGCAACTTCCTCCGAGCATCAAATTTCTCATGACTTTGGGCCCTTGCTGTTCTTTTGGAATGGCAGTGAAAAGCTGCCCCTCCAGTCGCATGTTGTTCCTCAAACTCTGTGCTTAGATAGTCATCCTCCAAGTCATCAGACAGACTGAAGCACAATTAGAATACAAGTACACAGGAGATAAATCATGCTATTGCTTTATAATAAATGACTGATCCTTAGGTCTAGACTGGCATTGATAAATGACAGAATTGGAAAAAAAACAAGCAATCTCTAGTATAGCATGTATTTCAGCACCTACCCCCTAATAAGAGAATAACGAGTACTTTCCTGCCTGGTCAGTCGAGTCTTTTCCAAGTTCACCATGGTGTTATTCTAGAGGGTCACCAAGATTGTAAGTGGCTCAATAAATGACTCCTTGACTCTGTAGCCTGAACAGCATTCATTCATATAAACAAATTTAAAGCAAATTTCGAATTAGAATTTAGAAATAGTATTAGACAAGCCTGCAGTAAGGCTATCCATGTGCCATATGCTGCTTCACATGCAGTCATCCTTACACATGTGAAATTATCAACGCGTCATTTCGAACAGATAAGCAAGACCAAAAAAAGCCATGTTTCCAAGGTTACACTTCATAACTGATTAACAGAGCCAAAACCGAAATATAGAATTTTGCAATCTCTACAGCTTTACACATGAAAATACAAGCAGATTAATTTTTAAATCCAAGAATGCAGCAGCTTTATTTGCTTCCAGAATTTCACATTATACTTGCAGAAACAACACCTGGATTCAAATGTACAATCCATGAAACCCATCTGATCAGTTTATTAAATTAAAAAAAGAAACAAATATTACAAGGTGCATGTTTTAAAGAAATGTATCATACTGCAGTAAGAAGTCTATTATTTACGGTACCGTCTCAAAAGTTGGAATGAGTGTGTTCACAATAAAATCCCTGAGACACGAGAATGTTAAACTCTCAGATATCTGAGAAGTCACAAATGTCTTAAAGCAGTTTTTGTTGATGAAATAAATCCTCAGAGCCTCCTAAGGCAGGTAAAATACATTTACTTACATTTTAACCACATTCACATTTTAGCACAAGAGCAGATCTCTCAAATCTAAACTGCATTTAAAAAAGCCTAGAAAGTTCAAATATATTTAGATATGTTGCTGTCCTTTAACAATGTATAGTCCATTTCGTATATTGACCACAGTAAATAAAAAAAGGCAAGTTAAAAAACATGCCAGCAGTGCCCTAGCCATTTAAGACCATTACAAATTTGTTTTTATTTGGGATTACTTAAACAATACCATTTAACAATTTTAGATTACATTGCAAGGGCTTGTACTGGGTGCCTGGGCAGACCTGCCATATCTTTACATTTGGGTTCTCATATAGAACATGAGTGACAGCTACATTTTTCTGTGGCTGGAAATGCTTATTAGACACCCCAGATATTTTCCATTTAAAAGCTCCCACAGATACATAACTAATATGCCAATGTAACAAAGAACGTGGCCCAGTGTAGGCAATCACACACAAACAATTATACATTCAATTCAATGAAGATTTATAATCTATAAACTTTTAAAGAGATCAAACAATAATCAGTCGTAATTTCCATAAGAGCTGAGCTTAATTTTAAGTTTCCCTAACAGCAGGACAAATATCTTCTTTAGATCATGAGTTCAGCTATTCTTGGAAAAAAGAGTGTTCATGCTCTGAGAAGGCAGCTGGCTGGACAGTTATGGCTGTGTCTCCACCTGGAGGAAGAAAGGAAATGCCGGGGTGAGTTTCATCAACTCTAGAACCAAGCATTAGAGAACAAGTGCCAAATGTTTCCCAACTCCTTGTCCTGCACTTTTGCATCTCCCTGCACACGTCAACTCAGTCAGGGGGACTTAAAGAGGAGATCAGTTGAATCATTTGTATTGTGGACAGGAAAAAAAAAAACCCTAAAATGTGCAGAGGGTCTCCTGGAACCAGATTTGGGAGCCACTACTCAAATTTCTTTCAGGCCATCTGCTGCATCCTCTGTGAAATTACCAGCAAATTATTTAACACAGAAAATACACACATCTAAGCCCTTGTTCATGTAAACGAGACAAATCTGATCTGTTCTTTGGTTTCTGCATGACAGATATCCTGTGAAAATCCACAGCCAGTTTTAAACAAGCAGTGAGAGTGGATTTCACGCTATTCTTTCATTGTCCAGGGGCAGGGGCTGTTGGCATCAGAGCATTGATGCCATGCCACATATTTCTTTAACATAAAGAGCTAAAGCTTTTAAGAGACATTTAGATAACACACTTCGGCCTTGTAGTTGAAAAATTACAGTAATCCTTTAGTTATGGTTGTTAAGAAATGGTACTAAACATTTAAGCTCATAAATTAGTTTTGCCTGCCACTCCTCAGTCAGTGTTATGTGGATACAAGCAAACGTGACAACAAATCCAATCCATTGTGAACAAAGCGCAAGCATCCTCTTTAAAGCAGTTTAATCATTAAAAAAATGTTTGCCCCTGACACAACAAACTGGATGCAATATAATCTGTAGCACTGGGTGCTTTACAGACATTTTTATATGGTTCAGTTGTTTTTGTTGCCAGTATACTTTATGCCATCTTTTGAAAATCGATGCCATCGTTGTTTCTTTACACAAAGCCTCAATTTCACACAAGGGCTGAAATCGAAGGAAAAATGGTTCTGGATGCTCATTTTTTCTAACATATTTTTAAAGGAAAGTTAACTGTGAACTAGAAAGATTGATCAATACGATATTATTTTGTATATGTACTGCAACTGAAACCCACCTGCACTTGAGTTCATGGTATCTGGACCAGGTGCCAGCATGCCAATGATCACTGTGCCCTGTGCTGTAAAACAAAAGAATAACAACGGGACACACAGAATGCATAAATATATATAAAAAGACACATTTTCCTCATGTATTCATCAGTTTCATTAAAAAAAATCATTAAAAACCAAAGAGTGTCCATTGAAAAGAGTGGAAGGGGTGAATCAAATGTTCACCTGAATCTCCAGGAGCTGGAGAGGGAATAGGCTGGCCTATGATTACTGGTTCACTGGCTGCAAAGCAAAGTGAATGATTTTAAGAGCACAGAATAGAGCCCTTCACAGAGATGTATTTATCAGGGCCACCAGGTAGCAACAAGCTCAAGCTTAGATCACCAAACAAAGCAAGCAATGGAAAATTCAGATTTGCAATCATTTTCAGGCAAATTCAAAAAAATAATCAATAAACCCTACATACTTTCCGTGTCACTTTGCCTCACCTCTGTTTTGCTCCTCAAACATTTGAGCTTCCAGCTGCTCTGGATCCATATATGTATAGTCTTCCTCCTCCTCCTTCGTCCCACACTTTCCACAGCAGAAACAGCAACAGCAGAAGCAGCAGCAGCAGGTAAAGATCATACCACACACTACAAGTGTCTAAAAAGACAATGAGGAGAAAAAAAGAGTCATAATGTTGGTAGCAAGATTATACAACATAAAACAGTTCAATATCCTCCTGGAATTTACAATGATTAATACAATACAACTGCTTTTTTATGATGGTAAAAAAGCAAAAATGAACTGTCATCCACCACACACCTTGAACCAACACTTGGACAGGAGGAAGTAGTATTTAACACTGTCTGCTCCAAACTGCTCAGCAATATAAAGGCCCATAGAACCATACTGATCATAGATCGGCCGTTTGTTCTCATCGTTGAGAATGCTGTTGGCGTTGTTGATCTCCTTGAACCTTTCGGCAGCTTCTGGGTTGTCTGGGTTTTTGTCTGGGTGAAATCTCAGCGCTAATTTCCTTATAGAAAGAAATCAACCATTCTGTTAACTGCCAACGTTAATAAAAGTCCTAGGCAAAGGTCTAGCTATACAATGATGTTGAATGGTTTCAAGATCAGATCAAATAAATATCAAAAACAAGGAGTCAAACTTACAAGAGCAAGTAATACAAAATCTAGACTGCATGCCATAAGCATGCATAATAAACACTGCATCATTCTAGGATTAATATACAATACCACATGATAAATGACTTCTTGTGTTATAAAGAATGTATCAAAAATCATACTGAAGTAAAAGCATACAAGTACAAACCTAGAGACTTCATTACAGTCTGTCAGGTAAAAGTACTCACACTGATATTCAGTCCTGACCAAGACACAGTTAACCTAGGTTAACCATTTAAAAGGTGCCATACTGTGGTAGCATATACCTGTAAGCCTTTTTAATTTCCTCAGACGAAGCTCCTTTCTCCAATTCTAAAGTCTTGTATAAACTTTCTCCAGCTGTGGACAGCGTGCGCTGAGCTCTGGTTGTATCAGTCATTCTGAAATTCAGTTTAAAACACAAAGTACTGATGGAAAATCACAGCCACATGAAGTACATGCAATAACATGCCTGATACTTTATGATGAGGGATGAAAAGCAAAGCTTACCTGTGTTCATATGGCCTAATTTAAACAGCTTTCTGAGCTGCAAGGGGGCAGCAGGACACTCTGAGATGAGGGGACCACCCCTGGTACTTCAGTTCTGTCCATACAGAAGGAAATAAAAGGAAGAAAAATACTTTCAAAGAACGTTTTTCTGTTCAGATTACAGCACATAGACATAAGAGGCAAAACGAGGTGTAAAGGTCATCGATGAGTCAGGTGAGAAACATTTGACTGGCAGATGTTAGTCAATGAAGTGTGGCAGTGGGTTTAAAATGTAATATACGTCTAAGCATGCATGCTTTCAAAATGCTCCGTGATCAAATATGGGCAAAGTGCCAAACAATGTATCTGAAATATAGCGCTGTACTTAATACTCTACTAAACTCTGCTTTTGGGGCATTTCGAAATGATCAAACGGTGTAACCGGTAAGACAGGCTATCAGTAGCTTATAGTTCACCAGAAACTTTAAGGCGTGTAAAACTCTTCCCCTCACCTCGGTCACCTTCACAAAAAAATTGACTAGATCAGGAGATGCTCATGATGTTCTGAATCCCAAAGCTCTTATGATGTCCTTAATTCCATTTTTTTACTGAAATAAATAAACAGGCGTTCCGGAGAAACTGCAAATGCCAAATCCGCGTGGGCTGGACCAGGAAGTGTGAGCCGTTCCGGAGTCCACATCAAGAGTTAGAGGGAGGAGAGGAAAAGTGAAAGTCCTTCACTCCATCAGTAATGCTGATAATAGCATTCCACACAGCTCTGCTGTAAAATAATCATGCTGTGTCTTTTCCTCTTCTTCCTTTTGCTGTAATCTGCAGTAACGTTGCAATATCTTCACTACGAAAAACAATTTACTTCAAATGTGCTTAACTCTACCTTAGTATACCCCTGAAAATACAGTGGCTATTAATTTGTGAACCGATCCCTTAATTTTACCTTAAAAGTGGATTTAAGGTATGAGTGTGAAACCCCTTAATCTTAAACATAAAGCATTCCTTCAGGAAATTCTGTTATTTAAGGGGCAAATTTGAAAAAGAAAGGAAAATTCAGCAGTTTTACCCCTTAATCAGCCTTAATCTGTGCACTTTATATGTATACATGAAACACAAAGTCATGTTTGTATTTGTGAAAAAAGTTGTTTGGAGAATACTCAACCACATTTCATATTAATTTTGAAATTAGAAAATATTTTTTTTATATAATGTGTTTTATTTATGTTTTCGAATGAAACCTCACATATACAAATCTACAAACATTAAATGAATCCATATGAATGTTAAGCTTGCTGTATCTCAGCTGACTGTGACTTGTTTCACTTCTGACCATTAATCTTTAACTGGTTCTCTCATAAAATACTTGTGAAAGTACAGTGTGTGGATGCTTATTAAAAGAGGACCTGGAGATAATCAGATTTGAGGACAACGTGAGTTAAGTGTGGAGAATTTTGATTATGATTTTCCCAGTGTTTCTGTTGGCCTCCATGTGTCTGTGTGCTTCCGCAATCTGGTCCATGTTGAACACGCTGTCGATAACAGGCCTCAGCGACACAGGCTGGTCTCCTGGCTGGAAGTGTGGCAATGCCTGTCCGCTGAAGCTCCTGACTAGTTCTGCTTTATACTATAAAAAAGAAAAAATGTCAGTTGTGTAGAAAAAAAAAACAAGATTAGCAGCTTCTGTGATTCTTCTCTTACCTGAAGACTTCGTGACCTGAGGAGGCTACTGAGAATTTGGCCTCGTTTAAACAAAAGCTTGCCAAGCAAATCCCCTTCCACTGACGTTCCCCCCATTGCGCCATAGAGCACCCATCTTCCATCCATAGCCAAGCAACGCAAGTTCTTTTCCCAACAAGATCCACCTATGCAGTCCAGGATGATATCAACTCCTTTGCCTGCAGGACCACAGAGTATTTTAAGTGGGAAATGTCCATTTAATTTTATTACTAATCTCGATATAATGTGCACCTTGGTGAAAATGTAAAAATATCACTATGCATTATACTTCAAAGTGCCCACCTTCAGTGAACTGTAGAATCCTATCAGAAAAATCATCCTCTTTGTAATTAAAGGCAGCAGCAGCACCTAGTTCCACTGCCATGTTCAGTTTCTCAGGGCTTCCAGAGGTCACTACTGGAACAGCACGACTCAGACGACAAAGCTGTATGGCAGCAGTGCCAACTCCACTAGCTCCAGCGTGAATTAGCACAGACTCTCCTTGCTTAACTCGGGCTGTGATGAAACAAAACACAGTGACATGCAACATTAGCCATATTACATTTTATAGTATCTCATAAACAGCAAATTTTCATGACTATCACATTCCCTGGTTTTGTTAATGCAAGATTATTGTCTTAGTAAACACATTTTAAACGTTTTCTTTGTTGCTAAAATATCACACACAATATTTATTTTTTTTATCATGTTAAAGGGCATTCAAGCACCTATTAAGTGCAGAAGTTGGTATGCAGTCAGCCATGCCTCTGGGATCGCCGCAGCTTCATCGAGAGTAAGATGCGCCGGGACGGGCAAGAGGAGTTCCTCAGGCACAGTAACATACTGTGCATATCCTCCTCCAGAGAGCAAAGCCATGACTTTATCTCCTGGCTTGAAATTTCTCTTGATGCCAGGACCAAGTTCTGCAATTACTCCAGCAGCCTCCAGGCCAAGGATCTCACTCTCGCCAACAGGAGCTGGATAAAGACCCTTCCTCTGTCACAGGAAACACATCACTTTCACGGAATTGTATTTACATACAGTTGGTTAAGTAGAGTGCAGGGATATATCATATATGTGTACCTGTAACAGGTCAGCCCGGTTTAGGGCTGTTGCATGAACTTTGATGAGGATTTCACCATCTTTAGGTTCAGGTCTGGGGACTTGTCCCAAACACAGCTTCTCTGGACCACCTGGCTCTTTCACACACACTGCCAGCATTGACTAAAAAGGAAATATGATAAGAACTGCTTGACTGCACAGGGATCACTTCTAGGAATGTTTAAATTTATACTTACACTATATGAACGAAAGTATTGGGACGTCTGACTATTGAGACATCTAACTTTAATGACATTACTTTCAAATACATAGACTTTAATATGAAGTTGCTCGCAATCTTTCCAGTTCATCCCAAGGGTGTTGGATGCGGTTGAGGTCAGGGCTCTGTGCGGGCGAGTTCTTCCACATCAAACTCATCCAGCCATGTCTTTATGGACCTTGCTTTGTGCACTGGGGCACAGTCATACTGGAATAGAAAAGGTTCTTCCCCAAACTGTGTACACAATTTGGAAGCATGGTGTTCTCTAAAATGTCTTGGTATGCTGAAGCATTATTACCCTTCACTAGTAGTAACGGCACCAAAGCCTGAAAACCAGGTGTGTCCCAATACTTGATGTAGTGTATTTTTTCAGGGTTATTCTTACAGTATCTACTAAATTAACAAGTGGCGATTTACAAATATCTCATATATATCTCATATTTTCACAAGATTTCTCATGAAGAGATTTTGAAAGTTGGATTTCTAGGGCATTACAGGTTAAAGAACCGATGTGGACGAATTAACCACTATTGTTCGTCGCTCTGGATAACAGCAACCGCTAAATACTGTAAACGTAAATGGCTGCGCAATGTATACGCACGATTGATGCATCTGAGCAGTTTTAACCCCTGTAGATCAAAGTCCAGTAAAATGTATTTGCATTTAAAAACAAAATTAATGGCTTAAAGAACACAAAAGTGTTAAAGAGCCGTTTTCTTGTACCTTTAAAGTAATCCGGGGTAAAGCTAAACCCTTAAAAGTAAATAAAATGTGAACATTTTTAGCGATTTAGCCAACACATTTAGTTAATATACGTTGACCCTCTTCAGAAATGTCCCTTTCAAATACTTTTACTTATATTTTAGATTTCAGACTCAAAATTCACCGTAAAAGAAGTAAAAGTTAAAAAAAAAACCCTCACCATTTTAAAGCAACTGTCTTCAGTAGTGTGTCTGAGGTTTGAACTTCAAACAGTATGTTCTACCACTAGAGGTCATGAGAACATAGTTGGCTTTATAAAATTTTTCAGTCTGTTTAATACTATATGGACAAATATATTGGGACATATCCGTGTTTTTTATGGTGCCCTTACTTCTTACTTCTAATGCTTCAGCATACCAAGACGTTTTAGACAACACAATGCTTAAAACTTTGAGGAGTTTGGGGAAGAAGCTTTGCTATTCCAGCATGACTGTGTCCCTCATGCACAAAGCAAGCTCCATGAAGACATGGTTGGATAAGTTCAGGGTGGAAGAACTTGACTGGCCCGTCCAGAGCCCTGACCTTAACTCCATCTAACACCTTTGGAATGAACTGGAACGGAGATCATGAGCCAGGCTTTCTTGTCCAACATCACTGCCTGACCTCCAAACCTACAAATTTCCACAGAAACACTCAAAAATCTGTAACCCCTCAGAGATGAGTGAAAACTGTTGAAGCTGCAAAGAGGGAGCGACCTCATATTAAAGTCTATGCATTTGAAAGTAATGCCATTAAAGTCATTATAGGTGTAATGGTCAGGAATTGCAATACTTGTGTCCATATAGTGTATGTTTATAGGAATAAATGAAAGTGAATAGCCACCTATTAGGACTTGTATTTAGAGCATCAGTCTCACTTTCATTCATTTTTGCATCGTTGGAATACATGATCTTTGAAGTGTTTTCCACTAAACAGGATTTCTCACACTATGAAACACAATGTACTTAAAATGTGCGGAACCCTACCTTAATTTACCCCTGAAAATACACCAAACCCCTTAATTTGAATTAAGCAGCCATTAACCGGCAAAACCAATCTCTTAATTTACCTTAAAAATAGATTGAAGGCATGAGTGTGAAACCCCTTAACCTCAAATTGAAGGTGTTCATTCAGGGGCATTTTTGAAAAAGGGGAAAAATATGTAGTTTTACCCATTAATCAGCCTTAATCTGTGAACTTTTCCCCTTATACTAAATTAAGGGCATTTTAAGGGGTAAAATTAAGGTGCCCTGTTTTGTAATGTCAGTAAAGTGGATCATTTAAATCCAAAGTGACTGTTACACATATACAGCCTTTACCATTTCTATAATTAAGTTTGTTATCGGTCATCTGACATATCTGGGTCACTCAGAAATCCTGCTTTGTGAAACACCCACCCCCTTTGAAAACTGGTTAGGCCAATTTTCACTGTTTACACATGCAGGTATCATAGCAGCACTGGCATTTCTCTCAGAGCATCTTTACAATGAAAACGAGACAAAGGAATACATGATTTAAAAGAAAAACCCCTGCAAGTCAAGGTATGTCATTTAGATATATATTTATTTACATGTATTCAAGATACAGGGTTCATTCTACAGATGTACACTAGATATATTTTTCAAATGTTTCACTGTTTCTCAATGTAAAGAAAACAGTATTCAGACACTGCTCCAACATATAATATGCAATCCTTCCAAGCTGGCTTTTATATATAAACCAACCTGCATTTCAGTACTGTACTTCAGGACATCATACCAACATGACTACAAGGCCGAACTTTAAAGGACCTCTACTGTTTATGGATGTGAGGCTAAAGAATCACAAAGAGGACACACATCTCCAGTGGAAACTGGAACAAATTCACAGAAAATACAGATTAAGCCTCAAACTGCTTTATCAAGAGCGGGAACTGATACTGATGGAACACAAAAAGTTGCTGCATTTGCGAGTCTGTGAACCTTACGCAACGGTCAACAATGCAATGAGAGCCATTTCAGAGACAAGAGACGACCTGCAGCATATTCGTCATTCAAGATCAGCTCCGGCTGGAAGGTGGACGCATCAGACTGAAGTCCTCTCAAATGAAAGAGACTGGCTCTTAGGAATGAGGTCCTCAAAATCAGCAGCATCATCCACTCTAAAGCAAGGTCCTGCCCTGTTATTACTACCAGTCGTTACAAGAAAGGCTTCACAAACAGGCCCTTTATCCATCATGCAACTAAAAGAAATTGCTTTAATTGACAGCATTTCTCAAAAAGAGCTGGCAAGCCAAAAAGAACAAGAGAGGCAAAGAAAGGAAAGATTGAAACAAATTCAGAGAGAACAATTTCAGCAGAAAATGCAGGCTTTCCTCAGGACTCTAAAAACAATATAAGCATATACTTTACATATGAACTACTGCAGGCTCACATCTGACTGAGCTGGTCATGTAAATGCATGTCTATTATTCAAAACAGCCTCAGAGTTACAGAATCTCTCTGTAACACACTTACCTTTCTTTACTTGCTAGGTCTTAATAGCTTAACTCGATTTGTTTGACCTTGCCATAGAAAATGAGGACGAATTATTAGCTCAGTATGTCAAATGTTGATTATGTGAATGAAAGTTAATTGAATCCTGTGCCTGCTTTTTTCACACAATGGTTCCCGTTTTCCTCATGGTCAAAAGAGCAATGTGGACTGGAGACTCCATTAATAACTCCTGGCCTTTCTTCCATTGCGGGGATTCTGCAAGCATTTCATCTATTAAA
Organism: Hemigrammopetersius urotaenia; assembly: GCA_037974485.1. NCBI lineage: Eukaryota > Metazoa > Chordata > Actinopteri > Characiformes > Alestidae > Hemigrammopetersius > Hemigrammopetersius urotaenia. Next base: position 28,146,399 of record JBBPDC010000001.1, read on the forward strand.
CAGATACAAAAATGATGTGACTGCATAAGCTGTTAGAACTTTATATTATCAAAGCTTAAATACGATTTAACTGATGCACTTAAGTTCGTAATTTGTATGCTTTGTAAGTGGCCATTAAACTTTAGGATTTGATTTGCCAGCATTACTGCCATCAAAGCAACATAAAAAGTCTTACTTTCACTCTTGATGGTAACATTAGTAGGCAGACACCGGGTGAGGTCACCATACTCCAATGTGCACAGGACAGCTGTTTCACCCTCATCTTGTGTTTCGCACTTTAGGACAAGAAAGTTGTAAAGTTGATTCTTCTCCATAACTTCTACTGTCCCGATAAGCTCCTGTAGTCCAAATACATGCAAAATATGAAGGAAAACAATAAGATAAAGGAATTTGGCTAAACACAGACAAATGTCTATGTGATGTATATGCATTTAAAGGAATGAGATGTTTAGTAAAACACCTGAGATTTAAACCTAAACAGTATGATCTCAGTGTATAAAATATCCTGTTAACTCTGGATGTCGTACATTGATGAGCAAAATCTGCTGCTTGCGGCCGGCTAAAGACTGCAGGTGCAGGCTTAGTGTTTCAAGGAAGGCTTTTAAATCAGTCTGTAGCTTCTCCTTGGCGAGCCTCTCCAACGGGACACATGGAGGGATGTTGTGACGACTGATCTGCACCATGCGTGTAAGGTCCATTTCCACATTGTATGTTTCCAAGTACACGCCCTCATAGGCAGTGCGAAATGACACAGACACACTTTTGCCTTGTTTACTCTCCGTTAGATAATATCCACCTAAGAATAAGGGAGATATTAAAGTCTAATTAAACCCCCACACCATAGAATAATACACTACATTTAACAGCTACATGTTTTCATGTTATGCTCCATTCATTCCTGTTGTCCTATTTAAAAAATTACATTTTCATGGTGACTGGTGTTTTTATTGTTTTCACCACTAAAACTAAGTTCCATAAGATAGAGAAAGGGCAACAGCATTTACACTTTAGTTTCAAAAGAAATGGGACGTGAAAGAAACACTGATACGGATTCCTAGTTGTAATGTGATGATTGTACTGGCACATTAAGTAAGGTAAGGTGTCCATTTGTCACACATGAACACAACACAGCACAGCACACAGTGTGAACAGTGCAATTTGGTTGTTACTTTAAACCCAATCACCAAGTGAAGCAGTGGACAGCCAGCAACACAACACCTGTGGAGCAGTGTGTGGGAACAGTACCTGGCTCAAGGGTACCTCAGTGCTACAGCCAGTCCTGGGAATCGAACCCATGACCTTCCGGTCACAGGGGTAACTCCCTAACCATCAGGCCACCACTCTACACACACACTTGCAGATTTACAAATATATAATTGTAATTTTAACAAACTCATGATCCCATTGTTACTTTCACGTCTGATTGCTTTTGACAGGATACTAGTTTTTTATTCAGATTTTTACCAGTGAGTTGATAGGCGGTTTGAATGTCCTTCAGCTGCGCAAGTCTGGATTTCAACAGAAATGGTTCAAGTTGCATGAAGTCGTGTGTTTCCTCATCTCTCATCGGCAGTCCTTGGTCCAGTTTATCTTTTAGATTCTGAAATTGCACAGGAGTTGGCTGAAACACTGAACCAACAAAGTTATATTTTAGATTATACTTAAGATTATATCCAAGACTAGCCGTGACATTATCCCCCAGCTGAACCTTTAATGCTGCTGTTTCAGCACAAAGTCGGTCTCTTTTTGCACGAAGCATTGCTATAGAAGCATGGAGTTCTCCCAAAAGGTCTTGCTTTTGTTTTTCCTGGCATGTTGTCCCAACCTTCTCCAACATCATCAGGTGATCGAGGACCCCTGTGAGACAAGAAGCAACACATACATAAAGGTTATGTTATTTTATGTGTAGATTACTGGTACTGAATGACATTTTTATTAGGGGTGGAAGAAGTTTCATCGTTAGGCCTGACCATCCAGGCTACATCCCCAAATGTTTTATGAATAGCGTGTGTATGGACGTTAACATAATGCAGTAGATTGCTGATTGGTGCAGGTTGTTCATGAATATTGCTGGTGTTCAAACAATGCAGTTGTATCAGATATAAGTAACAGAATGCCTATTCTCTAACCAACATTGTCATACCTCCATATTGCACACCGTCACGTCTGCATTAGGATACCATGATGTTTTAATGGACTCTAGCAGCTAATAAGATGTTGGTGGTGTTGATGAGTCATTTTATTCCTCACATTAAATAGCCCTTAACTAGAATAATGAAAATAGTCGATGCACTACAGTATTATAACTGAGTAACCAGCTGGGAACAGTGAACCAGTATTGAAACACTGTCGCTCAAGCCTCACACCTAAACATACCATATATGGTAAAAAGTATTGGGACACGGCCATTATACTAACAGGGACTTTAATGACATTCCTTACATAAACTTTAATGTGGAGCTGATTCCTCTTTGCAACAATAGCGTCCTCCAATCTTCTTGGAAGGCTTTTGGACTTTTTGTGAAAATCTGTGGCCATTCATTCTGTAGAGCATTCATGAGGTCAGGCATTGATGTTGGACTACAAGATCTGGCTCGCAATGTTTGTTCCATTTCATCCCAAAGGTGTTGGATGGGGCTGATGTCAGGGCTCTGCGCAGGCCAGTCAAGATCTTGACCGAACACAACAAGCCATGTTTTTATGGACTTTGCTTGGGGAATGTCCTTTTCTATTCCAGCATGACGTTATTCCCCAAAGTGTATCCGCAAAGAATGTCTTGATGTGCTGAAGCATTAAGATTATTGTCCTTCACTGAAGGTAGGTGTAAGTGGTAAGTGTCCCAATACTTTTGTTCATATAGTGTATTTGTAACGTGTCGGTAACGGTACATTGGCAATAGTATTAGAGCAAATTTGCATTGGATTTAAAAAATGTTAAAACACAAGAAAAATACAACCAACTTATATTGTCTTATTGCACAGAAAAGACCCTCAGTTTGTGGCTGCCGTGACCAGAAACCCCAAAACTGCGTGTTTTATTTCTCGGCTAGCCAAATACGGACGCTGTACACTAAACTAGCTTCTGGTAAAAGTCAGGATCGAGTGTAGTCACCTTGTTTTCTCACGATGTCCATGTTTTTGGAGTTTGTTCAGCCACTCTGTGTTCAAACCTTGGCGCTTTCTTCGTCGTGAACGCGGACGTGACGTTAGGCCACAGCGAGAGGTGACGTCAGATGTAAACAACGCCACCGTGAGCCTCAATCAAAGACAGTTTACGCAGCGCAGCGGAGCCGTGTTTCACCATTCAGCACGGAGCGACCAGTCTGGGGAATGTAGCAGAACTGAATTCATTTGCACACTTTAAATAAGAAATAACAAAATCGGGAAAAGAGGATAGTAAAGGGCAGTGCCATGGTGCTGAATCTGGAACACGTGTTACACTAGTGAGGGAAGTGTTGTTCAGTAATCTCAGCTGAGTGTTCATGAAGCTCGTTTCTCCATAAGACCTGTGATGGTTTTGGGGGGTTAGAGGTGCAGTATGCTGAAATCTGCTGTGTGCTGAAATCTCCAGTGTGCCGAATGTGAACAAGGAAGTGCACCTTGTGCAGGGCTGAAGGTGTGCAGTAGTTGTAGAGGTAAGTCAGGAATATCTGACATTGAAACTCTAAGAGCTGTTTTTCACTGTGCTATGATCTTTATCACACACGAAACATCAAACGAATTAACTCGTTAATGGCTTTAAATAGTCTGTTTAGCCTTTTTCTGAATGTTGGTAAACTTGACCTTTACCCTGGTATAACACACACAGCATGTATACGCGGAATATATGATTATATTGTGTATATATTATATTACAAATATTTACATGTATGTGGGTAGAGAAAGTGTATGTATAATATATAAATAAATGTCTAAGTATATTTTATATATACATTTATATGTATAAATATATTCACATATATGATATATACTCAGTAATCATATATATCTTTCCCCATTATATTTATATTATGGTGTACTTAATCTAATTTACTTCTTTAGTAAAATACACTAATATTGTTATAGGAATCCTGGTATAAAAGCCTATTGTGTGTCTGCATTATTGTCTGTGTAAGGAACAGGTGTCCATTGTAATGAATAACATTCATTTAACTCTTTTTAAAGTTGCAGAGCGTTCATCAGTCCTCATGGATGACTGCAAACAGATCCATTGTGCTGTGAGAACCTGTTGGTCTGGCCTATAACTGACACTCAGGTGCAGTCAGTATGGATGTCGTTGGACAGAAGTACTTCACTGTACTTGACTTTGTGGTGTTTGCCCTTCTTCTTGTGGCCTCCATAGCCATAGGGCTGTACTACGCCCTCTCTGGGGGGCGGCAGAGAACCACTCAGGAGTTCCTGTTGGCTGACCGGAGCATGAAGTGCCTGCCCCTGTCCCTGTCTCTCATGGCCTCTTTCCAGTCAGCTGTCGCAATTGTCGGCACACCAGCAGAAGTCTACACCAATGGCACACAGTACTGGTTCATAGGCTGCTCTTACATTCTGGGACTCCTTATTCCTGCCCACATTTTCATTCCAGTATTCTACAGACTGCATCTCAGTAGTGCCTACCAGGTACAATCCCTCACCTTACCTGTAACATGTAACTTCATTATGTAACCATTATGTGTAGGTCAGAGCTGAAGAAATGTTGAAGTTGAAGTTTATTGTCATATGTACAGAGTACAGTGTACAGAGTACAATGAAATTCTTACTTGAACACCCTC
>JBBPDC010000001.1:28163983-28174079 GCA_037974485.1 Hemigrammopetersius urotaenia
AGAACAGGTTTGTCCCAGAACTTTTGTCCGTATAGTGTATGTATGTATGTCTGTATATATATGGCACGCTGCTGTGATACTGACCCTATAGCTTATCTAAATCAAGATATAATATTTTAGAATGTGATAAACTCAGTAATCCAGGTTACCTTTGGCTGCAGCCCAGTGTAGTGGAGTCTTATTGTTCCAGAAAATGTCTTTCTGGTTTGGATTGCATTTGTTTCTTTTCACAATTTCTTCCACGAGATCTAAATCTCCTACTGCTGCTGCTTGGTGCAGTTCGGTCATCTGCACTTGAAAACAGACCCGTTTCACACCGCAAATAACTACGGGTTCGTGCTTTTTAATAACAGTTGTGTTTGAGTCAAAAGACGGAACAAGGTCGTGTTAATAATTAGAAAAGAAGCAGCTGGCTTGGATTACATTTAAATTCCTGTCCTCTTGTGGACGTTTAAACGATATTTACACATACCTCTCTCTGCTGCTCTTTTGTTGGTGGCAACGCGTCACTGGCGCTAAAATGGGCGTAAGTAACAGACTGCGTCATTTTTTCCGCACCCGTATTCAGACAAGCCCCGCCCCAGCTCTATAATTGGCAGCGCATCTCAATACACGAGCCAGATTTTTCTTGTCAAAACGACTTCCAACGTATTTAAAAATATTATCGTCATAAATACAGTTTGGCCGATTTGTATTTTTTTTCTATTTTGAAACGCGAATCAATCTTCTCCACTATCTGGACAAAAGTATTGGGACAACCCTGTTTTTCAGGGCTTGGGCTAAGCCCCTTACTTCCAGTGAAGGGCAAAAATCTCAATGCTTCAGCATACCAAGCCGGACAACACCATGCTTCCAACTTTGTGGACCCAGTGTTTGTAAAGACATGGTTGGGCGAGTTTGGTGTGGAAGAACTTGATGCACCCACACAGGATGAACTGGAACAGGTCTTCTCACAGGTCTTCTCACAGGTTTTCTCATCCAACATCAGGGCCAGATCGTATAAATGCTCTACAGAATGAATGGGCACAAACTCCCACAGAAACACTCCAAATTTTTGTGAAATCCTTCCAAGAAGAGTGGAGGCTGTTATAGCCGCACAGGGGACCTACTCCATATTAAAGTGTATGGTTTTGCATGCAATGTCTTTAAAGTAGGTTTAGGTGTAATGGTCAGGTGTCCCAACACGTTTGTCCCTATAGTGTGTCACTCCAACTGTGTTACATTTATTCCTCATCCATTTAATAATACAGCAAATAATTTAACATCATTCGTTCATACTACTCTGTGAAATGAGTGTCAGTTAACCTTTTAGCAACTGTTATAGTCGATAGGTTTGATCTTGAATACCAGTCAAATCTTAAACTTGCGGTCTCTTATGGTGTTAGGACAGAAGCACAACAGTGCCCCCATTTGTCAGTGCAAAGCAACAATTAAATGTAATTCAATATTGTCACGTCACCCCTTAGTAGTCTCTAAAAAATTACAAGCCAATTGCCCCCCCCCCCCCCACACACACTTCACATCCTTTAGATAGCACATGCAAGTTTGACTGACAACAAAACAACATCTAATATTGCTGCACATGTGTTTTATTTTACTGTTAACACACACAAGGTTATGAATTCAAAGGCTTCAAAAGACTTTCAAACAATTCACACAAGACAATTACATGACAATAAATATCAAAGAGAAGCATTGTATCACAATTCACATGAGATGATTACAGCACAATGCATTTTGTTGAAATATGAGATACACAGTATGAATGGTCCATGTTGATGCTGTTGAAGCATGTTACACATATTCCCATCTGCATCCATCTGCAGTATCTGTGCATAAACATAGCCACTCTCAATGATAATTTTCCATACAAATTGGATAGAAAAGTGGGTGGAAAGTAAGCCACAGAAAAGAAAGGGGCAAAATTCAAAATGTTATCAATGCTGTTGTACACATGCCTACAGCAACCGTCAGATTTTCCAGTTTCAAGAGCAAGAAAACATCCTTCTGATAGGGTATCTTGAAGGGGGAAGAATTTTTTAAGAAGGGGGACTTACAAAAATTGTGTGTGTACAAGAGTAAAATAAAACAGGGTTGTGTTTTGGTAAAAAAAAAAAAAAGCCTAAAAATGCCTACAGCGTAAACTCTAAATATGCCCCCAAATATGCTCCCAGAACACTTTAATTTCATTTTAAACTCGGTTTAATGCATTACCCTTAAAGAAAATGCAAAGGTAAACCAGTATTCACCACTTTTAATTTAAATTCCCCACCGAGATAGGGAGGGTTGATGGACAAAAGCAATGGGACACAACGGCGAGGTGAATGGTTTTCGAGGAATAACCCCTGATCTACTCGGGCTCAAAAAACAAATGAGGGCTGGTTGGAAGGTCTCCTGGAGATCAATCGAACTGTGGAGTTTGAAGTGTCTGAGTGCTTTCCCCGTCGAGATAAGCAACTCGGAAGGTCATGGGTCAAAAGTATTGGGACACCACGGCGCGGTTAACTGTTTTCAGGGAATGGAATAACCCCCGATTACATATTGCGTTTTTCACTATCCATAGTCACCCTGCACCCTGAGTGTTAGCTGTTGGAGTATCATGAGGTGACTTCAGAGCTCTGGGTGAGATGAGAGCAGTACTGGGGCAATCCGATTGGGGGCGTGCTCTCTGTATTGCAAACATCTGTTGAAAGCTGTAAAGGGTGAGAATGAAAGACATTTTGCTTAAAGAAGTGTGTTATTGTGTTCCCTCTCACACTCGCCATGGTATTTATGTTCTAGCTCTAGCTCTGTTGGTGTGCAGGGTTGTGCACTGGGTAGGGGTTCAGTGGGTAAAACACCCATGGGTTCAAATCCTACCTTCAGCACCACTACTGGGTCCTTGAACAAGATCCTTAACCCTAAGTTGCACCAGGGAGACTGTCCCCTGTAGTTAGTGAAGGGAAGTCGCTTTGGATAAATGCCATAAATGCCATAAATGTAAATGTACTACATCAGCAAGGATATTCGGTTTAAAATGAAATAAGTGTTTTGGGAGCATGTTTGTGGGCATATTTAGGGTTTACACTATAAAAATAGGCATTTTAGTTGTTTTTTTTTTTTTTTTTCACTTTTACAACACAACGCGTTTCTTCACTATGCTCTTTGAAAGTAACCCCCGCCAAAAGTGGGGGATTACTGTATAAGAAATTTTCCACTACTATCCCTGGATGTGGATAACAACACATACCTCATCACCAGAGAAGCAGGTACACAGAAAAGCCAGTGCATCATTAACAATATTAAAAGCTAGACCAAATGCATTTATATTTACTAGACAAAATATAAATGCCTCAACTGCTAAAAATGATTCATACACTCAAATTCAAAGACCAATTCTAAAAAGCAAACACATCTACCTACATGATGCTACGTGACCCAATATTTGTCAGATTCACAGTAGGATGCAGTTCCAGACTTTCTAATAGGAAGTAAATGAGAACCTTTATTTGAACACTTACCATCAGTTCCACTGACTTCTTTCTTGGTTTCTGAAACATGCCTATTCAATGTAAGGCATGATCCATCACCACTGGTTGTGTCATGATTGGCCGCAGGGGTATCCCATTCTTTCATCTTAAACACCCTTTTAACAAGCTCTTCATTTAAGTCACCATTTTGCTTAAGGGTTTCTCCATCTTCACTTCTAGGAGGCGAAGCACACTGAGAGCGCACGTCACTTGTCTTGATGTTTTCTAGAAAATCATCAGGTACCGCACTGACACTTTCATCAGGAGCAGACTGGCCAGGTGTAAGTAGAGGCTCAGGGTCTGCGTTTAGTCTTTCATTACTCTCATCAAAAGCATATGCAGCAGAAGCGCTCCAAAAATCTTTCATCTGCTCATTTACAACACATGCCTGGGACTGGACTCTGACATGATATGAAGGAGAAACACTGTTGAGATCATTCTGAATCGTCTGAATGGTCACTTTCAGGGGTTTATCCATTACAAGCTCACAGAACTTATCAGTAGCTTCATCATTCCAAGACCCATCTGAGAGGCTGAATCCTTCCAGCTGACACAGAAACGCTTGAATTGGACTTTCTAGCAGACTGACGGGAAATGGCTTGACAGCATCTGCTTTAGTTTCAAACTCATTTCCAAAATCCACAAAAAGTACAGAAATAATATCTGAAGATTTTCTAATAACCTGTGCACGGTACCATATCTCATCAGTGAAGAGAGCTAAGCAAGCTTCTCCTAGGCCCATTTCATCTACTTGGATAAAATCAGTCTGTGAAGACTTCCCAATTACTTGTGCAATCAGAGTGATTTTGTCAAGTTCTTCAGAATTTGCACGCTGGCACCAGAAATAATTTGGTCCATCTATGGACGAAGCATATGCTTCAATTGTTTGTCCTACAGAAAACTCTGTTTTTTTGAATGACAGTGAGAAGGTATCTGTAGTCAGTTTCTCTATAACTTTAGAGAGTTTGTGCTTAGGAGAGGCATTCTGTCCATCACTAAAACAAGAATCATCCCATTTTTCAAGAGAAATATCTTCTACAGAGCCATCCAACGAGTTCCTTTCATTACCAATTTTAACTTCCCAAACATTTTTGTGCTCTTTGATAAACTTACAAAACAGTTTCTTTTCACTAGCATTATCAAGTGCATTTTTCAACTGACACATCTCCTGCTCCACTCCTTTCTGTTCTCGGACATGACCTTCAGCCTTAAGACAGCAATGAATGCCGAATGGTGGAAAGTGCAAAAACCGTTCATCAAGCTTGCAGACTTTCAGGGCAGGAACAGTCACCTCATTTCCAAAATCTATGAATTCTACACAGACATGGTCTTTGCCTTTCGTATCTTTGATGACAGCACGATACCAGGAGTCATCTTCAGGAAAAACAGCCTTCACTAAAGTGCCGTGTAAGATGGAATGCAGCTGGACTTGATCACTCACTGTGGAACTAGTGGAATTCAGCTCTTCTGTGAGAGAAATGAGAGAATTTTCATCTTTTGCTAACTGTACAAAAAAACTAGATGGGCTATTAATGTGTGAAACATAAACTTCTGTTACAAAATTTTGTTCAATGGCTGGTAGAGGGAGCTCAGTAATTTTAGGTAAGCACTGCATTGATGGATCAGAACCAGAAACTGACGCAGGTTTCAGAAAATGTTCATCGGTGATGCGTCTACAGACTTCAGTGGAGGAGCCGTTCCAGTAGTCTGTCATGGAGTCATTGATGAGACCCACATTGCACTCAACTTGGACATGATACTGAGGACAGTTAGGGAAGTCCGAGTTCATCGCCACATTTTGAATAACAACTTTCAGAAGCTGATCCACCACAAGGGCACTGAATCTACATGCAGCATCATCATTCCAATATCCATCTGTGGGTTTGAATCCTTCTAACTGACAGAGAAATGACTGAGGTGGGACGTCCAGAAGGCCGGTAGATAATGCTTTGATTGAAGTTTGGTCAATTTCGGCCACATTTCCATAATCTACGAAAAGCACAGAAGCGGAACCTCCAAATGTTTTAATAACCTGTGCACGGTACCACATGTTGTCATCTGGGAAAAGACCCAAACAGGGGTCTCCTGGGCTCAAATGATCAAAATGAATCGGATTTGTTTGAGAAGAATTTCCAGTTTCTTGGGCAATCAGAGAGATTTCGTCAAGTTTTTCAGAGTTTGCAAACTGACACCAGAAGAAACTTGGCCCTGCAATAGACGAAGCATACACCTCTATTCTCTGACCTAAAGAAATCTCTGGCTTCTTGTATACTCCTGGACAGACATCTCTGGAGTAGACAGATAATGGCGTGTTTACCTTAAAACTGCTTTCCAAGTTTATTAATGTCTCAGACAACATTGTACCCTGATCTTCCACCCTAACCTCCCAAACAGACGCATTCAGTTTGATGAAGTTACAAAGCAGTGTCTCACCATTAGTAACAGTGGCGGTTTTGAATGTTTCTATCTGTTCTTTTGTCCATTCCCTTTTTTGGTCACCTACAAGGCAACAGTGAATACTGTATCTGGGGACTTTAAGAAATTGCATGTTCAGTTGCCTCAGTTTCAAAACAGGGAGCTTTGCCTCATTTCCATAGTCAAGAAATTCCACATGAATTGTGCCATCTTCATGTTTGTCTTTGACAACTGCCCTGTACCAGGCACCATCAACAGGGTACTCTGCTTTTACCAAGTCACCAGGTAGCAAGTGGCTGAACTTCACCTGTAATTCTAACTGGGAACAATTCAGTTTCTCTTCAAGAGAGCAAATATCACTCTCTTCACTAGCAAGCTGAACAAAAAAACTCGAGGAGCTATTGTAATGTGAAACATACACTTCTGAGACAACACCTGTTGTCATAATTCTCAAAGGAAGGTCTTTCCATTTTGAACAATGAAAATCTATTTGTTCGTCATGATCCATTCGGTTCTCTGCATTCTGAGATGTGAGGACATCGTCTGAACAAACTGCAAATTCTGTACATGTCCCATCTTTCTCACTCATAGAACTCCTTTGATTCTCCGATTTTGATGCATCCCTGGAATCTTGGTTTGCTTTAAACATGGAGTTACAAGAGTCTCTTCTCCACAAAGGTTTCGGTGGTATATCGTAAGCCTCTCTTTTGGTGTCATGTTGCTGTTTTTTGATTTCATGCCATTTCTCTTTCACCTTTAAACTGATGTTCGTTTTGCCGTCATACAATTCCACTGATAATTTTCCAGAAGGAAATTTCTCCATCACAGTGGCAGTAAACATACAGTCAGTGGCTTCACTTTCAAACCAGCTGTTGAGCTCAAAGGATTCTTCTAAGGTTACATTGAAAAGTCTAAACCTGACAGCCTGAAAGGGGATGCACACGTTTGCACTGAGCTGAGCAGGAAAAGGTAAAATCTCAGGCACATCTAAAACTTCCCCATAATCTACTAAATGCACAGTGATTTGGGGATTTACAGACTTGATTTGTCCTCTGTACCACTGGCCATCCTTATATCTTGCAAGACACATCATCTGAGGAGAAACCTGACACATATTGTGCTGTGCCACAGCACAAAACTGCTGAATGTCTCTGGTCAGTTTCTCAACCACGGCAGCATTTCTTTCAAGCTGACCATAGAAGTCGTTCACGCCTTTCACACAAGTTATCCAAACCTTTTCCTTGGCACCTATTTCAATATCACACATTGAAAGAGGTGCAGATAGAGATTCAGTATCTACAGGCGGAAGAGGAGGTGCAATATCTACAATATTGAGCACTGTACCCAGGGAGTCGTACATAACTGCACGTATAGTGCATTTCAAGGAGATATTGCAGAGTGATGTGGGGGAAATAAATTCAAGTGAGTCTGCCAAACCACTATCATCTGAAGCTGTGCTTTCAGAATGTACAGAGTTCAACTTGTTGATGAGGATGCACTGTAAAGCTTGGCATTTTAGCTTCAGAAAATTTGCATGAATAGGTCTCAAATCTTGCAATGGCACTTTCAATCGATGCCCATAATCAACGAGGCGCACATCAACGTGAGGGGTCAAGTAGCTTTTTATAATCTGGGCTCTATACCACATGCCATCATCCGGATGATGTGCCACACAAACAGATCCGGTAGGCAGCTGGAACTGACTGCATGAATAATGTGTTTGGACATCTTCCATTAGCTTCTTGAGACTTGAAACACGGTCAGCCATTTGGCACCAGAACTTCTGCTCACTTTCGACATATGACACATTAACGTCAACGACTCTTCCGATCGCAAACAAATATTCATCAAGTTCCGGGTCTGTTTTGTTGCCCACTTGTCTTTTGTCCACCTCCGCTGCAGTGCTGGCTTGTATTGTACTCCGCTGAATCCAAGCAGGTCCAAGCACCATGACATCCTCAAGAGGCACAGAGTCATTTGAAAGAATACGAGAGTCTAGAGAAAGTACTGGAGCTCCATGTCTATGATTATAAAAATCTTTGTGGGTCTCTTGACTTTGTATCTCAAAAGGGCAGCCAGAGCAAGCATCCTCAGACATGAAAAAACATTCCTCTTGGACTGCAAAACTCTTGTTAATGTTTACATGTTTATTTCCATAGAGCATCACATGGTAAACATGACCAGACAAATTCAGGTGCTCAAACCTCCCAACAAATATCTGATTCAGCAAAACTGATTTCAGATTATCAATCTGATTTGCTGTCCAGCCGATTCCTTTAGCTGTAACACCATACAGGGAACATGCATAAGTAACAACAGGTTGTCTGAAGAACTTTGCAGGTAACGGTCTGATATCTCCCACTTTGACGAAGTCCTCAATTCCGTTATCAACTTGAAACACCTTTGCGATACCAAACACTACATTTTGCTGTAAAACAGATCGATACCACTTTCCATCACTTCCTTTGGCAGCACATGGAGAACCATCGGATAGAGGCTTTGACATTGCACCAAGAGGAGTGTTTTTGTAGTACTCCTCAATCTGCTTGCTTAACTTCTTCAGTTCATGAGAGAAGACATGAAGTCTGCAGAAAATATTTAATGGATCAACTACTTGTGTGACTTCCACAATCTCAATGGTTCCAGGGAGCAATTCTGGGCACAGGTACTGATGAAACTCTTCAATGTTTTCAGCAGGCTTTGTCAGAACATTCGTCAATGCAGAACCAGACGTTGTACAGGAAACATTGTCTCTCGGTTCATGAAAATAATCCATCACAAGGATTTTAAACTCTTCGATTGGTATCTTTCTAGCAAATTCAAATTCATGCATTTGCTTGAACACACTTGGAATCTCAAGAAGGATGATTCTGTACGGCATTATCACATCATGAACACAACCACATAAAGTCTTACCAGACAAAGACTTGAGAAACTCACAGGCAGTTGGAGACCATCTACTTGCAGGAGACAACGGCGACACACTGGCTATAATAAAAAGCTCCGTCATGGGTGGTAGACTAAAAAAACTGCTCTGGCCCCACATCAAAATACTATTTGACACCCATAATGTTCTACCATCATCAATTAGGAAAACACTGTACTTATTCCCACGTCTCGCTAGTATTCTTGCTCTATGCCAAGTTTTTTCTTCTTCAACAAGACACAAATCACCAGGATCGCCTTCAAAATTCCATCCTCTCTCTCGGTGGATTTGAATTTCTCTTTTCATTTGCTGATATATTTCCTTCATTAGTTCTCTATGGTTGAAATTGCCTCCAAATTCCACAAAGGCATGCTGGGGGTGCAGGTTCACTCTACCTATGTGAACAGTTACATTCGAACCTATTGCTGGCAGCGCATGAAGTGACATCTTGAGCAAAATAGACGCTACAACATCCAAGCGCACAATCTATGAGGAGCCTTCCAAAAAAAGGAAAGAAAGAAAATGTGTATTAATTTTTTATGCATTCTGTAAAACAATGGACAGATTACACAAATGGTCTAGTTTGTGGTCTCATTAAACACAACAGAGCATTCTTCAAACGTTTTAAAAGAATCAAACCTTGAGGATAAAACCACAACTTGTGGGCTATTTTGTAAAATAAAGAGCCATTTTAGAAGGTGGGCAACTAAGGCCCTGAGAAAATCCAGATCAGTAATGGATTCTTGCCAACCTAACTTAAGAGTTCAGGACTTCACCTAATTTTCTCACCTACAGATAAAGAATGTGTAATTGACACAAATACTGCTCCAGGAGCATCAAAGACCCCTTTTTACTGGGGCACGTGCCCCAGGATTTATGTGCTGTGCCCCAGTGAAACCTCACAACAAGAAAACAAATTCTTTGGGCAGTGCATTCATTTAGACTAAAAATAGTGACAAGTCTGGATGTTTTCCACTCTAAAGTGTTGCAACATAACCACAAACAGGAGGAAAATTATATACCATTTCCTCTTCTATCAGACATGTTGTTCATATATCTTCATACTAGGGCTGTCAGTAGATATATATTTAATCGCGATTAATCTCATGTTTGCCATAGTTAACTCGCGATTAATCACACCTTTAAGTCTGTACTAAATATGCTGTTTATAATACTCTCATCAACATAGGAGTAGACAAATATGTTTGCTTTGTGCAGATTTATCTTTATTAATGACAAAAGTGGA
>JBBPDC010000001.1:28176492-28198435 GCA_037974485.1 Hemigrammopetersius urotaenia
CATAAATCGGGTTAAAGCATCCATAACAGAACTGGAGAACATTGAGGAGTCTCAGACTGAGGACATCAGTTCCCTGGTGTGTAGTCTGGGATTTTAACAAACATATTTAATTGTGTTGATTTCATTAAGCATGGGACTCACCTCATTGACTGATATGTAACCCTGATATTCATAGGAAGAAGACGCTCAAGAAAACGAGCAGAAAATTGAATTGGAGAGACAAAATGTAAAAGAGGCGCAGAGGGAGCTGGAAAAGCATAATAAAGCTCTCGTGGATATTGATCGGAAATACCAAGACATGAGGAATAAAAAGGAGCAGCTCGCGGATGAGACGGAGCAGTTAAAGGTTGTTGTCTGACAACATGAAAACGTTGCAATTCAGATGACGATGATGAATTCTACAGATTAATCACTTATTTTGTTCTGAGTAGGAGGAGCAAGTGAAAGCTGTGGCTGAGTGCAGTAAACTTGAGCAGACGCTTAAGGTTTTAGAAAAAAAACGCAAAGCACATCAGGATAATATTCAGGACATGAGAGCCGAGCTTGCCCTGAAGGAAGAGGAAAAAGAGGTAAGGGCGAGCAGCCTCTCGTGCTGCAATCATTTTTACTCTTAGAGCTCCATGCCTCATTTGCAAGTAGTAACCTACTTTTCGATTAGGGAACTGAAACATTTGGAGAAAAGACAAAACGTTATAAGAGGTACATAGGTGTACGTTTAGCTTGTATACACTGGTAAGGTTGTATACACGCAGTTAGCATTTAGACAAAAGCATGCCTGAATTACCAAGAGATGATATTTGCCTATATACACTTTCATAAGCATGGAGTGAAGCATTCAAACATTTGACATTTGTGTCTAAAATGCTGCAAAATAGCTCCACCGTCATAGTGACAAGTCATTTGTTGGAGTAGTGGACAGAATACTGTAATGTGCTGCAAATGAATTGCTTCCACTCCCTGTAGTTTTTGCTGATGATCATGTTTTAGGATGGAAAAGAAGGAAATAAATAGCAGAAACAATAGACCACTGGTACCAAGGCCACTAGTGTTTGGACTCCTTATTGCAGCCTGTGTCATATAACCTATGGTACAAGGAGTACATTTAGTATATTAAACATTATTTGCTCTTTTGAAGAACCTCAGTTTCTGTGTATTGCAGTGATTTTCCCACCAGAGATGCCATTTATGGAGAAGAGTTTCACTTTAAATTTGGTGTCTCGTCTTTATCTTTAGGACTTTGAAGCAAAAGCCAGAGAAATCTGCCCAGTTCCTCAGAAAACAGATCGGAGTGCCGAAAGCATTGATGCGGAGATCACACGTCTGCGCCAAACGATCAGCTCACAAGAGAGCAGCCATGGCAACCAGGAGCAAGTGATTAGGTACAGTTTTCTACCTGATGGACCTTGTTTTCTGTTGTTCAAAAGGTTGGTGAACCTGAACATGTTACTTTCACTATTTTTTACTTCATAGGGAATATGCTGAGGCTCATGGTAATTACAAAAACAAATTCAGCCAACTCAGAGATCTGAAGAAGTTCATTGATCGCCTGGACAACATTATGACTGACAGGCAGGCTCGATATAAAACAATGCGAAGGTAGTCTGACTTGTTATGTGTAAAAAAAAAATTTGTTTTTTTAATCAGTACGTTATAGTTTAAGCATGTGGTTAACACAGACAACACTTAGTCACTAATTTACTAGAACATACTAATAAAGGCTAATTTGATATGATTTAATCAGTGACAGTGACAGAACTAACAAAATGTCTGTGGCATGCTGTTGTCGCAGATCCCTCTCTGTGAGATGCAAGTTATACTTCAACAATTTCCTCATCAAGCTGAACTGCTGTGGGTCCATGATGTTCGATCACAACAATGAAACCCTCTCCATATCAGTATGTTATGCTTTTCTATTCTTTTGAGCACTGCACAGATTCCTCGTTCACCAAACAGAGTAGCAGAATTTTCTCTTTAGTTTTGGTCTCAACCCATTCATATCCAACAATTTAGTATGAAGGACAAGTGACAAAACTTTTGATCAAAAGTGATTTTTGTTTCTATGTTTTGATGTATAATATAATTAGAATTTTGTGTTTTAGTTGATTTTGTAAAAAGTGAAAAACACATTAGCCCCATTGTTTGATCAGTGTGGAAAAAATCTTGTAGACCAGAATATATCATTTGTAAATGTATAAATGTAACATTTCTGGGATGGACATTAATGAGCTAGCAATTACCGGTTATTACTGTGTTAGTTCAGTGCATGATTTGTACTATGAGAAGTGTTGGCTGTTTGTGCTGAGATCTGAACTTGGGTTAATTAAGGTGAAGCCTCCAGGTCAGGAGAAAGAAAACATCAACGACATGCGGTCTCTGTCTGGTGGAGAGCGCTCCTTCTCCACTGTTTGCTTCATTCGGTCACTGTGGGAGATCACTGAATCGCCCTTCAGGTGTCTGGATGAGTTTGATGTCTACATGGTACGTATTACTGTCCACTAATGCGACTTCTGTAGAAGCTCCGTGTACATGAATGCTTTTTGTACTTTTTGTATTTTATTTTGGCTTAATTTTTTTTTTCTGTGAAGGATATGCATAATCGGCGCATCTCGCTGGACCTCCTTCTTGAGCTCTCCGAGCGTCAGCATTTGCGACAGTTCATTTTCATCACCCCTCAGACAACCAGGTAAAGAGCCGTGGGTTCCTCAGACTTAGAACTCGTAATGTTAAAACAAGAAATGCTAAAGAAAACTATCTTTTCTTGCAGCAATCTACCCAGAAGTCCCCACATTAAAATCCACCAGCTTCAAGATCCAGAGAGGGAGAACGAGGAGACTTTGCCTTAGCACCCTGTCAAACAATGGCACCCTGTCATATTGTTATACATGTTACCTTTTAGTCTGTATTTATTAGCAGTTTCAGTGATTACTACCTTTTTAGGTGTTTTTGCTCTCAGTGTTCGTTTTATGGGAAAGTTTTAGTTTTGATGCTTCCTGTTATTTGTGTGTTCTTCCCTCATTGATGTGACATTACCTTCTTTTACATCCTGTAGTATCTTCCTGTTACTGTGCTGAAGGAAAACTAGAAGCGTGTTAGAAGGCACAGGCGGTTTGCCTGCCACCGTTACCTGTAATCTATTTGTGATTTCGCTCTGATTGTCAAGTATCACACAGCCAAACACACACACCATATGTTCTGAAAACAGCCCATAGACAGTTTATTGATTTGAATCACAATGTTGTCAGTGCAACGTTACATATTGAGTTGAAGACATGCCACAAATAAAACACAAACATCATATTACACAATCAAATGACTTCTTTAAATTTGGTATTTCATTTCCTTTTTAGGTACAAATATTTACATGGCAAAGATATACATCTGCAGTTTTGGGGATTTTACAAACACATGATTACTTTCTACAGTGAGGGCTTTGGAGGAAAAAGACAATCTGTGCAGCATCCTGAGCCCTATTGGACATGCATGGGCTTGATGCTTATTGTGGAAAGCAAGTAAACAGGGACACTGCATTCTCTTAGTCAGGTAAACAAAAAAAGGGATATATTAGTGGCGCTATTCACTCTCAATAAAAAAAAAGGCTTGTCCTGACCATCTCATAGATGTTCTGTAAAACACTGTAAGTAATGGTTCTACCCAGCACTCACCGGTTCTCTGCATCCTTTATTCCATAGACAAGACAGAATCATTCAACCCGCTGATGCTAAAGAACCCCTTTATTAAGAGCGTGATGGTATTTTTGCTTCAAGTGGTTAAATTAAGTTGTGGCTCAAAGCTCTTGCAAAACCTCTCAGCATTTTCCATTGAAGATGCATTGAATTACTGTAAAAACAGTGGTTACTTCAATGTCACGAACTTGTGTAGAAATATTTTACAAAAAACAGTTCAATAAAAACTTATCACATTTAGACTGAGGTTGTGTACCAAACACATCTGTAGCAGATTGCTTCTTGATCACGAGGAGGAGCGGTGTTATTGGAGCCCTCCAAGGAAAGAAAGGACATGATAAATTGCCTTTTCACAAATGAACCATTTTAACCAAATCTACAGGCATCCATACATGCACACTGTGATATGAATTATACAGAAAATAGGAAATGAGGAAAAATAATATGGTTTGGCAGTTGTGTGTCATTTGTAGGAAAAAATAAAAAATAAAACCTGGAATCTAGTTTGACCTATCAGCTTACGAGTGTAACAGTACTAAACAACTTATGACACAGGTGTTATAACCTTTGTCACTGCAGAGAATAAGCCAATACTAGAGTCAAACAAATGCTAAATTTGTCCAAGACGAGATCCACGACATACTGTTGTCCTTACAGATAGCTTCTACAAATACACACTGTAAGCTGTTTTGGGAGAGAACATGCACCCAAGGGAAGATATCTAATGGGCAGGTGAATCACGAATGTAAATCTCACACATCATTAGTATTGTTACTGTTATCATTTATAAGGCCTCCTTATATTATTTGCCAAGGTTGCCAAAAGAAGAGATAGGAGCGATTAGGCTTTACACTTATGACATGCATGCAAATAACTTACATTTATAATCAAGTACAAGCACATTTGGGAGGTAGGCTAAATTAACCCCTCTACCCTCCTTGCTCTTTAAGATCAAAGTTGAACATACTGTTTTTAATAGAAATCGTTACATTTAGTGTGACGTTTTGCTTTTAATACCTGAACCACCGTACGAAATACAGTAGCTATTGTGGTAAATGTGATCTTTAAATATCGTAGCTATAAATGAAAATAGCCTACTGTGGAGCACTTCACCGACTAACAATGAATGGAAGAATGAAAACGAGTCGACTTATTTTGCACACCTTACATTGTTGCAGGTTTGAAATTAAATGTATATTCTTAACTCTTAGCATTTGACATTCCATGCATACTAGTTTTTCAACCACAAGAAGCAAGTTCATCTGAGTAGTCCAAATATATTTTGTGTTAATCTTGTGGAATTGGCTGAACATGAATAAAACATTACGACATATTCAGTCCGGAGCATGCTGGCATGCATACCCTCACTTCTGCATGTCACACTGCAAAAGCAATACGATAGATGGGTCACTCTTCGCTGCTTCCTTGAACTCATCCAGCGTGATCTGGTCATCGTTGTTCTTATCCATCTTGCTAAAGATCCGATCCACCCTCTGCTCTGGTGTCAGCCCATCCTCATTCATCTTCATCATGATCACAGTGCCAACCATTTTGTAAATTGCCTTTAAAGAGAGGGAATAAGCAAATCCTTTCTTAGTCTATGTTCTAATAATAGGAGCCATACAAGATTGTGCCCATCCAAATTGTATCATTTTGCAAAACTGCTTTAAGGGTGAATTTTTGATGTGAGCGGCTGTGATTTTTTATTTCATTTTTGAGCCAGTGAATGGAGAAAGAAGCCTAGAAGGCTAATGCTAACCTGACTGTATTTATTAGCCTATAGCTCAGAGGCTGCCATTCAGTAGTGGTTTAGCATTGTAGGGGTCCCGAGTGTTTACGTCCTGAACACATGCTGGGTACTGTAGTGGGAGGACATTGATCAATATGTCAAACGGATGAGGCTGAAGGCTACATTGCTGTGCCACATAATACTGTATAACACAATAATAATAATAATAATAATAATAATAATAATAATAATAATAATAAGCTAGTCTCTAGCCAGAATACCCCTTTAATTCTATTTTTGATATTATCAGTCTGAGCTGTGCCATTTTCCATTCTGGGCCAAGGGAGAACACAATTGGCCAGTTTCCCAGATGGTGTTGGGAGAAACTAGTGGGGAGTAGTTGGGGTCACTCTATTTTATGGAGTGACACAGTTAATCAGGCAATCCGCAGCATTCAGTGGTTTGCCCTGTTGTCCAGATGTACTGGGATGGGACACCTTATCCATTCCAGACTGGGGCTAAAGTCATGTGATAGGTTACACGCATTCATTTTCTATTTGCTGTACATTTCAAATAAAAAGAAACAATAGAATTGAGATGTCCCATTATTAACAGAGCGAAGATGTTAAACAGACTCTTTTTTCCTTAGGGACTTAATTAAGATCAGTAGAGCCATAACAATGCTCCAGTCTTTGGGTGTGAAGACATCCTGAGTTGTCAGGAAAGTGTTAATTGGGTCATTGTCTTTCTGCATGATGAGGAACCGTGCACCGAGTTTGAGGTTGCTCATATTTGCTACCAACAGCATCAGTAAGCTTAAGTTAATCATAATAATGCTGGTTTACAACAGCAGTGTTACACTACAGCTTACTGATGTAAGTGACGTGCAAGTAGTTTTCTAATTAATTTGCTGAGGAATAATGAGTAAAAGGTGCAATACCGAGAATGAACACCAGGACTGGGTAACAGGTACGCACACTTTCATGTAAATTACATGGATTTGAATATATCGTTACTGTAAGAACAAATCATTATTGTTTTTCACATTTTTGGTCTCATTTAAGAACAGCAGCTGTCTTGGACATTGTGTGAACATTCAATGATGAATGCATTAATTGACACCGTCCAAAATTCCATTTCTGAAATTAGCTGTCACTGAGTTTAAAATGTATTTATTTTCCGTCTTCTAGAGGTACAATACAGCAGCAGCACACATCATTTAGGACTGAATCATCCTTACTGCAAATGATCTGTTGTTTTACGCGTCCTGTTCCTCTGTTATAAATACACGTGCCTGATAAGAATCGGCTTCAAAACACAACTGTTTAAACCCTTCTGGTGCACTACCATTTAGCGATTGGTGTTATGACTCTTAGGTGTTTTATATGTTCAATTACCACCCTTTTAAACAGGATTTTAAATAGTCGATACGGAATTGTGCCTAAAGGAAGAAAGCAGTAAATTTTTCTCAGTCACATTTCTGTGATTAATTCTTTTACTAGCTTGCATGTTAATGATGGAGGGTTTCCCCAACCGAAACAGCTGGTTCCAGAACCATGTTGTCATCTGGAAAGCATGACTGTCTTTAAATAATAAATAGTAGTAAAACATCTGCCTACCTCTATAATTTCCAGCATCTCTACTCGGGTGATTTTGCCATCTCCATCTAGATCATACATGTTGAAGGCCCAGTTGAGCTTTTGCTCAAAGCTTCCTCGTGATGTGATGGATAGGGCACAAATGAACTCTCTGAAGTCAATAGTGCCATCCCCATTCTTATCAAAGGTTCTGAAGGCATGCTGTGCAAACTTCGATGCATCACCATAAGGGAAGAACTGCAAGAAACACAATTGTTTAACAGACATGAATGTGTATGGGATAGTAATTGTTTTAAATGTAAAGTATCCATCTGTTATACGTGAATATGCCACAGCACACAGTGTGAACATCACAAAACTGTTCTCTGTATTTAACCCATTCACCAGGTGAAGCAGCGGGGAGCCTGAATACAGCACCCAGGAAGCAGTGTGTGGGGACAGTACATTGCTCAAGGGTACCTCTCTTGATCACAGAGGCAACTCTCTAACCACTAAGCCACCAGCTGCCACAAATACAAATTTAAAGTAAACCACATTTTAAATAATAATTAATTTCACCGACGCATTCTTGCTAAACATAGTCCACTGTGTGATATTATTAATAAATGCATGTCAATGCCACAAAAATGATTTGCTTCAAAGTAATGCTAACATTGTTGTAACACGTGTTGGATATGGAAAGACCTCATGTGGACCATTTGTGATCAGATCTGCCATAATGAGTCAGAAGTCGGTTTTCTATTTGTTGAGATACGGGCTGATTATGTTGAAAAACATCAAAAATATCTTCAAAATTAATCTCTCATCACAGAAATAATTGGGGAAAATGTACTTAAATGGCTATTTAGTCTGAGTTGTAGCTCTCAAATCTTACAAAAGAATGTCCGAAATAAGTGCTGTTTTCGCCTCTGCTCTGAAACGTCACAATCTCAGCTGTCCAAGTATGGTGTTAAAATGTCAATTCCTGACCTTTTTAAACCTATCAAAATGCTTAAATCATGTACACAAAACCTTTTAAGTTGCCAATAGGAAGCCCTGTGTCTGCCTACCCCTCGACAGATTAGCAGTGTTCTGTGTAGCCTAATGCTAGCGTTTTTTTTTCAGAATATATCTCCTCACAAAGTTCGGGTTTAACTTTTGTATTTTGGGTCAATATCATCGAAGTTGTTTAGAGTGAAGTGTGCCGTGTTGTGTGATTGCTGTTTGGTGAATGCTATGGATTGTTAAAGATATCAACAAAAAACTTACAAAAACTTTAAATGCGATTTTTCAGTTGGAAAATGGTGCTGTGACAACCGTTTAAGATACAGCTTTGACCAATATATCACTTTAAAGCTTATTTTCCCATCTTTTTAATGGTACCAAAACCTCAATTTTGAATTTTGGGTCACTGTGACTCATTTTGCCAGATCAGGTCACATTTCATGAACAAGTATCAACACTGAGAATGCATAGACATCTGCAGTACTGCCCAAAAAAATACTTGCAGCTTCACTCACTACGGAACCAAACCCCTTCATTTTACCCCTTAAAATGAACTTAATTTCCCATACAGGAAATGATGGAAAATTAAGGGGGAAAGTGCACAGATTAAGGCTGATTAAGGGGCAAACCTACTGAATTTTCCTCTTACTTTTTCAAACTTGCCCCCTAAATAATAGTACCTCCTAAATTAACACCTTCAATTTAAGATTAAGGGGTTTCACACTCATGCCTTAAATCTAATTTTAAGGTACATTAAGGGGTCGGTTTTACAAATTAACAGCCGCTTAATTTAAATTAAGGGGTCTGGTGTTTTTTCAGGGGTAAATGAAGGTTGGGTTAAGCACATTTTAAGTATGTTGTGTTCCGTAGTGATTACATCCAAGAGCAAAATGCACATGACAGGACACATCTGATTTTGTCTGTTGCTCAGACACCAGTCAATGAACTTTGTGCACTCAGGTATGAGTCTTCATCTTCTAAAGTGTCAGTTTAGTTTCAGTTACCAGGAGGTGGATCTGCACTGTGGTGTTTTACCTGCTAACTAACAGCTTTGATCTTGGCTTTCTGTCACTTCAGCCCCAGTCTACACTGATCACCAGCCTGTCAGAATTTAACTGCAGTGTATGTTTGGTCTGCCAGCTGAACCACTGATAGTTTAGCAAGCACACAACAACGTCATCACAGAACACTGCATTTTGGCTTTCTGTTACTCGACTTTGATCTCTCAGACATTTTTTAAAATTCAAAAAGTTATAGTGTTATTAGATGGTTTGAGACTTATGTACAACAAACTGCACGACTACATAAAAGTATGCATGCCACATACTGCGGGCACTCTTGAAAACAGTAAGGAGGAGTCAAAAACATGCATACTGCCCAACTCTACCACATTTATTTGGAAAAGTCACCCTGATAAGCCTCAGATACAGGCAATTCACTGGACACGTAAAGTGCAGATGTTCTGCACTACAGAAAACCAGTTATACTAAATCACAACAGATTTACACTTCGCATTGCAACAAAAGTTAAATCAGATTGTTGTTGAAGTCTATTACTTAAATTCCATTTTGTGGATTCTTGGTAAACAATCCCAAAGCAGAACAGCATGAAAAATGTGGTCCTGCTTTATGGAGCTACAATATGGTGGAGAAAAGAACACTGAAACCTCCTTTATAAAGATCCAGCTGAGGGTCATGACTAGTATAATTCAGCCATGCCTATATGAACTGTACATCAAGGCATAGCTAAATCACATTTAGTTCTAATTCACACCCGAAGGTTGACTAGGCTTTCCCCACATCTGAACTATTTTATTAGGTCACCTTGCAGACATGTGTACTTGTGCTACATTGTGGTCTTGGCTTGAAAATAGGCTACTGCCGGCTCCAAACAAAGACATAAATGAATGACCAAAACATCAACCATCAGAAAATATTTGATGTAAGATATACAAGAGCTCAATCAAACACAATTTTTTTTAAAAATCACTCACCTTGACATAAAGTTGCTGGAACTCATCCAGGTTTAGCTTACCGCTGGGGCAATCTTTCAGGAAGCCCTTGTACCACTGTTTGAGCTCGTGTTCATTAAACTCTGTGTTCTTCACCAGGTCCTCCATCACCTCGGGGGTTAGCTTGCTGTTCTGTTTCCCCATGATCTTTGCAGAAAACAGAAATATTTTTAGACGCATGACTAATACCTGTTCAAGGGTTTGAATAAACAGTCTTTTGAGAAAAAAAAAACATTTATCATATAATTGCCCTGGTACTGTGTATAGAACCCTCCAAACACCTGGATTCTAGTCAGACTGGAGGGACGTTTGGGTCTGTTTAAAATAGCTCCCGAACAGAATTCTTCTGGGTTTTAAACATTTTTTCAATGTGTTTCTTTTTTGAATTGTTTCACAAGGTTGACTGAAGGCTAAAGAGTCAAAAATTGGGGAAACTCTGATATAAGCTGTAGTAATGGCAAATCCCCAGCACACACAGGAAGCAGGGGTGGGAAATATGCCATTCACAATATGCTTTTCTAAGTATATAGTAGACATTATCAATATTTCAACTGACATATTACATGTTTGATTAAAAAGATAGCATAATTATTTGTGCTTAATGGGACTGAGCGAAGTGCCATGTGTAAAACCAGAGGTCCCCAACCACCTAATGTATACTTTGCATTTCTGAAACATTACAAATAAACACACTGACTTTCATTTTGGGAAACAATCAGGAAGCTTGCTTTCTAATTAATATAATGTCCTTGCAGCCTTATTTATTAAAGAAGCATGCGAGGCAAATATATGATAGTCATAATTTCACTTCAAAGGACCCACACTGTGGAAAACCCATTCCTCCTGATGTTTTTGTTTAATAAAACAGTTTGGTATAATATGTAAACAAGTGTCAAAGCCATGTATTCACTGCTTTTGTGAAGTCACAAGAAGCTGAGGCCTTTACATATATGTGTCTATTTTGTCTACAGCGCTTTAGCATCACCCATTCGCAACAAGGTTTCGCTTGTTGAATCAGTCATAATCAGAATCAACAGAATCAGATTTTGTCGTGTAGAAATTGATTATTCATGGTTTGGGGATACAAAACTACCAACATCATAGATGGACCCAAGAGGAAAAGGCAAAACAACAAAACAAAACAAAAAAACAACATAAGATATGGGTACCACTTTCCATGTTACCAATTACGAGGTTATCCATCTTAACACACTTTTGCTACCACAATGATCAACATCATAAAGAAGAAGAAGAAAAAACAGATGATGATGATGATGATGATGATGATGATGATGATGATGATGGGTATCAAATTCCAGATTATCCATCTTTACATGAACATCATCATGAAGAAGAAGATGACTATGATTATGATGGTATTGGTCAGAAGTAACAGCAGTATTTCTGATCATCATAAAATGCACCATCTTACTAAGACTGGATTTAAAAGCTTACCCTGTCTCTGAAATAACAATAAAGGCCTCAGCAATGTTAAACAAAAGAGACAGGTTCATAATGAAACCTGGCATAACCTGGGCTTCACCATGTCCCATACCAGTTTCACACTGCACCGCTGACAAACACACACACAGGGTAAGTTGTAATGTAATGTGTGCAGAGGGGCAGGGGTCGGGGTAGATGGGGAGGGGTGCTCTCCAGCACCTCCTCACCGTTTCACTGGACTCCTCTGGGCAGTTCTGCAGGCTGTCTCGTGCAAGCAGGACCTGGGAACAGCTGCACCACAGCCACAGCAGCAAAAGCTTTTCAGTGATAACGCGGCTAATTAAAGAGACGCAGAAATGCTTATTTAATTAGGGCCGCACCGTTAACTAACCGCCCGGGCTGTTATGTAAGAGCTGCCGAGAGCTCCTTCAAGCTCCAGCCCTTCAGTGAATGACCTTGAGAGAGAAAAAGCGTTGGGACACCGTCTTCCATTGCAGTCTTGCAGTCTTGCGTTCGAGCCCACACGACGACGTGCAGAAGGAAAAGGAGTAAACAGGACACTGCTCAGGCTTTACAGTGTTATATACATCAGCCCATCAGCCCACAATCTGCTCTGAGACAGGTTACGAAGGAGATGCCATTTAACAGGACCCCCAATCCAACACATGAATTCTGTCGTCATACATGTCGTCTCCCATATGGGAAATGCTGGCTTTGGGAACTGCTGTGCCATCCCCTCTGCAGGAGAAAAAATAGACGCAGTCATATTTGTCTCTGGGCTGAAGTGCCATCCTCCATCCTAAACACCATCCACCTCACTCCCCCCAAAAATGGTACATATAAATAAGCTGCTATTTTACTAGGCACGAGCAGCAAAACCATCCAGCCGAGCGTGTCCAGTGGCACCATCATGAACCATAAGCGAATTCCTTTTTATATAAAGCAGCATCTGAGCCCCCACCCCCCATCACCACCACCATCCACGCACCCACCCACCCCAGCGATAAACACGCATGCATGCAGTGTGTGCTGAAAACAGGCCATGCACCATGGTAGTCATGCATGTGCCGTATCCCCCTTCATTCACAAGCTCATTCATCCGTTCATTCAGCCCTTTGCTGGAGGGAAACGCATCCGAACCCCACGCACAAACCAAGCCAGACCAGACCAGCCATCATCACATTTTCCCCCCGTGGTTAGTTCTTTTTGTCTCTTACCTTGGCAGGAGTTTGGGAGAGGCTGATGGGGAGCGCGTGAGCGTTGGTGCTGGATGCAAGACGGTCAGGAGCCCCCAGATCCTCCCTCACGGAACGCTTCAGCAGTGTGTCCTCGCCTCGCCTCTGTCTGTCTGTCTGTCTGTGCGTATGTGTGTATGCGCGCGTCTATGTGTGTAAATGTGTGTGTTTTCAGGCACTCCTCGGCTCCTGGGGGGATGGCTGTCCTCTCTCCAGCTCCTCGGAGGCTGCTCTCTTCTCTCCTCTCCGCTGCAGCTTTGGCTCGCGATGTCGCGGGAGCTGGATTTTGCGCACACGGCACGTCTCCTTCTCGCGGCTCCTCATGTGAGCAAGCAGCGTTATATGGGCATGCAGTGCTGAGGCATGCTGGGCTGTGCACGGGAGACAGCGTGAGGGGGGCCGTTGGGGGTAGGAGGGAGGAATATGTCATGGCATGGCACCAAAATGTATCGTGTTTTTTTAAAAAATAAGTTAAAAGTTATAAATTCCTTAAGATGTATGTAAGGTATCAACCCCTACACAAAGTCCAAAATTATTGGGACACACCTGTTTTTCGGGGTTTGGGCTAGGCCCCTTACCTTGAAGGGTTTCATCTTAATGCTTCAGCACAAACAAGATGTTTGGACAACGCCATGCTTCCAAATTTTTGGACACAGTTTGGGGAAGAACCATGTCGATTCCAGCATGACTGTGCCCAGTGCACAAAGCCCATAAAGACATGGCTGGATTAGTGGAGAATCACATAACCTGACATCAACCCCAGCTAACACCTTTAGGATGAACTGGAGCAGAGATTGTGAGCCAGGCCTTCTCATCCAACATCAGTGTAATGTCATTAAAGTTCCTGTTGGTGTGATGGCCAGGTGTCACAAATTGTGTGTCTTATCAAAAGTTTTATATTATAATATAATATTTTATATTATTGCTAAAGTAGAGTATTGTGAATAGAATGAGACACTGTCTTTAGTCATCAGGCTCAATACCAAGTGTCAGCCAGAAGGGTATAAAGCCCTTCTCTATAGTACTGGACTGTACTATGCTTTCGGGAGTCTCATCAAATCATCCAGCATCACTGCTCTTGTGGCCGAATGCAATCCAGTCCTCACAGTTCCAACACAGAGTACATCCTTCTCAGAAGAATGCGGGATGAGAAGGTGTTTGCATATTTTGTCTGATTCAGCAAATGTTGCAGGAGCTGCATTTGGCTAAAGCAAGTGAAGGAGCGGGTGGATTTACTGCTGACCACAAATGACACGTTGAATTAGCTACTTGAACCCTACAGTTATTAATCATTTTTGTTTTATAAGAAATTATTATGAGTAGTTGCTTTTAAATATTTAGTAACAACAATATTAATATCTAGGCTGTAAGCAAGCACCCACATATGGGCAATTTGAGTGCAGAGAACACCCAAACTGCAATCCCTGTAATTCCATGTTTGACATTTCTTAATTTTACATAGGAGAGGAGAGGATGGCAGACTGTCCTATATATGACACCAAAAAAGCAAATCTCACCAAAAAGGGCATCTACTTTCTAATGATGATCCTAGTGTGGCAATAGTTATCCTTTCATAAAAACATAAATGTTAGAATTAACTACTTGAACCCTATAGTTATTAATCATTGGATGGATGGATGGATGGATGGGTAGATAGACAGACAGACAGACAGACAGACAGATAGATAGATAGATCGAAAGACGAAATGTGCCCAATATTGCCAAGCTGTGAAATACTTCACTTAAAATATCCTGAGAAGATGCATTTATAACACTGAGGATGGTTTATTGCAATGCCTTTCTGGCTGAAAGCTCTTTTAAATCATTAAACAAGCTCCAACTGGCCCTGAATGCAGCAGCTAGAGTGCTAGAAAATTTAATCATATCACTCTGTTGCCAGTTAAAATTCATTGCTTATTAAGTACCTCTCCTCACTTATAAAGGTCTTAATGGTCTGTAGCCTTGCAGTATCTTAGTGAACCTACTGAATACTACATTCGTGAGGTGCTGGTCTGCTGTTAGTTCTTCAGATAAGAATAAAAATCATAGTTGGGTCAAGAGTCCTCTCTTACAAAGCACCCAACTGTGATTAAAATACTCTCAGTTTTATAACCTAGAAAGAATGAAACTCTACCTATTTACACAAGCCTCTGGTTAAGTGCCATAGCATGAGCCAGCATGTTTTGAGTTGATCTGTTATCTAAGTAAAGTGGCACCATATAGTCACGCATTAACACACCACAGCACAGCACACAGTGTGAACAATCTGAAATGTTTTCTCTGCATTTAACCCATTCATCAAGTGAAGCAGCTGGCAGCCAGGAACGCAGCGCCAGGGAGCAGCGTGTGGGGATGGAGTCATGGGTTTCAAAGCCACAACCTTTTAATTGCAGGAGCAACACCCTAACCACCAGGCCACCAGCTGCTAAATCATTTTCTGCTCAAAAGATTTGCTTATATTTACCCATATTGTTTAATATTTTTCTCCTTTTAAGATTAAACGCTTACAATTATTACATGTGGATATTAAAGGGCACTTTTTTGAGACTGCTCATTCGAAAGTTTGATTAATACAGTAATACAGTAGGAGTCACAACCTTCAAAAGGAGCACTGACTTCTTGTTACCTTCCTGTGAAGAGAAAAAAAAAGTAAGGAAAAGGATATCTGAATAGTATATACGTAATCTAAACAAGTAAATGGAACTAGAATTAAACTACATTAATAGTTTGTGTCAAGTAATATTTTTGTAGACTACTATTTATGTCACAGATTGGTAAAGACAGAAAACATGGATGTTTCCTGAACATATCCGTGTGAAGTCCACGGATGGCGCATCTTTGATTGACCCCCGTCCTACCCAGAATATATGTCTAGCACCCAAACAGCACTACAACCCCCTACACCCTTCTCTAAGAAACCATGAAAACCAACAGCACTAGAAATCAAACTAGTGGTTTGGGAAAATAGCCACAGGACGACTCAGACTAATGAGACGAACTAATAAAGAAGAGTGAGTGGGATCGTCAGAGAGGTACTCAAAACCAGGTTCAACAAGAAAAACTGGTAACATTTAAAGTGAAAGAAAAATGTTCATACCTTTACCATTATGGTAATGCAATGAGAATGTATTCCTAATTTTGGTCTAATTCTACTGTTCCATTCATCATACACACAATATAAGTTATAGTTACCAATTCTATGCAGCACACTGGTAAAACAATTCCATAAAAATGTACAAATATAAGAATACTAGTGCATTTTTCAGTACATTAAAATCTGTTAAACTGCAGGACAGTTTGTTCATTTCATAGATAGAACAGTCTGTCCTGGTACATTTATGGCATTTATCAGACGCTTTTATCCAAAGTGACTTCCATTACCTAACTACAGGGGACAGTCTCCCTGGGGTTAAGGGATCTTGCTGTGGAAACCAGTGGCGGTGCTGAAGGTAGGATTTGAACCCATGACCTCTTGGTCCAGAGGCAAGTGTCCTACCCACTAGACCCCCCCCCCCCTCCATTTAATACTAAACATCATCAGAACCAGAATCAGAAAGAAATGTAAAAAAATTGTGCAGTCACACAGAGACAAAAACAATATGAAAAACAATATAAAGGCCAAGTAAAACTCAAAATGCTGTGGTCTTTGTGGTAAAAATGATAAAAAAAATGTATGTGGTGCAAGTGAACTATTTGTCACATGTGGAGACACCAAACCACAGCAAAAATTTGATCTCTGCTTTAACCAAGTGAAGCAGTGGGCAGCCAGTGATGCAACACGTGGGGAGCAGTGTGTGGGGATGGTATTTGCTCAAGGGTACCTCAGTGGCGCTTCTGGCAGTCATGGGATTCAAACTCACAACCTTCTGACCTCAGGGGCAACTCCCTAAGCACCAGGCCACCGGTACTCCCATATATGCAAGTGGACACTTGCAGTGACGTGTGAACACACCACAGCATGGCGCACAGTATGACCAGTGTGAAATTCTTTCTCTGCATTTAACCCATTCACCAAGTGAAACAGTGGCTGCCACCAACTAGGGATGCCCCGGGAGCAGTGTGTGGGGACAGCACCTTACTCAAGGGTACCTCAGTGATGACACAAGCAGTACTGGAGAGGACTGGACTAGAGCAGATTCCTCTGTATTTATGACGGCCATTGCAACAAAAACTATTTGAAGTCCACACTCCTACTCCTGAGGCAGTTTGTGAAAAAAAGAGCTTGTTGTCTAGAAATGCTGCCTACAGCACTCGCCTACGTGTTAAAAGTTTTGTTCACAGTACGTCATACTTACTGAGGTCTCTGCTGACTTCTTGTGTTGTTAGAAATGCTAGCCTGGCAGTCTTCCAGTTCTAAACTAAAGATGAAACATTTGGATGCTACACAAGAGCCACAAAGCCTATGTAATGGAGGACTGAAGCAAGAGTCTGAAGCAAGATTTTCATATGACAACCGAGTACCTGCACTGTTGGGTAGTAACCTGTATTGAACATTCATAGAATGATTTAAGGGGAAATCTTTTTAGGTTTGGAAGGATTGCTTTTAGCCTTGCACTATAATTGTTCAGATGCAACGATTTCCTTGTAAAAGATTTGGTTTTGGTTTTTATTTAACAATCTTTGCATTACATCCATGGTTTTCCATTTGGAAAAATGGAATCATACAATTTAAAATAGCCCCCCTAGTAAACCTGCTTCTTTTCTCATTTGGAAGAATATAATGTATTCACCTATCACCTAAGATATTTTAATTCCTTCCATAGTTAAAATTGAAAACCAAAAAACTGTTAATGTATATCAGAAGATATATTTGAAGAAGCTTATTCTTTAAAAAGCATAGCTACTTACAGACAGTCTAACACCTATATAACAACTTGACCCAAAAACTAGTCTGATCTAATCTGAATTGGTGTTAAATTAGGTTCGGATATGCTGACCGTGAAACATGTGATTTACACCATTTTCATGCTCATTGTATTCAGTGACCCCTCACGCCCTGCAGTTGTGCACAATGTCATTCTGGAAGAAGAAACAATTCTCATCAAGACAAAAGTATTTCATCAAAGAATTAAGGAATTGCTCTGTAATGATTAACTTCTCTCTAAGGGGAATTCCATAGGACCCCCAACAACTCCCTCCACCCCAATTAGGTATCAGGCATTCAGACCTGTACTGTTCTCTTTATGTTCACCACACATGCTTTGACATAATTGTGGATAACTTGGTGATGGATGACTCATCTGACCACATCCCTCGTTTCTAGACCAGCGCCTATGGCTTTTCCACCACTGAACTTTCGTGTGTGTAGCTGTTTTTGTAATGAGGGGATTCTGCACTACAAACCTTCTATAATACATTTACGGCATTTAGCAGACGCTTTTATCCAAAGCGACTTCCATTCCCTACCTACAGGGGACAGTCTCCCCGGAGCAACTTGGGGTTAGGGACCCAGCTTGCTCAGGGACCCAGTGGTGGTGTGCTGAAGGCAGGATTCGAACCCATGACCTCTTGGTCTGGAGGCAAGTATCCTACCCACTGAGCTACCTCCACCCCATAATACCCCTCTCTGTGTAAATCTGGACAGGCTGTTCTAATGCATGAGCATCATGCTTACTGCATACATGCTGTCAAATCATTTCCAATCACAATGGAAATATATACAGATTAATTTCCCACATATCTAAATGCTGATGTCATGGTAGTCACTTGTTTAACACCAGTCAGATGAGCAGTATTTGTGACTCAATTATCTACACTAATAATGAATACCCTGTCAAAATCATTTAGCTCTTTTTCTTTTGCTGTCTTGCTCCTAAATCAAGGTGATCTGGGTCTGCTTAGCATTTTTATGGGCGTCACACAGAGCATTGTAATCTAATTACTTAACTGTATTGTGCAGCACACCTAGCTGAAAGCATATATATTTTTCCTTTTACTAACCATATTGGGAGCTGCTGGCAGCCAGTTCAGGCTATATCAGGGTGGGTGTGTTCATTGCTAGTGAGAGACAAACAATAGATCTACAACTTCAGTTTGAGTCGAGCTGGGGTTGTGTGTTCAGGTTATACCTAAACATACACAAATGATTTGAAAATGTCAGAAGATCAAGAATAGACACAAACCAGCTTAATTTCTATTCACATCAGCACTGCTATGCTTGCTATGCTAGATGTCTTACTTCTCTGATTAAATTTTCCATCCAGCAAAGGCTAAGTAAGGAGGTTAAAAACACTTTTTGGTCAGGCTCTCTCCTTTATAGGCATGTGGCTTGTAAAAACAAAATGTCAAATAGCATTACAACATTGTGTTGAACTGTTTCACTGATAATATTAAGCACTACCTGTCAAAACATGTGCCTCTTTTGATTTGTTTAATGTGTGCATTTTCAACAGAATAAATCAGTTCTGAAATCCAAACATTTTTTATGTAGCTCTGAAAGCCTGAGGACTGAGAGACCATGGCTGAGTCCAGGAGGACAGTCCAGCTCAAGTGTGCAACAAAACACCCTGAAGTTTTTTTGCAGGAATTGGGAAAAAAAATTGTAGATTCCAGCTGTCTGAAATCTTAAAGCAGCTATTTTAGGTTATTTAAGAAATTTTTAGTGGGTGCAACACATTGTAAAAAGGACATTTTACACATTTAACACTGTTGCCATCCCTTTAATGAACCCTCTGGCGCCTACACAACTGTGAACTTGGCAAGATTCGAACCAAAGCCTCTCTACCTAATTATAAGTATCAAATCAGTGGGCAAAAAACATCCAGAACTAAACTGTGTTTTATGCAACTCCAATTCTTGTGGTGTTCTCGAAGCTAATCTAACTAACTGTTCAGCATGAGTACTTGATCTCGGTCACGCTCTTGTGGCTGAATGCAATCAAATCTGAAAATCCACTGTAATGCCTTTCCAGAACAGAGGCTATTGATACCCTTAAATTCAGAAGAATTCATAGATGAACATACGTCTACAAATCTTTGGAATTACAGTGTGTACAGTGTAGTGTCATTTATATGAGCTTTTGTACGAGGCAATTATCTCCCATGTTATCTGCAAACAATTAAGGAAGGCACAGCTGTTGTTTCACTTCTGCCTTATGTAATGATCTAATTAATTACAAAAATTATGAAAATAAATACTATTAGTTTAATATCAGCAAGCCAATATGCTGGGGAATATCTTTGCAAAATAACTGATAAAATGGTACATTTACATTCAGACTGTTTATACATTATAGGTCAGGTCCCAGCCAGTGACAAAGCCCAGTCTTGAAGGAAATTGTCACGAGTCGGGCCACGAGGCCCGGACTCGGAGCTACTTGGAAGCCGACAGGAAACAGGTGACACCAGAACTCCATTCTGATGCTTACTTTATTGAAGTCAAAACAAACAGGCGGACAGGAAACAAAAGGCTTGCGCATCAGGCAAAGAACTCATGACGAACTAAACATGAAACAGACCTTAAATACCCCCCATGCCAAGGACAAAACCCAATCAGAGAACACAAATGCTTAACAGAACTCAGGACAGGTGTAAACGTGAAACCAAACACAGACAGGAACAGAACTTCAAAATAAAAGCCCTCATAAACCCAACAGAGACCCACAATACAGAAGAACAGAACAGGCATGGTGAAATCGGATCCTGGTGGCCCTAACGGCCACTGAACGTGACAATTACGTTTAATAAGTAAAAATGTATGACTTTAAGTACTGCTCTTATAAAACAGCAGTACTTATTCATGCCATGGGATTGTTTAAACATAGTATAAGATCAAAACTATCATAACAAAAGGAAAATCTGTGGGTATTAATGTGGAGCCCAATGACATTAACATGCCTCCTTTCTGATCTTTTCTTTTCCTTTCTGATCTTTTCTTTTCCTTTCTGATCTTTTTTTTTCTTTCTAAACTTTTCTTTTGCTTTCTTTGTGGAGCTTGTCATATTAAAGGCATGGAAACATCCATCATGATGCTGTTTCCTTGTTTAATTTTTTTACTGCTCATTGATAAGTGAAAAATTGTAACAGCAAAACAAAACAAAATCTGTGTATCCGATTGATGACCTCGGCCAGTGACCGGTAGGGGCCACTGTTTTTAGGGACTTTTATTTTGGTATTCTATGCATGTTTTGTTTCTTGTTTCACAGTTTCAGGTGTCTTGTGTTTAGTTAAGTGATTTTGGTTACTGATTGGTTTCTGTCCATGTCGTTCTGTGTATTTAGGTTCTAGTCATGTGGACCGTTGTTATCGGTCCATCACCCATATCACGTTCTTTATGTTCTTTTCAATAAAAGAGAGAAACACAAAGATGGAAGCCTGCCTCAGTCTTCAATGGAAAAAAGCACGGCAGAAAGGTCACCCCCGCAGCCATGACAGATGAACCGATCCCTACCAACGAGGCACTGACCCAAATGAAAGAGGCACATGGGACTACGAGCCCACAGGCTGGAGCTCCACGCTGAAGGACCTGGTTCTAGGGGTGGGGTCTGCAGCCCTGCTGAGTGCGGTATGCTGGAGTGGGGTAAGCGGGACCCAGCTTGTGGAGGAGCCGACGGAGCGTCGGTGGACGATCCGCAAGCTGTTAAACGGTGGAGAGTCGGAGGATAGTGATGGGGACCTGGACTCCTGGTGGAGCGGGTGGATCGACGGATTCCCGATCCTGGACCCGGAGCGTGTTGTGGCTCCTCATGTCTCCGACTCGACCGCGGTCCGACGTTGACGGAGACGTGGGGGTTCACGTAGGGTCCGTCGTCCATCTGATCCCCAGCTGCCCGGGAAGCCTGCGGCTTCCTCCGGTGCTCCACCGCTCCGGCTTGTTCCAGACCACGTCCCGTACCTGAGCTCGACTTAGTCACCCTCCTCACAAACCCGAACAAGACCAGCTGCCCATCCCGGAGCAGCCACCCATGCCAGAACCACGGCTAAAACCCCCAGCGAACAGACTAGTACCTGGTAGCACAGTTAGCGTAGCGGCTAGCTTAAAGTGGGAGATACTAGGCAGTAGGGGACAGCAGGACTTCCTAGGCCCTTTAGAGGGAGTACAGGGCAAGTTGGCGGAGCTGCTCATTCCCTTATCAGGGCCAGGTATGACTCCCACTGGGCAGGTGGCCCCTAATAGCCCCATAGTACCAGGACTAGCCTGGTTAGTAGGGTTTCTGGGGGGTTTAGCAAACACCGTTAGCCTGGAAAATAGGCCAGGGGAGGCTGGTAATGGGGGACCATCACCTCCGGAGGGGGGAAACCCTCCCATACATTTTTTGGGGG
>JBBPDC010000001.1:28200260-28212336 GCA_037974485.1 Hemigrammopetersius urotaenia
GGGGGGGGAGAAGGAGAGAGAGAGAGAGAGAGAGAGAGAGAGAGAGAGAGAGAGAGAGAGAGAGAGAGAGAGGAAAGAGAGAGATAGGGGTAAAATGGGAGAGAGGGAGAGAGAGATAGGGGTAAAATGGGAGAGAGGGAGAGAGAGGTAGGTCAAATGGGAGAGAGAGAGTTAGAGAGGTCAAATAAGAGAGAGAGAGTTAGAGAGGTCAAAGAAGAGAGAGAGAGAGAGAGAGAGAGAGAGAGAGAGAGAGAGAGAGAGAGAGGTCAAATAAGAGGGAGAGAGAGAGAGATGGAGGTACAATGTGAGACAGAGAGAGAAAATGAGAGAGAAATTGAAGTAAAATGAATGAGAGAGGGAGATGAAGGGAGAGAGGGGGGAGAGAGCGAGAGAGAGGGGTGAGGGAGGTACAGTTAGAGAAGAAGAGAGAGAGTGAGGGAGAGAGCGAGAGAGAGAGCGACTCAGAGGCTGAGGGGCTGAGACCGAAACTGTGAAGCCCTGCCCAAAGCATGACGTGCCTGTGTCCTGTTCCAATAAAGTTTTAAATTCTGAAGCCAAGATGGCAGCCGGTGGAGCGTCCTTGGTGTTAGTTGGTGTTGGCTGTCTTTTAAAGAGGACGTTTAGAGTAAAACCAGCTTCAGGTCACCTGACTGTCAGCAACACTATCCGACGAGGTAGGTAACTGGCCAATTTAAGCCAGTTATTCTTTAATTTTACTGTGACTTATCTGTCTGTCTGTTGGCTCCTGGTTAGCTGGCTGGCTAGCTGCAGAGAGGGAGCTCTGTCACATACTGTCTTCTTCAGTTAATAAATATGTCTTTCTTCTGTATATCACAGTAACTGGTCCTGCTTACGAGTCATTTGACATTCCACAGAACCTAATTTCTTTAGAAGTTCTCCCTGACATTGGTTAGATTGGTAAACTAAGGAAGCACTGTTTTATATTATATATTTTACTAGCCAATATTGGGTGATAAGAATTGATCTGATCAAAATGTCATAACAATACAGTTGTCTCAACTGCCTTTATAATTGATGAAGTACACAATGTGGACAAAAGTGTTGGGAGACACCTAAATTGTTGTTCAGATGGCCCCTTTCTTCCAGTGAAGGGCAATCATACTTCTGCATACCAGAATATTTTCTATTCCAGTGTGACTGCCCCAGTGCACAAAGCAAGCTCCATAAAGACATGGTCAAATGAGTTTGATGTGGAAGAACTTGACCGGCCTGCACAGAGCACTGACTACAACCCCATCCGACAACTTTGGGATGAACTGGAACGGAGATTGTGAGGGAGGCCTTGTTGTCAAACATACTTCGTAAATGCTCTATGGAATGAATGGGCACACATTCCCACAGAAACTCTCCAAAACCTTGTGGAAAGTCTACAGAAAAGAATGAAAGTTGTTATAACTGCATAGGGGGGGACCAGCACCATATTAAAGTCTATATATTGGAATGAAAAGTCAAAGTGTCTACTGGTGTAATGGTCAGGTGTCCCAATACATTTGTCCATATAGTGTATAAAGGAAGCCTGTAAACGAGTACTGTAACTGCATATAGTGGAGTATGTGGCTGCCTGGATGTCAACTCATTATGCCGTTTATTTGTAGTTTACATTTCTTTGTTTGTATTGTTTTATCCTGTGCTCATGTTTTTTTCCTTTTTAAAAATATTGTCCTACCATTTCACAGACACCATTTTCCATTCCAAATCATTTACAGACCACAGGAATGTCAAAAAGAACTTGTCTAAAGTCACTGTTGTTTGTAACCTCTGTTCTCAACCTCAGCATTTGCATCAGGTGCTCTGTCTCAGCCCATTGAAGACACCATTTCAACCAACACTCCAAGCAGCACTTTCAGTGGACCTTTTGAACAATACAGCAGTCTCGTCCAGAATGGGTTACTACAAGAGGACCAGCAGCAAAGAGCTGTTCTACTGGAATTAGATCTGATGCAGAAGAAACTTAAAGGATACAGCAACAATTCTGCATCATTCTTTTCAAAAGTGAGAATACAAATCCGTTTACTCTTTTCTGTTTTTACTGGTAAGGGAACTATTGAAAAATAACTGCAGAGAGATTCACTTACAGATAATTTACTGAAAGGTGGTAATTTTTGCTTGAGTGTGTATTGATAGCTGTTGTTGAATCTCCTACAGCTATTCTCCAAACAGAAGCCCCCAAAAGGCTGCTACATTTATGGGGATGTAGGTATGTTACAACAGTGTGATACAAGCTGCAGCAACTGCTGTAGTGGTACATTCTCCGTGTGGCCATTCTGTACTGCACTTCTGGATGTTTTTGGTTCAAAGATCATGTTACTTAATAATAAATATTGTTTGAATGCTCATATTACAGGCACTGGTAAAACGATGCTGATGGACATGTTTTACAGTCATGTAGAGATAACAAACAAAAAGAGGGTCCACTTTCATGGATTTATGCTTGATGTACACAAAAGTAAGTCTGCCCTCCATATATGTTGTCAGTACTGTATTTGCAGTGGTTGTGACTTAAAAGGCAACAAGTAAATTGTGATGACTTCTGATCATTTCAAGCTGCGTACCTGGTACTTTATGTACTAGATAATAATGTGTTTCATAGGAATCCATCGTCTGAAACAGAGCATGCCCAAGAGAAAGGTGGGGAAAATGGCAAAAGCCTATGATCCTATTGCACCAGTTGCAGAGGAAATCAGTGAGGAAGCCTCTTTGCTCTGCTTTGATGAGTTTCAGGTAATTAAAAGGAGGGTGTCTGTCCTTATTTGACCTTATTTTAAAATGGTTGACCCATCTATTCATAAGCATTAGGATCAGCAAGTCTTGCTGCAGGATCCCTGTTTAAAATCAATGGAACTTGATTGACTTTCTCTATCGAGTAGGTCACAGACATTGCAGATGCCATGATTCTCAAGCAGCTCTTTGAAAACCTCTTTCTCAACGGTGTTGTTGTTGTTGCCACATCCAACAGACCTCCAGATGGTAAGAAAGTATGAATGGAAGAATAAAACTTTAAGTATATTCCCAAAATGTCATCATTTCACCCCCATGCAGATTTGCTAATCCACTTTGATGAAATACTTTAACAATAGTCACTATTTGCCCGTCAGAAACAGACAAGATTTTGCTGAGTACAAAGTCCTGTTTTACAGATTTGTACAAGAATGGATTACAGAGGGTGAACTTTGTGCCGTTCATAGGTGTGCTTAAGGTAAGCGTTCAGCCAGTATCCTTTTGTAATCCGCATTTTAAGGACTGTGGTTGAAAGCTTGAAAATGTGCATTTATGAAATATATTTAGAAGCTGTCAGGAATGATTAGCCATGTGAAGTAGAAACTAAATCTGTGGCCTTTTAAATCAACATTCAAAGTAAAATCAACTGTAAAATCGAACATACACCTTTTTTTTTTTCTGAACAGGAGTATTGCCAAACACTTCGCCTAGACTCTGGAATAGATTACCGCAAAAGAAATCGGCCTGCAGCCGGAAAACTCTTCTACCTGTAAGGAACCAGAACTGTGCCTCTTAAATTGATGGTCTACTCTGTGTACTTACCCAAGCATGAGTAAAATATTTGTTGTATTCTTGGTAAAGCTGAGAGAAATTCCACCCATTCAGTTTGTCATTTTACAGATGTTCTTGTTTACATTTTTGTAAACCTGAAGATTTGTAAAGTCATAGTATACCCATCTTATGTCCATTATAAATCTGTTACTTGAAATGATAATGATGTTTTGTCATGTTAGCTCCAGTGAAGACAAAGTACAAGAAACCTTGGACAAGCTCTTTGATGAAATGGCATTCAAACAGAATGACAGTAAGTTTCTAATATGGATTTGTTTGTTCCGAACATTTGTTTTTTGCATTTTGTTTGAATTTCAGCATAGGAACAATTATTAAAAATAGTTCAATCATGACCAGAGGAGTGTAGTTATTGTGGGCATGTCAAGAACACAGGCCAACAACTTTCTTGTAATCATTAGAAACTATAACACAGTTTTTCATGCTGATCTAAGACCTGCTTTCAGTTTTTTCAGTCACATCAACTTTTTAAATTATGAAGAATATTAGATTTGCAATAGACTTGCATGTGGTTTTTATTAATCTGCAGGCACCAATAAGTAACAGTTTAAATATTTTCAGTGCAAAGTCAGACAGGCGCGCACTGTGGCATAGATATAATGATCAGGGTCAGTCAGCTGCGATTGTTTCTTCAAAAGCGCTCAGCATATGATTAATATATGATCATTATACCAACTATCATGCAGTATAGAACTAGCTTCACAAAACTGTATGTGCTAGAGAAAAACTAAACACAGATTTGAAATCTGCTTATCTCTGACCTGTTGACCTGTGTAATTTGACCTGAAGCTTGGATTTTTATGTGAATTGAATAGGCTTGCACAATTTTAGCTGTTGTATCAGTATCTGAAGTAAACAAATTACATTCTCATTCAGTAACCCGTCCCAGGTCTCTAAAGGTACTTGGGAGGACGCTGACGTTAAGCAAAGCATGTGGGACCATTGCCGACTGCACTTTTGAGGAGCTGTGTGATCGGGTGAGTTTACTACCTACATTAATGATCAGGGTGATGCTACATCTTCCGTTCTGGTCTACTAAAGTAACTGAAGTTATTTTAGCCTTTAGGAGCCAGTGACTACTTGGAAATCTCTACAGTGTTTGACACAGTGTTTATTCGCAAGATTCCTTTACTCACTTTGAATAAGAAGACCCAGGCCAGGCGCTTCATAACACTCATTGATGCGTTCTACGATCATAAGGTAATATCAGACAGATGTGTTGATCAGACCATGTTATCTTTCTGTTGTTTTTGAACAAATCTCATGCAGACCTCCTGAATCATTTTGCAGGTGCGAGTGGTATTAGAGGGCGAGGTGCCTTTAGAGGAGCTGTTTGTAAATGAAGGACACCATGACGATGAGAGCCATATTTTAATAGATGACCTGGGCTTAAAAAGGGTAATGAACATGATTCTTTTCCCGCACATACAGTTTTTGTGATGAAGCTAGCTGTTTATTGCATGATAGTTGGTCTAATTAACATAATATGCTGAGCGTTTTTGAAGAAACAGTGGTTGCTGTCTGACACTGATCGTTATGTCTATGCCACAGTGTGAGCCTGCCTGACCTCGCACTAAAAATATTGAAACAGTTATTTGATTGGTGCCTGTGGTTTAATAAAAACCACATGCAAGGCTATTGAAAATCCTATATTACTCAATTCAAAAAGTTGATGTGAAAAATCTGAACGCAGATCTGAAATAAGCATAAAATCCTGGTTTTAAAAAGTGTCTTGTGGTTTTTGATGATTACAAAAAGTTTTTTTTTTGTTGTTGAACTGTGTTATCAGGATGCTGCCAGTTCACTGTCCATCTTCACTGGAGAGGAAGAGGTATTTGCCTTCCAGAGGACAGTGTCCCGCCTCACAGAGATGCAGACAGAGGAATACTGGGTGGAAGGGGACCGGAGTACTTCATAATGCACATCATTATTGACTATATGCAGTGGATCTTAACTTTATGGAATTTTATCAAAA
The DNA here is from genome assembly GCA_037974485.1 of Hemigrammopetersius urotaenia. Taxonomy (NCBI): domain Eukaryota; kingdom Metazoa; phylum Chordata; class Actinopteri; order Characiformes; family Alestidae; genus Hemigrammopetersius; species Hemigrammopetersius urotaenia. The sequence goes on from JBBPDC010000001.1 coordinate 28,205,824, forward strand.
CTCAACACTATTATCCTGCACTTTATATTTTGGACGTTTCTGTTGGACGTTGGTGCCTGTAAATTATTAGGTAAATGGAATGCCTTTCATTGATGAAATGGAAGAAGTGTCCTCTGCCATTCAAGTGTCTGAAGGGACTTCTTTTCAGGAACATCTTGCTTTTATGAATCATTTGAGTGGACATCACTGATTTTTATTCAGTGTACAGTGTTATGTGACTATAGCCAGAAGGACCTATTTAAGAGAATGATGTAAATTAAATTATTTTTAAAAATTCTCCTTGATTTTATTTTTTTTATCTCATATACGTAAATATGTGAATTCAATATCCAGCCCATTATAATGCAATTTCATTAACATTTATATGATGCACTATAGCAAAACAGGACCCATGTTCTACCCAGTGTGGTTTTGTAATCCAGTTTTTTTCTAGTCCTTTCAGCTGGTTTATTACTCTGCCTTTAAGAATATCTGTATGTTGCCTGTATTGTGACTGGATGTCATGTATTATACCTTTTCAAAAAACAGCCTGAGCTATAATGTGTGGAACAAACTGTTAGCATTTGGTCTAACATCCTCAGAAACATTAGAAAGTTGTGGGATTGAACCCCATATCTGCCAGTGGTGCCACTGGGGTACTTTTGAGCAAGGTACCATCCCCACACACCACTCCCTGGGCACATTGTTTGCAGCCCACTGCTTCACTTATATCTGTAGGGGCTACACTTTGTGTATACAGTCTTGTATTAAAGTGCTTCAAATGGCCCAAAACTTTGTGTCATTTAGACTTCAAGGGAGAAAGTTGCTAATGGGTGGCTGGTGGATTAGTGGTTACCGAGTTGCCCGTGCAATCAGAAGGTTGTGTGTTCAAATCCCAGGACTGTTGGTGGCACCACTGAGGTATCCTTGATTAAGGTACCAGATTAAAAAAAATTCGCACTTCTCACTTTACATTACTTCTTTCCCTATCTGCTACGTGTTCCAAACAAATCCACTTTACTTTCTCACTCAAATCAATTTGGATTTTTAAAAACTTCCTCAGAATTGTTGTGGATGTACAGCCCTGCATCAGATCCAGCTCAGTAGATGGTCCTGAATGGAATCTACTGTTCCCGACTAAGGGCCATAAAGTGGAACTGGAAGCGCCCTGCGCCAGATCCTGTTCAGCAGATAGCCCAGGGTGGTTACTGCTGTTCCTGAACCAGTGCCATGAAGTGAAACTGGAAGTGTCCTGCACCAGATCCTACATATTAGTTGGTACTGGGTGGTTTTCCTGACCCAGTGCCATGAAATGGCCCCTTTAAGAGGCACTTCCAGCCGTGGGCTCCAGAGGGCAGAGCTTTGCCTTCCATGTCCCCTTTTTTCTTGTTGCTGCAGAGGACTTTTTAACGAGGGGTCCTTTTTTTTTTTTTAGTTGCATCGGATCGCCCAGGATGTGGGGCGCGGAGTCGTGCTGCGCTCGGGTCCGCGCTCCGGGAGGCGCGTTCTGGGGAAGAGGAACCGAGGAGAAGCCGCTTGGTGCTGCTCGGGGCGAGAGGGAGGTGGAGGTAATGATGGCCCATGAAGCTGCTTTTTAAATACGCTGCAGCTACCATGAACAGTCGCCCCCGCTTTCTCTGCGCTGGAAAGCTGTCTTCTCTCCGCCTGGACAACAGCAGCTCGAAGATCGCTGATCGCTGGAGGTCCGTGAGCTTTCACAGCGCTGCTGCAGCTCCAGGAGCTGAGTAGATCGTCATCTTTCACGGCTTCTGGCTGTTTTTACGTTCAGATGCTTCATTCCAGAATGAAACCCAGTCACTGCTAGTGTTCCTTTCTGAAGCACACGTGGGGAGAAAGAAAAAAAAACAGATCTGGTAAGTCAGAGAAGCACGGATGTGCAGTGTTGGCGTTTTCATTTGCAGCGAAATTAAAGCAGGACTGGGTCGGAACCGAGGAGCCGAGGAACCCGTCCATTGATGGAATGCGAGGTGACCCTGCTGCAGCTGCTGCTTGAGCCGTGTTGTCTGAAACTCCAGCACACACAGAGAGCCCGGAGGAGGTGGAGAAAGCATGGCAGAGGGAGAGGGAGAGGGGGTGCCTGGAGCCTCGGACTTGGACATAGACCCGGACTTTGAGCCCCAGAAGAGGCCGCGCTCGTGTACCTGGCCGCTGCCTCGACCCGAGTCCAGCGCGGGCAAAGCAGAACCGAGCGAGGCGGACATCATCCCGGAGGAGGAAGATGATGAAGACGCCCCGGACCGCCATGTGGTCAGCAGCAGCACTCACGCAGCGGACGTGCATAGCTGCCCACAGGGCGAGCAGAAAACCAGTAGTCCTGCTGCACCCACGACCCTGGCTCCTGCTGCTTCTGCCTCTGCTCCCCGTGATAAAGGCACGCACGACCCCCCCGTTAGTGGCCAGACTCTGCCCCCCGCGGGCAGCGACTCCAGCCTGGGGAGCCTTGGGCCTCAGCAACCCAGGAAATCATCCGCCCGCAGAAATGCATGGGGCAACTACTCTTATGCAGATCTCATCACCCAAGCCATCGAGAGCTCTCCAGAGAAAAGACTGACCCTGGCTCAGATCTATGACTGGATGGTCAGATCTGTGCCATACTTCAAGGACAAAGGTGACAGCAACAGCTCTGCAGGGTGGAAGGTAGGTCCAGCTGCATCTAGAGCATTGCATCTTGAGATTCGGTGCATTTGTAACGATACAACCATAACCACTACTGTTACTAATTAATGTACTCGGTTAATGGAATGTACTCATTAATCACAAGTGGGGCAATATCAGTCTTAATACCAGGCAAATGAGTTGCTAATAGGGTTGTGGGGTTTGCTGATTAACTGGGTGATGTCAGGGCTACGCCACACAGCGTTTTGAAACCAGTAGATAAATACAGTAGAGTTGCAAATGTTAATGTCGCCCCTCCACTCCATTTCGCGTGCTCAGCCCAGTATACTTGTATCTCAGACTAATATATGAGGGATGTAAGATTATAGGCAGAAGCAGCAGAAATATAGCTCTGCTGAAGATAACAGTTCCCCACGGAGATGTAGCTTGACGATCAGCATGATAAAGAAAAGCAGCTCCGATTTGACTATTTGATAAATGGAATGAAAACAGAAAAATGACATTTCTAATAAAGAAATCCAAATGTTATACCAAGTGGACTGTATTAACACACATTGCACAGCTAAATGCATAATGTACATAATACAACATGTGCAGAGGTAAATACTCAGTAACTAAATTCACTGAATGAATAAAGTGCACAAACAGCACAGGCTTTGGAGGTAGATTGTTTCTGCAGTAGTACTTTGTCACGCACTCTTATGCTCACTGTTTCACACTCTCGCTCTCTCACACACATTTCTACAGGAAACGTTAGCCAGCTAGATAAATACACTTGTCGTGCAATACTGAAAAAATAAATAGCTTAAATGACCATTCAAACGATTTCTCACTTTGAAATGCAATGTATGCATTGGTTTGTAACTCATTTAGACCCATGATGTGACCCCCTTCATCTATGTCTTCATCATTTTTTCATTTTCTCTCATTGCTGCAATGCTCTTGTGCTTGTGACGTAGCCAGCAGCTCCGCAAGACAGCATGCAACAACATAGACCCAACAAATCAATAGTAAAATTCTTCTGATTAATTCAGTTTCATCTATTAACTGTTAGAGCTGTACTTCATTGTAGGTGTTCATCAACAAAAGGCAATTGTAGATGTTATAGCAAGATCAGTAACTTTGAGAACAAGGCACAGGAGGTGAAAGCATGTCACTTTATCACTTATACCATTTATACTTCATTAGTCTCCAGCTTGAGTTCAGGTTTCTATGCCATGAATTGCAAATCCATCTTTATCCAGTTTTGTGTCTCCGACTTTGGCAGGTGCCTTTCCCCCCACTGTTATGCACATGGCTTTGCAACAACCTTTCACTGCACTCGGGTCGTCTCATTTTTGTTTGATTTCAGGGATTTACTTGGCTGGGAAAAGCAATTTATCCAACATGGAATCAAGTCTAGTGAATACTCGTGGCTTGGCTGGATTTGAATTAGAGGCAAACCTCTGGAAATCCGTTTGCAATCCTGCAGTTTTGAGGGCAGGAAATCATAAATTACAGTCTGTAAAAATCCGCTGAGTACATATTTGTTTTTAAATAAGAGAGAAAGTGTGGGAAATTTCTTGCAGCTACCCATTTCTCAATTGTTATTTGTCAGGAAGGGTTATCATTGTGGAATACATTTAATCAGCATTGCCATTGTGACAATAGGTGGTTTATTTGAAGAATGTTCTGCCACTTTCTGTTGGAAAAGGATAAAGTATTTTCCTTGCATGCTCTGGCATTAAGGCAGTATTTATCAGCTGCATGTGCCACAGAGCTTTTACATCTGCCTGCATCTGATTTGAAGGGGGGAGGAAAAGAAAAGCCATGAGGATTTTTTTTATTATTGGTGCAAGCACTGTGATTGGCTGTTCTGACCCCACCTCTGTTTCCTATTGGCTGGTGGTTCCAGCATAGGAATCAATCAGCTGACTGGAAACTATGTAGGTCAGTGTGTAGCAAAATGTGAGGAGCTGGGTGTTTGACTCTGAGATCGAGCTTTGTGTAAACTGGCGGCGCTCCAGTCCTCTTCTGAGTGGTGCTTTGCTGAAAAGGGACGACAGTATGGCTTCAGGAGGATGGGGGAGGGAAGCACTAGAGGTTTCAGCCCATTATTAGAGTCATATTATTTATAGGTTGTAGCCTTTTTTGAGCAGCGTGAAAGGGGAGACAATGGCACAGAATTTCCAGCAGGAATCTTTCAGCAGTCAGTCGTATTTATGAAGGGATAAATCCAAAAATCAAATCTAAATGTTGCACTTTTATCTAACTCTTTGATTTCTTTGTATTAATGAGGTTGTTAAATACTGAACTAGTACATTTCAGGCCAAGCATCTGTGCTTGTGTAAAAAAAATCTGTATACTGTGCTTCATCCTTTGCAGATTAAAATCCTTTGCACAAACCAGTGTGCTGCATAGAATTAAATAGCAATGAGGCTTTACACACAACTCCAAGTACAATAAAAAAAAAAAGCATTGGGCTGCTAAGTGTAAGTGTTTTACACAGGTTTCTTGTTATATTTATCTTTAACTGTAACAAAGGGGCTGTAAAACATACTTTCTGGATGGCAGTATAATACTAAATGTTTTATTGTATTTAATGGTTTGCAGGATTTTCCATCATGTTTGGTGGAAATATGTTTGGTTTTGCTTCTTTAGTTTAGAACTGCTGCTGCAAATCTTACAGTATTCACTTCAGTCATTATGATTAAGCGTAGAAAAGATAGATTCCTGCTTTCTGAACGATTTGCACAATGATGATTTGCATATATTCGTTTTTTCTCCACTGTAAATATCCAGATATTTTTAATTCATAGTTTGTTTACTGTTATATTGTTTATACTTATGTATATTTGTCAAAATATTATGTAATTCTATGTTTACGTTTGCATTTACGGCATTTAGCAGATCCATAACTTTTATTCTATTTTCTACTTGTTGCTCTGTGTCCGGAGCCATTCAGATTTATGTTTCCCTGCACATTGTATGTGTATATGCATCTTGAATCTTGCGCTCCAGCCAACATAATAACCTTAACCATCCAAACTCCTACATCTACTCACTTTGTACTGCGGTGCCTCCTCTTTAGAGTGTGATTTTTCTAAAATTACAAAAACCTCCTTTTAATGTTGCGTCTTGAATGTGGCAGGAACTTTTGAAAAACTTTTTTTGCAGTCATATAAGTGTTGTAATTGTAACTTGAGGGTTTTTTTTGTAACTCCAAGTTTTTTTTAGCACAGTAATGCTGTAATTGTATGCCAAAGTTAAATCTTTCCACCGCTATAAATGAAGGGCTCAACAAGCTAAAAGCTAAAGTTACCTCTAGAGACCTCAATGTGGTTTTTGTGTAGTGTCAAAAACATTGCTGGTCCCTTTAAAAATCGATGTAAAGGAAAAAAGTAAAAGCTGAAATGGGATTTGTGGATTAACATTGTTGGGTATGAATAGTTTACTCATAATGGTATTTTTTATTCTTGAGAAATGTGAGTACTTTTAAAACGATGAACACTGTGAGCTGTAGGTCCTGAGGAAGTACTTATATTTGATTTGTCAAAACGCCAGTGTGTAGGGAATGCCCCTATTTAAAAAAATTTTAAAATGTCAGCTGGTTGAAGGTAACATTGGACTTCTGAGAAATGCTTAGTTAGATTTAACTGCATATCATCCATTACAAAAAATTTAATCTCAATTGTATGAGCTCATACAGTATGAAGGGCAGTTTATGTTCAAACTAGAGCCCGGCCGATATATCGGCAGGCCGATATTAGTCATTTTCCAAATATCGGTATCGGCATTTATAATGGCCGATAAATGAATATTTCAAAAATAAAATAAAAATGGATGAAACACCCTTCAACCATGTCATGAGTGTTGGCGTTGTATAGTTTGTCCACCAGAGGGCACTCTACACCGTCC
>JBBPDC010000001.1:28212436-28240003 GCA_037974485.1 Hemigrammopetersius urotaenia
TTGATGATTTCAAGCTAATTTGCCTCTAGTTAGCTAATGTTCAAGGTCACAAGAGCAGATGTCATACAGTTTGAAATTATATTACTTATAGATATGGTAAATAGATATCAAAAAATATTATTTTAATTAATATGTTAAAAATTGGTGACAGGAATGACGCAGTATGATGTCTCCACCCCCAACAATCTCATGAAACAACAAAATTCGACATTATAGAAGAGACAAACTTACTTGTGTTTTAAATGTTGGAAATCCTCTTCCTGTAAATGATGTAACTTCCTGTAAATTATATCACTGCTGGATTTATTTCACATTATTTTGCAGTTTTTTGTGTCAATAAAAGGGTTGACTTGAAATTTAAAATCATTTAAATTTTATAGAGATAACAAGTGTTAATGCTAAAACTATAGGGACAACGCCCCCGTTCCCCATCCACGTCGCACCCCCATTGTCCCCCAGACGACGTGGGTGTGGACCGCAGGGCTTTGTCGACGTGGGTGTGGACGGGCCCCTCGCTGGCAGGCAGGCAGGCAGCCCCCTCCGGGAGGCTGGACAGGCTCCTCCTTGGGCCCCTTGTTGGCAGGCAGGCAGGCAGCTCCCTCCGGGAGGCTGGACAGGGCCCTCTGGCTCTAAGTTCACCCCCTCCAGCCCCCACCCACCCGCCCCTAAGCTACTACGCCCCCCAAAAAAATACATGGGTATTTTTCTGTCTGGTTAGACCCCTGTAGCCTCTCAGTTAGGTCTATGGCTCCAGCTAGCCCCCCTAGAAATCCCACTAGCCAGGCCAGAGCGGGGGACACGGGACAGACTGGGGCCTCTAGGCTAGCGGGGCTGGCACCAACAGGGCCAAGGACAGCCGGAACGGGGCAGATCTGAGCGGGGCCTACTGGAGCGGGGCCTACTGGAGCGGGGCCTACAGGCGTGGGGCCTAGAGGAGCGGGACCTACAGGAGCGGGGCCTACAGGAGCGGGGCCTACAGGCTTGGGGCCTAGAGGAGCAGGACCTACAGGAGAGGGGCCTACAGGAGCGGGACCTACAGGAGCGGGGCCTACAAGAGCAGGGCCTACAGGCACGACGCTAGCCTGAGCCTCACTAACCGGGGCCTCACACACCGAAGCCTCGCTAAACGGGGCCTCAAACACCGTAGCCTCTACAACAGGCCCGCTAACAGGGCCACTAACTTTAGCCTCCTTTACAGGCCCGCTAACAGGTCCGCTAACTTGAGACCCAACTACAGGCCCGCTAACAGGGCTGCTAACTTTAGCCTCCACTACAGGCCCGCAAACCGGACCTGGGAAAACTGCGGCCGTGTTGGAAGGCCCGCTAGCCGGGGAGCTAAAGCGAGCTACAGGGGCCTTACTGTGTTGGCCAGGCGTTGGAAAGTGGCCAGCTGGAGCGGTCTGGCCCTGGAGGTGTTTCACGAGCTCACAGATGGTGGCGGTGAGCTGCTCCAGTTGTTGTTGGTGGTCCTGGAGCTGTTCGTGGAGACGGAGCGCCTGGCCTGCCTCCCCCCAGGCGTCTCCGTGACGCACTGCGCTGGCCTCGTGCTGCAGTGGCAGCTCCGGTGGGTTTGTGGCCGGCGGGTGCGCTCGCGGCACGGCGGCCGCTTTTGTGGGTTGGGCTGAGGAAGCCGCGGGTGCTTTCCGCTTCCTTCTCCGGAGCAGGGGAGCTGGGCTCAGGGAGAAACTCATCCTCCGACCCACACGGAAGCATGTCCCAGGGCAGCTCCCACGGGAGTCGTTCGCTCCGGAAGAGCGAGGACTCCTCCTCCGCATCGCTCTCGCGCCTCTCTCGTGCCCAGGCGGCGATTTCATTTTGCCCCTGGTGGAGCTCCTCGGCGCGTGTGTGTGGATGAGTCCATCTGTCATGAGCCGGGCCGCGAGGCCCAGACTCGGAGCTACCTGGAAGCGCGTAGGAGTAGGCAGACAGCCAGGGGTCCATGCTAAACATGAAGTTTATTTACAAAGCAGAAGGAACAGAAAAGGGCACGATGGCCACCAAGAGCATGAACTGAACGCAAAAACATCAGGCGATGGACTCATGGTGCACGTAACAGAAAACCACACTTAAATACAGAACATAATAGGCTATAAACAAGAAACAGATGAAACAGAAAAGCACGTGACCAAGCAGAGACCTGGGAATACATCAAAATAAAAGTCCACAGAACAGAAATAAACAGAACAGGGCAAACTCAGGACAAAAACGTTAACCAAAAAGCAGTAGCCCTAACCGGCCACTGACCTAGCCGTGACGGGTGTGTGTGTGTGTGGGGGGGGGGGTGTTATTTTGGGAGTTGGTAGTAATGGTGGAAGAAGTATTTGCTAAAAAGTACAAAAAACATCAAATGAACCCTTAAGAAAACGTGTAGAATGGATCGGGCAGTGGTTGCTTAAAACTTTCTGGGGAAACTTGATTACCCAAGTCCCTGCAAGTCACTTTCTGATTCATCCCTGATAAAACCCACTACCTGTCCTTGGGCCGTGACTGATGTTTCACAAGCACAGAGAAGAACGCGTGTTGAGAAACGTCCTCCACTTTTTGAACTGTCAGATCTGTTTCTTTCATGCTCTCATGGGTGTGAGCCTATAGGTTGAACTCTCTGTATTCACAAGAATATAAATAAAATCTACAGTGGAAATGGTTGATAGTGTTTTGGCTGACAGTGTTTTGTTGATTTCTTCCCAAAATGCGAAAGGGTAGCTGTCATTAGCAAATGGTGTAAAATGTACATTAGATATCCCTGCTACCTTTCTTGTCCCTCTGGCTGCCACCCAACCCCCCCAAAGCATGATGGGTCTGGCTGGCAAAGGGTCTTTTTCCTCCAAACATACTTTTAGTGATTATAGCCAGAGAGCTCTATTTTTGTTTCGCCAGACTGTAGATGACCAAACGCCTGTGGTTCGTCCTCAGTGATGTGTTGCATTGCTTCAGACTTTAGTCCCAAGCTCAGAGTTGAGGTTGTTCAACGCCGCCGCCACTGTGGACCATGAGCTAGGCAAATTGTCATGTAGGTCTTTGGAAGTGATTTTGGGGTTTTGCTTTACATACATGTTTGTCCAAGTTCTTACCTTGACCTCAACAGTCCTTTTTAACTTCCATTACTTAATTGAAACATTCAAACTGGCTGAAAAGTACTGTCTTTTATAGTCGTCTTTCTACGCAAGAGTCACATGGCTTTAGTTTGAGATCACCAGTCATCAGCTTAGATGTCCTTCTCAGCACGACACCCTGAGACCTTGTCACATTATTAGGCCCTGGAATTTTCTGCATCCAATTTTAGATTAAGGCATTTCGGGTCAAAAAAAGCTCTACTAAAAACTAGACTGAAATTTTGGGAAAACTTTTGTACATGCTGCATTTAATTTTTTTTATATTGAATTCAGCAGATTTTTAAAAATGTATCCCTGAGTTGTTTTATGTAAATTATATTGGCCTTGTTACCTAAGCCTCACTCTACTCTATCATTTTGGTTGTGGCATGTTGTCTGTATAAATATAGTCTTGTGATATGTATCTTAGAGATTACTGTCGTTCAATAGCAAAATGGTATTTTTTGCAGAATTGAGATTTCTTTGTATGCATCAGTGTTTGTCCACGAAATAATCAGTCATCATAGTTTAGTGTTTCCACTATTTATATTGTTGAGCCACATAATCCTTGTGTTCATGCTGGCTGTGGTGAGAGTGTCAAAGCAACCAGAAGTCCTTCATTGTCTAAATGTGCTTCTCTCAGCAATAAATTCTGGGCAGGTTTGTAGTAGTTGGTGATTAATCATTGATGTGGCGGATTCTGCGACATGTCAGACGTGTCCGCATTTGTCTACAAAAGGCATGAACTAAGGTGTCTGAAATTCTTGATGTTCCAGGTTAGCTAGTGAAGTACATAACATTTTGTTAAAATAGGAGGGAACTGTATAGTAACTTTAGAACCATAACCTGTTTACCCATATAAAGCAGAGCTATACAATAGCCTTCTTTAGTCATTTCACACTGTAAAAAGTTACCACCAGTGTCATCATTAGTGGCTATATGTAACATAACATGGGCTGGTTCCATACTTTTCATGCTGTAAAGACGTTCTCATAAATTGTCATTCTGCAGTTTGATTGAAGTACACAGTATTTTATTTCGTCGCCACAAAGGTATCGGTCAATATGGCAATGCAATGCATTAACTTGTAGCCACCTATTTCATCCATGTCAGAACATCCACTGCATTCGATAGCCGTGTTGGCATATCAGCCGAAGCGAATTTTGATGCCCACGCAGCTTCCTCTGTGAACATAGTGTTAGAAACTAATATATGGGACTCGGATTAGTTGTTAAATCCAGTCAGTTTTTCTGGGCTGCTTAGCTAAGTAAAAAAAGGAAAACTGCTTACGCATGTTAAGAATGAGATGAGAGGTGTGTTCTCCTCTGAGAACAGTAAGTTCCCAGTGGATTAAATCCAGTAATTGGCTTGAAGCAAAGGCTTTACTTGAAGTGTCACCAGCCCATTCACTCTTTAAGAAGTGTGGACAAGGTCAGAGATCACAGTGCAGAACATATCACAGAACTTAAAATAAGTTGCAGTGGTAAAATAAGTATAAATGTTGTAGGTGTGGAAGGATACTTGCCTCTGGACCAAGAGGTCATGGGTTCAAATCGTACCTTCAGCACCACCACCTTCAGCACAACCCCAAGTTGCTCCAGGGAGACTGTCCCCTGTAGTTATGGAACGGAAGTAGCTTTTGATAAAAGCGTCTGCTAAATGCCGTAAATGTGTTGCAAAAAAGCATTTAGAATTCATAATTTATTCTGAAGTGACAGATCCCCCATCCTCTGTTTATCTTTTAGACCAGGGGTATCAAACTCCAGTCCTGGAGTGCTGGTGTCCAGCACAGTTTAATGGTTCTCCTCTTCAAACACCTTCACTAAACCTGACAATTAACTGGTGAGGTGAACCAGTTAATTGTCAGGACCACTGCCCTCCAGGACTGGAGTTTGACACTCCTGCCTCTGTTACTGTGCCTTTAAAATGGTATATGTAAATGATCTCCTTCCACCTGCTGGCTGCCCTGTATCACAGGACTGAAACATTCCTTAGAACTTCAGCATGGATGCGTGGGGCTAAAATATATTGAAGGACATTGCAGTCTGTAACAGCATAATTGCAATATTAATATTTTGGTCAAATTGTGCAGCCTTAGTCTTGTTTATCTCATTCTTTTGTTCCATTTTCTGCATATGGTATTACAAATTCATATTGCAGTAAAATGACTATTTCTGCAATATAGTAAATGAAATGTAATATTTTGGAAGCTTAGAGATATTTTAGGTCATGTTAACTGACCTGTTTTACCAAAAATGTGTTGTTTGTCTAATCAAGCCACTTTATTCAATATGCCAGTTTCTGTATCAGCCTGTAAATGCTTTTGCCATATTTTCAAGATGATTTTGTGTTTTGGGACCAACATCTATACTCTGCTGTTTTCACAGAACTCCATCCGGCATAACTTGTCACTCCACAGCCGGTTTGTCAGGGTCCAAAACGAAGGAACGGGAAAGAGCTCATGGTGGATGGTCAACCCAGATGGCGGGAAGGGTGGCAAAGTCCCTCGCCGACGTGCTGTTTCCATGGACAATAGCAGCAAGCTCATCAAGAGTGCCCGTGGCCGTGCAGCAAAGAAGAAAGCTACTCTTCAGGCTGCTCAGGATGGGAGCTCCGAGAGCTCCTCAAGCCAGTCCAAGTGGACTGGGAGTCCCACCTCACGCAGCAGTGATGAGCTTGACACCTGGACAGACTTCCGCTCCCGCACTAACTCCAGCGCCAGCACCATAAGTGGCCGACTCTCTCCCATTTTGGCTAACCTGGAAGTAGATGAGGCTCCTGATGATGACTCGCCCCTCTCTCCCATGTTATACTCCAGTCCAAGCAGCATGTCTCCTTCCACTGGTCTGACGGAGCTTCCCCGGTTAGCCGATCTTGCAGGTACCATGAATCTTAACGATGGGCTTTCTGACAACCTAATGGACGACTTGCTCGACAACATCAGTCTAACGGCTTCGCAGTCTCCAGGCCAAGATGACAATGGTGCCAGCCTACAAGGAAGCCCTGTGTTTACCTTCGGCTGTTCTGGCAGCAGTCTTGGGGTTCCCTCCGGCAGCTATGGTCCCAACTCCATGTTCAGTGCATCGTCTGTCACTGGTCTTCGCCAGTCGCCCATGCAAACCATCCAGGAGAACAAGCAGGCCACCTTTTACTTCAGCAAGCAAAACCTCCAGGATCTGCTCAGCACTGAGCCACACAGCCACAGCGATGTCCTGCTCACCCAGTCTGACCCGTTGATGTCACAAGCCAGTGCCTCCATCTCCTCTCAGAGCTCCCGCCGCAGTGCCCTACAAGTTGGGTCTGGAGGGCAAGCTGGACTCAAGAAGTCCTCACTATCTGGATGGCGAGTGAATGGAATCTTAGGGTCAACAAGTGAGTCAGACTACCAAAGCTTGATCAAACAGCATCTCCAACAGTCTCCGTCCAGGAGCACATCTATGCAGCTCAGCTCTTCTGATTCCTTGTTGTCAGGTCTTAATGGTATTGTTCCCTGTGTCCAGCCTGCATCTCAGGACCGATTCTCCACTGACCTGGATCTCGAAGCTTTCAGTGGTAGCCTTGATTGTGACATGGACACCATCATCCGGAATGACCTGATGGATGCAGAAGGCTTGGAGTTCAGCTTTGATTCTCATCTAATTTCCAGTCAGAATGCGAACCTGAATTCAGGAAGTCTCTCAAGCACCAAACAAACCTCTTCCCAAAGCTGGGTACCAGGCTGACCAGCAGAGCACCTGGATTGTAACCACAGGGCAGAACAAAGCTTTAGACACTGTCCTGTCCTTTCAAACATTGTCCAGAGCGAAGAAAGTATACAGAAAGCTGTAGAGATGCTACTAAATAACAACTGGAATGAGTTTAACTCAATTTTACTTACTTACACAGTTGATGTTGTGATGGTTTTTGTGGCCATGTCTTCTGAATTGCTGTGATGTAGGATTGAAAACGATGGACCACCTGATGACCTTCGTAAAGTTAAGAAGTCTAGAAGAGCTTGGAGAGTGGCGTTGTCATCAAGGACAAAATCTAAAGGTACCCAACAGAAGAAAGACTGTACTGCAGCTGAAATGTTCTCTGAAGGTTTCTGTTTAATAAAGACATAAAACCCTTCTTTCCTTAACCTAGGCCTAGAAAGGATTTTCACCATTAGGTTTAGATTATTTGTAACCGTTAGGGCTGGGCGGTATATTGAATATGCTCGATATCATGGCTTATTCTACGTGAGATGTAGTAAATTACTATTGCGGACATCAAGTAGAAATAGTTTTTTTTTTTCCCTTTTGTTTGTTTTTAAGTCGCAGGCATGAGACTCGCTTTGGTATTTTGGCTCTTTCCGTCAAAAACGAAACAAAAAAAACACCACACACCCTCGTCCACCCTTCCAGACCACTCTCCTGAATAAGTGTGTATGAGATGTAAATAGGTGAGATGTGTAGTTTTGTATCTGGGGAGAACGGGGTAATTTCATCTCCCTTTTTTGCATACAAGTGTAACATTGCGGAGGAACCACAAATATATAAACAAGGCTGTTTTGATGCAGACACGTGTTACATAGACTACTAGAATCATCATACTAGTGTGACTGTATACATCAAAGGGTTAAACTGAGCATTTATGAAGTGTTTTAGTGGAGATTTCAAAATCTCGAGATAAATATTGTGATATTTATTAGCAATATCGCCCAGCCCTGTATTTTTGGAGGTCTTCACATCACTGGCCACCACATTGATAGAAACACTTGTCTTCTGCCAAACCGGTCGTCATTACGTAGATTGATAACCTGTTTACAACATAAATTCCAGAGAATGTTACTGTTGTTATCAAAATGGTTTTGTTCCGCCTTCATAGTCTTTTGTAAACAAGTAAAAGGGAAGAAAGGACCTGTGTGTGAGATACATCCCTGACTCCTTGCACAGAACAGTGAAATAAGACCAGTTGATGAGCTATTTAATGTGTTGTGTAAACACTCTGTTCTTTCTCTGGTGCACTGCATTAATGTTCTTTTAAACCTGTCAAGAAAAGTGCTTTTTTATTCAGCTCAAAGTACTTGATCCTGTCCATTTATATCATCACCTCCATTCTGACCTCACCTGAAAGCCTGACCGTTTTAAAGTAGTTTTTGTTGTGTGTATGTTGAAATGCTTAGCGTATTTATTTCAGGGGTTAGAAACTGTTACAGGTTAGGTTTCTGAACACTGATTAAAGGCCACTACACAATTGTGTATAGTTGCAAAACCACCATTTATAAGCTCATAAAGCTGCAAAGGCACGTTTTTAGCCTTTTGTTTGTACATATCTGCACACTGGGTGGTGCTTTCGAAAGAGCATCATTTCTGCTCTAATGGCAATATGCAGCAAGGATCTTCACTTCGCACATGAGACGCAGACCCATTTTAGTGTTATAGACAAGTTAGGATGCTTACATGGACTGTATTTTAGCTAGTGTGTTGAACATGCACAGCAACCAAAGTAGTTAACCAACAGTGAGGCTACTGTTCGTATGTTCAGAAGTAGTGCCATTCAGGGACCCCTGTCACTTGTTACCATGGCAGATTTGCAATCGTTCCTTCGTCATGGTTGAATGTATCTTTGTTGAAACCTGTTTCAGACCCCAGAATCTCCCAGTAGCATCTCTCGCACCTACAGTCTTTTCATGACTTGTGTTGAGTTTGAGTGGCTAGTCATTGTTTACATAATTCCACTGTGCTATTAAAACCATACACAGTATTGTAATTCGCTCACCGCAACTAATTCAGAGACTTTTTCTTTTTCTTTTTTTTTAATTTTCAGCCCTTTGGAAACCGTGTCCTGGGTTCATTTTTATGTTCTTAATGCGTCAAGAGAAAAATCAGAAGAATGCAAATTAGAAAAGTGAGCATTTGTATGTGTCACATGCCCTATATGCCATGACTCGCTGTATCAAACCCATTTATCAGTAGATACACTTAGATGGCGTGTTTGCTGAATTATCCCTGTGCATTTCCATTTAGAAAAAGTTAGTACAAGATATGGTGCATGTAAATAAAGCTTTGTACAGCACTATGATTATCTTGGGTCCTTGTTGTCTTTCAGTAGTGATATGATGAAAAAATAACCCACTGAGGTTCTCCTGGAGGTCCAGAGCGCTGCACAGGCTGACATTTACCATCATCTGAGATAACTAATTACCCCATGATTTACTTAATAACTATCCAGTTAATTATAGAAAATAGTTTGAGAGCTCTGGTAAAAAAAAAATTACCAAAAATATATATCTTGTATATGCTTCCACATTTTCTGGACAAGTGTACTGCAAAATGTGTGTTAAGAAGGTAGATTCTATTTACTAGTCATGCGTGGGTTCATGTGAAAAGTTGACTGGATGCTGTGTTCCAGCTATTGTTATTCTGTGGAAATTTGAAGGTTTGTATTACAATGATCTGCAAACACAGGGGGTGCTTAATCAGCAAATTAAAGGCTTTTTAACCATGAGAAGGGCCTTGGCTGGCAAACATCCACATAATTGTATCTATTTGATCTTGCTGGCTAAGCCTATCTATAGTTAATGAAGGAACACACTTTGGCATGCTTAATTAAAAACCTTGCCTGTAGTCTCTAGACTGACACAACTGAAAATGTTTATGGACTTGTTTCTGTTGTAGTCAGCATTTGGAGTTAAATATAGCATTTTGAAACCTTGCGGAAAAGTTAAAGGTGAGGTATTCTTGTGGCCAGCATACACAAATAATACTGAATTCTGCGTATATTCACACCTTTTTTATTTCAGACCTGTTCTAATTTGTACTTTGATTCTTTATCATCTTGCTCTTTGACCAATGTCAGTGAACACTGCCTTGTAATTTGGTACACTGATGTGACCTTGCTTTTCACCCTTTCTGTACCCAGTCATGTCTTTGTTTCCTCCCTTGTGTTGTCCTGTTGCTCTGACCATCAGCCTGTATATACCCTGCTCTTTTTTCCTGATCTCTCTTTCTTCTGTGATTAAAAGCAGTTGTGATTATCTGAGATTCAATGCAGTGTACATCATTATTGTTAATGGCTTTTTTTTTTGTTAATGGCTGTTGGCTGTTAATGGCTGAGAGTAGTAGTGCACTATATGGACAAAAGTATTTTGACACACTTGTTTATCAGGGTTTGGGCTAGGCTCCTTATGTCCAGTCTTACTTTTTTGACATACCAAGACATTTTGGACGACGCCATGCTTCCAACTTTACGGACACCGTTTGAAGAAAAGCCTTTTCTATTCCAGCATGTTTGTGTCCCAGTGCACAAAGCAAGATCTATAAAGACATGGTTGGATGAGTTCAGGGTAGAAGAACTTGACTGGTCCACACAGAGTCCTGACCTCAACCCCATCCAACACCTTTGGGATGAAGTGGAACAGAGATTGCAAGCCAGGCCTTCTCGTCCAGCATCAGTGCCTGACCTCATAAATGCCCTATAGAATAATAGGGCACAAATTCCCAAAGAGGCGCTCCAAAATCTTGTGGAAAGTCTTCCAAGATCAGTGGCGTCTGCTATAGCTGCAAGCTATGGGACCAACTCCATTTTATAGTTTATGGATCTGAATGCAATGACATTAAAGACCCTCTTGATCCCAAAATGGCCATGCGTCCCAATATTTTTGTCCATGTAGTGTAGCATTAGAGGCTTTGGAAATGTCAGAAGCGCTTACAGAGGGATGCGTCACTGCAGAGGGTAAGACGTGACGACACGCACTCCTCTGTTTATTCCTTAATACGTGCAGGGAATTATGCATGTGCTTCTGCTGCATGCATCCATTCAATAACCGTTCACAAAGGTGTCTGCAGTATGCCAATGGACATTCATTCACAACGTCCTACGACGTGTGTGTGTGTGCCTCTGAAAGGTCCTATGGGGAAGAAAGCGATGAGAAGTGCATCCCACCCCCAGTGACAATAGATGTAAAGTGTGCCATATGTCCTTGTGCAGTCATTGGTGGGCACCTTGGTGATGATTTCTCATTGGATATAGGCCACCTTTGCAGCTAACCAATCAGTTGTGCTGTATCCAAGTGAATTTGGGATGTTGAGCTATTTAAAACCATACTGGGAGAAAGTAAAAAAAGAAATCTGACATCAAAAGCGCGTACCATGTAAGCCATTGCAAAGCATGCGTTTATTAATACATTGTTACTCAATTATCTATGCATCATGTACTAATTTGATTAAAAAAAAATAAAACATCAGGGTGCCATTTTTACACGGAAGAGGGGTAAAATGTAGGAATTGTGTATTATGAATTCAATACTTAACATCAATACGTTCGTCTGTGAATGCAATAAACACAAAATGCATCCGTGCGTAAAAGTGCACCACGAGATAGAAACATCACATACCCTACTGACCTAGATATGAAACGCAGCATCCTCAGTTCGCCGCAGATCCTTAAATGGGCGGATTTTTTAAAGAATTAATTCACTGATAAATTGGGTTTTGCTGTGTTTGCGTTTGAATCGAACTGATGTTTGTCTGCCGTCCAGAATGGAAATAATCTCAGATGTTGCAAACGGAGCTATTTTTTATTCCCCTTCAGTGTTTGTGTGTGCTACATGTTGGAAGAAGCTTATTCATCCACGCCTCCTACAGATCTACATGCATGACCTCTAATAGGTCCCTAGAGCTCTGTGGTATAGGATGGAATGGAAAGAAGAACCACTGCACCTACAGATTACTCTTAAATCTCTTCGTTAATCGGTGATGGGACGGAAATGGAACCAGTGGGCTTCCATCGCCGTCTACTGTCAGAAAAATGTACAGCACACATAAGAAACACCCTCGGCGTCATATGAAGCTTTTAAAGAATTGAAATATTTTAGTTATGATAAAGTTTTCCAACACATATAATATCAAAGGCGTAGTGCTGTTTTGTGGTTATATGGGCCTGTGTGTGTTCCAGCTTTATTTGTGTTGGCCTTTGTTTTGCTCTGGCCCTTTCAGGCCTATTGTGAAATCTCCATGGCCACAACAGGACAACACTGCAGCTCCCCACTGACTGGACAAACAGCCTTAGTCAACCAGGGAGACCCTGCAAGAATTTGGATGAGGTGGCAAATGTCTTAACGACTGGAGTAAGAGAAGGAGAAAGACTGCTGAATCTGCAGCAGGAAAACCAGTGCAGGTCTATGGAAATCTGCAATCTCTCATTTTAGGCATCTAGTCCAGTCAAGTCAAGTCAAGCTATGGTCAGAACTAGAGGATACAGTGTCTCTTCCTCAGTGAAGGTGAAGCAGCTTGAGGCAGAGCTGTCTGCACAGCTCCAGGCACTGAGGAGTGAGATTGAAAAGAATGAAACTACACATGGAACATCCACCAAGGCTTACAGGTGAGGAATAAATTATGGTTTCATCCTTTTTTTCCCCTAACATCTAAAAAGTTGAAAAGATTACATTCTCAGAAATACTATAGAAAACAATTTTTTTCGTTAACATTATACATACGGCACTGTGCTAAATGAAGTTGAACAGGTTATTCCTGCTTTATGAAGGAACATGCAGTTTGTAGGTGTTTAAAAACCTACTGATGGTACACTATATGGACAAAAATATTACACCAACAGACACTTTAATGTATTCAAATGCATAGATTTAAATGGTCCCCAATTTGCAGTTACAATAGCTTGTACCCCTCTTGTCTTCGCCAAACTGTGTCCACAATATTGAAAGCATGGCATTGTCCAAAGTATGGCGTTGATTTTATACACCTTGGTGACAGAAACACTTCAAGAGGTGTGTCCCAATACTTTTGTCCATATCAATGGTATGCTCAGATAAGCAAATATTGATGTAATTTATCTCAATAACAATAAATGTCATCGTTGCCCACCCCTACAGGTGAGGTAGCTAAAGCTTATCCCACTGTTGTACTGGACAGTGAAATCATGCCATGTAACCTGGTGTTTACACTGCTTCTTCCAGCTCTGTTCATATTCCAAAGGATGTGTCTTATTTTCGCATGGAGAGGCAGCAAGTCCTCCAGAACGGGCTTCATGTGAGATTTACTTTAAGAATTTCACTGAAAATTAATTGCAATACAGTAATTCTGTGATATTGTTTGTGTTGAGGTTTTCTATGTATGTTCCTTGTGTGATCAAGGCGTAACCAGAGTTTTATTTATAGGTCGCAGGTGTGAAACCTGTTTTATCTGAAGCGGAAGTGATCCAGAGAGAACTGGAGAGCTGCCTGGGTCAGGAGTACACCCCTGAGAGTTTACCACTTTTACTGTACCAGGTAGATTTAATCAGTGTGTCCAGTTCTGGCCCTGGAGGCCACAATACAGCACAGTTTGGTTATCTCTTTCCTCAAACACACCAACACTGTTAAACGTGTGGGAAATGGTTCTTCTATGTTTGTACTTTAGAGCAGGTTTGCTTGGAGATCCTTGCAGTTTAGCTCCAAGTGAAATTTAACACTGTCAGATGTGTTGGACCTGGACTCTCCAGGGTGGGAAGACCAGAACTATCATAGAAGAACCACTTTTTTGGTTCTTTAAAGAACTAAAATAATGCAAGTTTCTGTTTAATGTACAATTTAACTAATTCAACATAACTTTATATCCAAGCTAAAAACCATTTAAGAAGCATTATTTGAATGTTTTGAGTGTACTAGAGCTGCTAGCTAGCTGCTGAGTTGGATTATGTGTGTTTGAGCACTGAAAAGAACAGACTGTGTAGGAATTGAAACTTTCAGGACCAGAGCTGGTCATTTCTGAAGGACGACACTGTGATATAACATTGTTTAAAACATTCACTGGCACTTTTAATGGCATACCGTTCTACAGATCAGATTTTTTTTATCAGTTCTTCACAGACCGAGCACATGAGGTGGCACAATTGAAGTACCAGCTTATGCTGAGGTGGAGGAGGTTCTGTAGACATTCCATCGTCCTGGAGCAATTATATCCTCATTACAAAGTAATCCACTTGACATGACACACTGTGTAAAAGTTACTTTTACTAGCAGTTTGTGGCGATTGTACGTTAATTTCTATCTCAACGTGGCTTTGTCTAGGAAAGCATGACCCATTTAACAAATGAATTTCAAGATGCTGTGCAGAGAGCTTCCAGGCTTGCTGTGTCCAGAGAAAAGGTTTTATCAGGCACTGGCTACCCTGTCAATGTGGTAACACAAGATGATGTGGTCATCTACTTACAGTGGCTTATATGTCATCTACATTCTCTCAGAACCATCCACGGCTTCTTACACGTCAGTCTACACATGGACCCTGTATACACATATATATATATATCTGCTGAACTGTGATGTTTATAAACTGTTCATGAGGTTTAATTTGATACAGGTACTTCATTATCTTCCTTTTTGGGAGAAGAGAGAAGCAGATTGGAGCAGTTTACCGGACTTCAGCTCCCCTGGAGAGTTTTCAGGTGAAATGTTATCCATAGTCTCTGATTAAAATAGAAAAGACACCCACAGCTTCTAGAATGAGGTTGGATTGAAACATTGTTGTGGAAATAACACTCCAAAAGATATAATTCAACAAAAAATGTTCCCTTTTACCCTAAATGTAATCACGGAGCCAGAGCATATTTGGTGTCTGAAGTTTACATCTGTAGTTTTTGCAGTTATCTGCAATGCCAATGCAGCCAAAAAACAGTGAATGTGTATAACTCAACCAGAAGCATCCTGTCAACTTCGTGCCTGTATCATTTTACACTTTCTTCTAAAAGTGTTAATTTAAAAAAGATTTGCTTATGTAAGTTCTGACGTTATATGACATATTGTGGATTTATAAATGACAAAACTTTCTAAACGCCTAATATTTTGAAGCTATAGAATATAAAATTGCCCACATTGTTAAGCCAAAACCCAGTCAAAACTAAAGATTCTAACTTTATGCTACATTTGCAGTATTTAACAGGTACTCTTATGCAGAGTGACTTACAAAAAGTGTGAAGTTGCTGTTTTGTTATCCATAGCTGGGACAAATAGGATGGACCTTTGTTCAAAAAACCTTCAAAAGCCTTTTAACTATGATGCAACTAAAAACCAACATCAGTGTCAATAGCTAGAAAAGAAGACATAATACATACATAAGATATTACATTAATGCAGTACACCACATTTTATTCAAGTGTTGAGTGTCCAGTTCATGTTTGAGATTAGCGAGGGACTCTGGATTCTGGGACAGGGAAGGGGAAATTGTATAAATAAGATGTCTTTGCTAAACAGTTTATGAACTATATCTTATTGTTCCTTACTAAAAAAAAGCCATCAGTACACAGTTGTGTCAAAACACTTTTCTCTCATTGTTTTATCAGGGCTGTTTGTATCAGCATCAAAAGTCCCCTCACACTCTGTAAAATTAGAGCAATTCCAAACTGAGCTCCGGCACCTGTTGTCACATTACAACATAGAGTACAAAACACAGTCCATCAAGACTTCTGCTGATCAGATGGAGCTCTTCATCATGGTGAGGCCAAACATTTATGGGTCACATTATAGTTCTCATACTAATAACAGCTTATGAGGATAAGGATGAGTTGGAATAAAACCTTGTATTTCTTTTTTCGAAAATGCCACCATCTGTTTACATAAAGTCATACCTAATGGACCAGTATAAATGATCTAAAAAAATACAAGATAAAATATATGGGGAATGTATTTTATATATATTTATATTTTATAATATATGGGGAATATAATATATTATAAAATATGGGGAGCAGGTGTTACCTAGGTTAAAGTTAATTATTATTTTTGCTTTAGGTCAACCAAGAGTTCAGAAGTATCTTCAAAAGTCAGAATTTGATGAATACCTTTCTGCAGTATGACAGCACTGAGGCCATAGAGAGAAAGTGGGGGAGGAAGACCCCAAACATGACTCTCATAAAAGAATCCAATTGGATTTCCCATATCCAGGTGTGTGATTGACAGTTTACAGCATCGCCTGTATGCCATATTCATCTTATGGCTCTGTCTGTGGTTCTGTGGTCTCTTGTTAATGCTTCTGCACAATCAGCTATTAATGTGTGATGTAGAATTGGGTAGCTCTTTTCTAAATATTAGGGTGTATTTGCGTTTTTTCTGAATTAAAAAAGGTGAAACCAAAGAGAAATCCCTGGCAACAGAAACAAATGTCCAAACTGAAAGAGATGAGATGTGTGGATGAGTTCCTTCAGATGCACAGCAGGTTCTGTGAGGTGAATAACTCATTGGGATTCAAATGACACACACATGTCAAGGGATGGAAATTTAAAGTAGGTACAGTTTTCCGGTCCTAGAATTCCACGTCATACTGTGAGGGCCCTGTTTTGTTTTTCTTTAAGGAGTCAGATGCCCAGAGAGTAACTGAAATCCTGAAGCAACATTCAACTTATGTATTTGAACCAGAATCCCTCATCACCTCAAAACTGACAGCAACTTCTGCCTCTAACTTATGGAGAAACATTTATAACATCTCACATCTTTCTGAGGCAAGACACTGTTGATTTCTGAAAGTCGTTTTTATGGTTGCTGTAGTTATGGTTAATTCCACCTTTTCCATTCAATTCCAATTATTTGAACATTTCAGGAAGCAAGGGCCAAAGTGTCTGAGCAAGAAAGGCAGAAAAAAACTGGAAAGAAAAACCAAGGGTAACATTTACAGTCTTTTACAACATTTACAGTCCTTCACGATGCATCCTAGAAATTCTACTTAAATTTTAGCATTAATGGTTTAGATGTAATCTAAGGCAATCGAAGTGGTTTGCTGTGACATGCACCATTCAAATCAGAGAATTTTTCAGTGGTGTTAGGAACTAGGAACTCTAAAGCGTTAAGGGTTCTAAAAGGTACCTTTACATTGTTATGAAGCTTTGCTTGACGCCTAACAAATTGTTGCTTGATCCCTGACAAATTGAGTTTAGGTATAAGTTCCTTGGTTATGTTGTATAGTCCAAAATGGTTATATTTGTACTGTAGACATGACCTTTGGTTCTACCATTGCAAAGAAAATATAGTTATGTTTTTCTACAGTGATCCTTTTTCACATCAAACTGCTCTGAATTACTTTATTCCAATGAATGACTTATACAGAAACTACTTGTTTTTCCTATTTAACATTTCTGTTATTACCAGTGCAATATGAAATCAAAACAGCAGATGTGATGCTAATGTGGAATGTGATGCAAAAGGTTCAGTTACAGCTACAGCCGTAATGCTCAGCTACTTGGTTTGGATGAAGACCCTGAGGATGGTTCTAAAGACCCTGTTGCATCCAGAGGGGCCTACATATCTCTTTTGTATTTGCGTCACCTCAGGATCAGGGAGCTAAAGGTTGGGTGGGACCCTCTTTTTCATTTATGTATTGTATTTGTTCTTAATCTGTTCGATACTTATCTAGTTTCACCTCTTTAAGTTATGGACTGTGAAGACTCTTGTCTCTGAGCGAATGCTGCCCTCTTGTTGCTGTAGCGTACCTGTCTGAGTATGCTGAACTACCTGCGATCTGTGGAAAGGAGACTGGTGGTGGATACTGTGGGTCTGCAGGTGACTGAGGGTGTGCGGGTGAACAGGGATGAAGAGACTGGCTGGATGAATGCAGCTCGAGGAAGCAGCGGCACTACAGGAGGCCCCATCTCACACCAGTACATCTCCAATGCCCCTGGTGACAAGGTATCAAAACAGCATGTTTCCGTGTGGGCAGATCAAGCAGACACTGGTTGGCGAGACTTTGTTTAGTCATTTTGTAACATCTTGTAACGTCTTGTTTTCTTGTCACCTGCTATTTAC
Organism: Hemigrammopetersius urotaenia; assembly: GCA_037974485.1. Taxonomy (NCBI): domain Eukaryota; kingdom Metazoa; phylum Chordata; class Actinopteri; order Characiformes; family Alestidae; genus Hemigrammopetersius; species Hemigrammopetersius urotaenia. The sequence goes on from JBBPDC010000001.1 coordinate 28,230,277, forward strand.
ACTATATGGGACATTGCTATCAATTACATAGAGTATAACTGCAAAGGAGACTAACAGTTGGACTCTTGGTCCCATTTGCAGTTATAACAGCATCCACTCTTCCTGGAAGGCTTTCCCCAATATTTTGTGTGAATTCGTCCCCATTTATTCTGAGAGCAGAAGGCCTGGCTCTCAATCTCCGTGGGGTTAAGGCCAGGCCTCAGGTTCTTCCACATTCATCCAACCACGTCTTTATATGCATTTTCATTTTGTGAATACATTTTAAACGAAGGATATTTATGCTTTGTGTTTTTGTAACCAGACAAGTAATTTTCATTATGTACGATGTTCTTAAGGTCCATTGCACAGAGTTCATAGAGTTCCCTGAGGTGGAGAATCTCTGTGACTACTACAGCACTGAGGGGCAATATATCCATGTGCAAGATCAGAGAGGCCTTTACATTGTGTATGATGCAGCTCTGATGGACTTGAAGGAACTTGAAAACACGCTGCTGCTCATAGCTTCCCATTGCATAAGCAAAAACAGAGGTCAGAACAGGATGTCTATGCTATCTGTTGCTATTGACTGACTCTTGAACACTTATACTGTTTATATCTTCTCACTTGTAGGCAGCGGAACCATGATTAAAGTCTTTTATTTAGACATAATTCAACCCATTCATTAGGTGTTCTTGTGTAATTCTACACTTACGTTGTCATGAATCAGTGTTGTAATACTGACAGATACTTCTAGTGGATCATTGAAATCAGGAGAGGCCCTTAAAAGCTGGACTGGAATGGATGTAGACCGAGTGGCTGTACTACTGGACATCTGGACATGTGAGACTGCTTTCCTGGAGAACAAAATAGAGGTACTGTTGGAAAAAAGTAACTTACGAGATATACAAGCTGCATATACGATTAATAGTTTAACCTTGCCCTTATTTATGTGTTCACAGCTCTTGAATTGCTACTTTGAGGCATATCAGCATGTCATAAACCTAGAGGAGAGGTTTAGTTTGGCTCAAGTGATTACAGACATAATGCACAGAAGGCCTTGCCTGGATCTGGAAATGGAGTACTTTGTACAAGCTTACTGGCAGGAGGTGGTCTGCCTGCAAAGCCACCAGCAACTTATTAAATTAGTATTAAATGCTCAGGTCATTGTTTTTTTCTGTTTCAATATTTTGTTGATATTATGCATAAACATGGAATGTAAGAAAGTAAATTTGCGATCTTGTCTTCTTTTGGTTAGATAGATAAGCAGCGTCAATACCTTGAGCGAATATGGAGAGGGCAGCAGAGGAGGAGCTGCCCTTATGAATATGGCTTCCCTTTAAACTATGTTCCGAACCAGCTGGTCTCAGTGGGTGGAAGAAGGTAAGCACTATAATAAATGTAAGGGAAAAAAACTCTTTACTTTTCTACGACTTGTGTTGTTCAGAAATAGTTTGGCAGGTGCTGGTTAGGTATTACTGGTTAGGTGTTGTATAGGTGCACCGAATGTGCAGTATTTTGTTTAAATAGTGGACATGGATTTAAGCTTCTTTACAGGTTTAAGAACAGTTGTGGACTATTTGAGCATTGATGTACGTCGCTCTGGATAAGAGCGTCAGCTAAATGCCGGAAATGGAAATGGAAATGAAAAATCACACCAATGCAGTAAATATATGTAAAATGCATAAGTGTGCTAGTGAATTAAGGTTTTTAGTTTGTGACTATCCCAGCTAAAAAGAGTAATATTTCATAATATATGCTCCCAAACTATTAATCATATCAAATAATAATCGAATTCTCATCAAATTTGAAATTTCATTAGGTCATTTCATGGAGAATCATCATTTTACACATTTAAAGCCTGAACGCAGCTGATATAAGGACGTTATCCACATTTCACTATGGAAATGCAATACCCAGGGATAATGTATTGCTTTATAAGTTCTATCCTCTTCGTTTATTGTTGCAGCCCAGCCCTGAAGTGTGTATACCTGTTGGAGTTACACCCATCACTGTGTCTGGCTTCTGAGGTGTACAGGACCCTGGAGCAGGCCCGTACTGAGCTGTGTGAGCTGCAGGGAGTTAGGACTGCCTCACAGAGAGCCAAGCTGGAGCACAGGATCCTAAAGCAAGCTCTGTATCACTGGCACATCATGGCCGTTCCTGGAGCCTCATACAGCCTACAGATCCAGAAAGACGTGTGTCTTATTACTCAATATAATATAGTACACTACCAGCTAAGTGTTTGGACACGCCTACTTACTGAAGAGATTTCCATGTTTTCCACATATTAGAAAGCAAAATTAAAATATCAGAATTGTACCACATGAAGTTATGCTGTGATTTATCATTTGCCTTTGTGAAGCTTTTTATACATTTTCCTATTTCTTTCTTATTTAAAGTCATTAATAAGCATCCATGTGACTGTTTATATTTGCATAGGCCATTGTCCAGACTTTTGACTGTTACTGTATATATAATTAATGTACCGCATTTATTACATTTGGAGGCTGCTTCCCAGGGCATCTGTACACTGCCTGTGTTCTTTGTAGTTGTTTTCAGATGTGTTTATTGAGGACCCGGTTCTGGTCAGAGAGGTCGGCCTCTCTGTTATGAGGTCCGCAGAGGAGAAGGAGAGGAAACAGGGAAGAGAGAGGCAGATACTCGCAGTGGAGACGTTCTCCAAGCTTCTAGAGCTCATCACCATTCGCTACCGCCTTGTTGAATCAGCCTCAGAGACCGAGCACCTGTCACAGTTGAGTCAAATTTGTGACGCAAAATTTGTGTTTATTTTTTATCATTTATCAAATAACTTAATGTTAACAAGGGGACTACACCTAATGCTCCTCACCCTTCATTAACATATCTCTGACAATATCAGAGGGTAGAGACATTTGTAGGAGCTAGATAAGCCTATATTAAAACATTATTTGGCTGACAGTTTTGCTACAAAAAGAAATAATATTATCTCATTTCTTCAATGTAGAAAAGAAGGAAAAATACCTGTTCCTTATGCTTTTGTCTGTTCCAGTTTGTACAGAGCACTTACTCAGGAGGTGGGTTTCGATGAATTCCATCTGCATATGCGACCAGTGCAGTTCGAATTTGCTGCTAAGAAAGAGGTCCCCAAACAGCTCCCTCTGTTCATCACAACTCTTCTCCAGGACAGCAGTTGTGTTGACAGGTAACTAAGCAAGCTGTCGGTTCTTTTATCCATACAAACTTTTACAACAGTAACCAAAGTACATTTGTATGAACTGCAGAGCTTATTTAATCAATCCTGAATACTCATGCCTCCTCTGCTGTTTTCTTATGGTGTATTTCCACAAATCTGCTTTACAGATATTGCCCCTCCAGTCTTCCTCTAGCCATCCAGGAACTTGATGAAAACCAGATAGGAAAATTCAGCTTTCAGTCTGAAAACACTGTCCTGAATGTAATGGCATAAAAACTGCTTTCACGATTCATGTTTTCATACACTGTATATCCTGTATCTCCTGTAAATATGCATTCTGTACGGTTGTCTATAGCTCATGAACCAGTCAAGCTTAGAGAATCTGCAAGTGGTCTTGGCCTGCCAGGTCACACAGAAGAATGCTCTAATTGGAGCGCTGAAGCAAGCCTCAGTTTGCTACTGGGCCGACAATTCAGTCCAATCTCCACAAGCCAAAGAGTGTTTGGTGACAGCAAGAGATGCCTCATGTACAAGAAGCAGGTAAATCTGAGATTACTTACATGATTAGGTTGATTTTCTCTATTCGGTGATTTTGGATCAATTTGTTAGTCCTTTCATCATGAAATATTCACAAACTGGCACAGGTCAAGCTAGCACTTTGAAATTATGTAAAAAAAAAACCAGATAAACTGAGTTTTTGTTTTGACTACTATTGTATGATTTATGGGTAAACATGCTCCATATGTAACGGCACAAAATGTGTGTTGATTCAGGCTTACAGGTGCCTTTGTGTCCATTCAGCTAGAGAAAACTGGCCCTCGGGATGAAATGCTCAACTCTTTTGTAAAGAGGAAGGAGCTAATGAGCACTTTATTGTCAAATCCTGTATGTAATACAAGATTTTCAACAAGATTTTTGTTTCGCAGTTGGGCATCTGAAGTAATTTATCAGTATTTTTTCCAAACAGGATGAGGTAGCTAAGACCAAGAGGAAACTGATTTTGGAGTTCTGTCGCAAGTATGTTTGCACACTTAAGAATTTTGGTGTTAACATGGTAAATAATCATTCATGAGTTAGCTCACAGAGAGATTATGCGTTTGATCCTTTGCAATGCCTGGCTGAGCATAATTAGCCTCCTTCTCCCTATCGATAAGCGTGATGCTAGCCAGAGATTTAGCTACTGCATAACTCTTTGATTTACAATAGCTATAGACCCACCATGGCAAATAAGAATTTTCTATTTTTTTTAGATTCAGCCTGGTGATGTCTCAGTGTTGTGTGAGAGGTCAGATCATTGCCCTTTGCTACAGTCTAACCTCACTGCTGGAGCGCTTTCCTGATATTGGCCAGACTCACTTTGTTATTGGACAAGCCAATGAGGTCAGGAGAGGCCATGAGAAGAGTTGTCAACCTGATCCCAGGTGAGAGGCCACAGAGCATGCCTGCTGTGTTGAAAATAAGATTTTTAATTGATGTGTTTAGTAACCTATGGTGTGTGTGTGTGCCCTGGAGTCCCTGCCTCGGGCCCCCCAGGATAGGATATGGGTACCCACGACCCCAGTGGGGAGTAAGTGGTTACAGAAAATGAGTGAGAGATTAAGTGTTTAGTAACCACAGATGTTGTAACCCCTTAAACCAGGGGTGTCGAGCTCTGATCCTGGAGGGTCGGTGTCCAGCACAGTTTGATGGTTCTCCTCCTCATTTACGGTATTTAGCTGAAACTGGTGAGGTGAACCAAGGGTTTCTGATCAAGGATATCACCAAAAAAAAGCTGAGTTTGACACCCCTGCCTTAAACTGTAAGGGCCCGCGTGTGATCCCTCACTTCTGTTACTGCCATAACTTACTTAATTCCATAGGACTATATAATTCAGAGTAGATTCAGAGTTGGTAGCCTAGTGGTTAGGGCATTCGCCCTGTGATCAGAAAGTCCGGGTTCGATTCCCAAGACCAACTCTGAGGTACCCTGAGCAAGGTACAGTCCCCACACTCTGCCCCCTGGGTGCTTTTTTCGTAGCTGCCCCCTGTTTCACTTGGTAAATGGGTTAAATGCAGAAGAAGTATTTCGTGCTGTTCACACTGTGTGCTGTGGTGTGTTCACGTATGACCAGATTGTCACTTTCACACTTAAATCATGTTATAATTGGCCAGATGAAAATGGGTGCAAAGATGTAGTATGTGAACAGATTTTAATTGTATTTGGATTTTCAGAACATTTCAGGCTCGTCCCAGGCAGCTGTTGTCAGCAGATGGAACGACTCTGCAGAATCTGTGGTTTATTCCCCACTACACAGAGGTGCTCATTATGTTCAAAACACTGGAAGAGAAGGTGAGTAATCACTCATTGAAGAAATGCCTCTGTATCTCATTATTATAACATAATTTTTATATACAGGTGGTCCTTGAGTCTCGACAGACTACGTTGGTGAATTAGTTTGGTTGCGCGACGGAAGAATACGCAGTAGCGCGGCGTACAAGTGAAGGAGTTTTCCTTTTTCTGTGGCTTAGTTGTGGGGTTTTTTTGTTTTACAGCTGTATTAGGATCGGTAAGTGACTTAGGCTAGGGTGTGTTTCGACTTACTCCGTGATTTGGGTTACATCACTGTCAAAGGAATGGATCTGTGGCGTAACTCGAGGACTCTCTGACTCTTCTGCATTCTCATTATTATATCTCTCAGTTTTAAATGGTTATATTTCTAGACATGTCACACTAATAGAGGCATATAAGCACCCATACTAATACTGAGGTTAAGGAGTACTAGGCAGCATGTCATCCATACTGATAGACCAGACTGTTGATATTTGTGATATGTTTACAGTTTAAACAGTAGTTTAAACTATAAACAATAGTTTATTTAGACATGATTTATATATATATATATATACTATGTCTGGTAAGGTTTACAAAATTCTACGAAGTTTTCTGTCTTTTAACCATAGTGTAGCGCTCAAGCAGCTTGGATTGTTTCTAATTAATACAAACTATACCATGATGCTGTGATCGGTATGCTGTCATCAATATGGCACAGATCAGGGATTGGTGTGATACTATATGTAGTATCACTTTATGATACTTTTGAGAAGCTATAGAAACGGATGTGTGTGTGCATGTGTGTTACAGGCATGTTACCAAGCTCTTCAGCACACCCTGACGATTGTATCAGCTATTCATGACATTGTGTTCTACCTGGTGGGCCTAGCTTCACTGGGGAACCCAAAAAGTTCACTCGGCTCCAGCGGTGAACTTCAGCTCACTGCAGACTGGGGGGGATCAGAAAGCATCAGTAAGCAGTAGCAGCTTCACTCACTGACATTTGCAGAAAGCGTTCCCTGCCAAAATGTTTTTTGACCATTGTTGTCCTGTGATCTTCTGCAGGGGCTGAGTTGTGGGACATTCAGCAGCAGGTAGACTCTCTTACTGAGCCTGATAGTCCAGAGGTAGTAGGACAACTCCTCCAGCTACACAGGGAGGTGTCCGTGCTGCGCTTTGATATAGCAGTACGCAGCATGATTCTGTAAGTTTCTAATTATAGTTGTTTTTATTAGGGTTTGGCAAACTGGTGGGCAAAAAAATATTTATTTTCATGATACATGATGATTTTTGTCAACAAATTCTAATATGATTTTTTTCTGACAAGTTGGATAAAGTGCCAGTGCCACATGCAAGAATGCTCTATGTGCAAATTATTCACACACTGCACTTCATGTTTAACAGTCCTGTTTGAAATGAACCATGCACTGATTTGTATTTAATTCTCAGTGTCACATTTCTGAAACTCAAATAATAAAAAAACTCCTAAATAATTCCCCTATAGTACCTGGAGGTGAGTGGAAGTTAATACAGCCTACCAAATAATTTGTATTAGTTTCTTTTAATTAGCTTTCACATTTTTACCTTTTTCATCCATTCTTGTCATAGATAAGTAATTTATGTTGTAATTATGTTGTAATGTAATTTGCATGCATATTACTTTTACAATCTTGTTTAAGTTTAAGTTTAAGTGCTGTTGTAATAAAAGTGTACAATTGGTTATTAGTGGTTTAGCAATTCTTATAAAATGGCTCAGCATATCAGAGAAGTTCATTTGATTATAAGGCTATTTATTGTTGTTGGTCACTGATCAATGGCAGTTTCGATGAATCTGTGTTACTCTAGCATTGGTCAGTATTATTAGCCTAATGCTTCTGGATTTTCTTTTCGTGATTTTAAAATAATTTCATCTGCCTCAGTTGAAAGAACATGATTAGCAGAAACAGTCATCTAACTACATCTACCTCTTTCATCTTAAGAGAGGCTTTCCTTTCCTCTCGAAACACTGATGCTTATCAGAGTGTGAGTGACAACATGGGTCACGCCCTTTCTGTTTTGAGTGACAGCCTAAAACAAGGTGTCTCACAGCTTCCTTTGCCTCAGCCACTGGAGCCTTTCTGCCCAGAGGTAGGTGGATGGCTTATTTGCATCATTTCTCTAAATAAAAAGACCAGAACAACATGTTGGACATTTGTGCTTAAATGTGGTTCATCCTTTTACAAGCAGTCCATTTTACAGGTTCTGGTTTTGTTGCAGCAAATTCTAACAGCGTACTTATGTTTTCAGAGTCAAAGAATCTACCCATGGAGATCATTTCTTGCTTGTCAGGGGTTACACCCCTTGGCTATGTGGGCTATTCTACCCATAGACTTCTGCATGCAGGTGACTACACAGGAGTCTGCATATTGTCTTGTAATGAATAAAATGTACCCAGTTTCCACATTTTAGCATTGGAGATACAAGACTAGTTTAGCTATCAAGTATTTGAAGCTTTTACTTTACCAGTCAGTGTCAGGCAAACTATTATCACACTTTTAACTCAACACTGTGTTGTTAAGTGATCTCCAATCACTTACATGAGTTGACACTGTATGACATTGTCTTATATATTTAAAAAAGAAGTATACAGGGTCATAAACCATTTAAATATCATTTGTTGGTTAGTTATAAATAAGCAAATGTCAGAGACCAAATGTTTTCCCTGACTTACTACCTTTGGGAAAAGGGCAGGACTGTAGATGTTTGTCCTCCATCTTCTATGATCAATGTGTAGAACATGAGATCTGATGTCGTAGTGGTCCTCCACAGCTCTGCCTGTCTGACCTGAATGACCGCAGCAGGATGGAGGCTAATGGAGCGATGTTGGGTGTTTCTCTGGTCCTTGATGACATGCTGAGGAGTGGGGAAACTGCAGCTCCTCTACAGCTTCAGGGTCAATCTGACTCTGGGACTATCACCGTGGAAACTGATAAAGAAGTACTATGATTATTATATTTCTTAAAGATTTGCAATTTATACAACTGCATTCAAGGCAAATATGCAAAGTGAAATTTTTTTTCAAGATATTGTACATATCTTGGAAAGACTGATAAGTGCAGTGGTTCTTTCATGTGCAATATTTCCAGTGCAACGTGTGCAGTATTTATTTTCTGGTGCAATAATACGGTGTTTCGTTTAATGTCTGCTCCTACTAGGCATCTGAAGATTCCCACTGACAAACAATGAATTCATGTCCATACACATAAATGTATCTAATATATATTATTTTGTATAGTGTACTTATTTTATACTGTTATATTGTAGTGTGCACCACTGGGATGTGCTCCGGTACCTGTAACCCTAGTAAGGAATAAACGGTTACAGAATATTAATGAGTGAATACATTAATATTGTATATTTTTTATTCTATTGATTGTGTTGCTTCTACTTTGTTCTTTTCTACTGTCCACTTAGCTTCTGTGGCAATGAAAATTTCCCACCTGTTCGGTTAATAAAGGGTTATCTTATATTACATGAATCTCTAGACTCTCCAAGCTGAAAAAGCCATTCTTTTTTCTTATCATTCTTTGCAAGCGCCAGGACTCTGAAGACAATATGAACTCTGCAAGCAGAAACTCAGAGGAGATTAAGCCTAAAGCTCACAATCCCACTCAGTCCCTCACCCAGCAGAAAGGCTTCTTACTGCTCTGGAAACAACTGGAAGTCTTCAAAGAGAGCTGGACACGTCATCAGCTGGGAGTACAACAGATGAATTCCCCTGCACTCTTCAAACAGTTTTCCCGTCTCTACAGGTTTTTTGTAAACGTTTGAAACACACTTTTTTTTAGGAGATATGAAAAAAATACCCAGATCTTTTATTACCTCTAAAGGCTAAATAAAACATTTGTTTGGTTTTATGTACCAGAACAGTCATAATTCATTTTACCTGATAATTTTCCAATCTTTGTTTAGCTCTAGATTGAACAGGCTGCTTTTGATCCTGTGTTTTTGATGAATATATGTAAATGATGTGTATTCTGATTGTGCTTCATTCAAAACGCAGCTGAAATATATGGGACAAATTGTTAAGCTTGAAGTCCTCAGGGCTCAGCCACTTCGTTTGGTTGTTGACTCATTAAAGGTTGCAATGATCCATTTGCTTTCCTATATTCAGATCCAGGATGTATGAGTGGTTATATATGAACATGAACAGTATATACACTCAACAAAAATATAAACGCAACACCTTTGTTTCTGCTCCGATTTTTCATGAGATGGACTTAAAGA
>JBBPDC010000001.1:28253847-28272179 GCA_037974485.1 Hemigrammopetersius urotaenia
GGCTATAAATGAGTGGGGCCAAGTAAAATATTTTATTTCAAATTATATATTACATTGTGCATTGTTTGAATGCTAAACATGTTCATAGTTTTGTAACATTCTTTTAATAGTTTAATAAAAAAAATTTCTTCCGGTTTTCGGCCATGTGTTTCCCCATTTTCGGTTTTCGGTTTCAGTCCAAAAAAATCCTTTCGGTGCATCACTAGTTTGAACCATTGCTTTAAACGCTATAGTAAAAAGTGACCCAAAGAGTTTTGAACCAGTAAGATTTTACTATATTGTAGTGGCCTAGTGGTCAGGGAGTTGCTCCTGTGATCTGAAGACTGTGGGTTCAAATCCCAGGAATGCTAGTGGCACCACTAAGGTACCCTTGAGGAAGGTACTGTCCTCACACACTGCTCCCGGACGCTGTATTCCTGGCTGCCCACTGCTTCCCTTGGTGAACAGGTTAAATGTAGAGAATGAAGTTCATGCTATTTGCTCGGTGTGCTGTGTTCACATATGACAAATGGACACTTTGCACTATTATAGCAGTCTGCTTACATTTTTAGGTGCGAACCCAGCTCAGTCATGAACGCTGTCTAAAACTGGAGGCTTTCCAGGCAGTAGACAAACTGCAGACCCAGATTCACAGCTTTGAGACAGCACTGTCTAAACGGTTCTCCTCTTCAGGTGCTCACACTATAATTTCTCTTCACCATTCTGGGTTTATTTGGAAACATGAGACTAATCAAACACATTGTCCCTTTATTCTACAGGATGTAAGAGTGCTTTCTCAAGTAGAGCTGGTGAGTTCATTTCTCAAGTGGCCAGAAGTTATTTTAGACTGCATTTTCAGGCACATTAATTGTTTGATTTTTTTTTGTTGTTGTTCAAAAGTTAGTGGCTTTATAGAAGGCACATCTGAAGATTCTGATATCGACACTACAACTAGACCAGTTACAGCTAGGAGAGAGTCTGGGACACTACTTGAAAGACCGAAAACAGTGAGTCATTTTTTTCCTACTATTTAAAACAGGTTTTGTCCAGTTACATTTAAAAAATGCACTATGATGCTCCTATAGTCAGGAGTTTGAAGTCTGACTGCTTATGCAAAATTAACTGCTCAAAGGTTAGAATTTCACTCCTGAACTGAGACTTGGTTTAAAACCTTTTGTCCCTAATTCACAGACCCCACGGCGCCTGCGAATGGAGATTGCTGAAATGCTGTTACCCAGCCTGCCTGACAGATCCTCCTCACCTCTTCCATACAAAACACAGCATCCTAGACTAGGACACAAGTAAATTTTTAGCAAACCTCGCTGCATACTGACATTCTGCATGGATTTTTCATAAAAGATTGCATTTTCATTCATTTTAATGTCTTGTATGTCACACTTCATCTGAAAGTCAACTGTCCAAAAATATGTGGGGCATCTGCCCTGGCTCTATAGTGCACTGGTTTAAACCAGCAGCTCCAGCCTAGAAGGTTGTGGGATCAAATCTGAGCTGTGTACTTTATATCTTGCACATCACAGTCACCTGAAAGTAAAATATCATAAAAGGCTTGGTTAGGTTGCAGTGGTCTTAAGAATTAAAGGTTGTGAGATCAAATCTGGCTTTTGTATCTTGTATGACACATTTCATCTGAAAGAGAAAAAAAAAAAAAAGGCATGATAGCAAGTAGATCCTGTGGCTCAGTGGTAAGAGCACTGCCTCTAAGACCTGGAGGTGAGAACCTTTAGTTTTAGGTCTTGAACATCAGACCTCATCTAAAAGTCAAAGTTCCAAAAAACAAAAACAGTGGGATCCAGTTTCACTTTCACTTAAAAGGACTATAATGAACCATATATTATGACTATTACACCAACAGGGACTTTAATGGCCCCCGCATTCAGATACATAGACTTTAATATGGAGTTGGTCCCCCTGTGCAGCTGCTATAATGTTCCGCCCCCACGTTCCAGAACTATTCATCCAACATCAGTACCTACTGTTGTGGCTGAACACAATCAAATCCTCACAGCGATGTTCCAACCATAGTGTAAAAAGTCTTTCCAGAAAAGTCTTTCCAGCAGCAAAATAAGGACAAAAAAGCTCCTTATTTGTGTTTGCAAACCAAATGTTATTGCACTTTTGTTCATATAGCGGTACTTTAAAAATTAAATTGTGAGTAAAAATTTTAATTGTTGCCCAGCATTTATTTTCTTTGTCAAATGTTGAAAAATCTAATTTAGAGAATTCTGAAGACTTGGCAAATGATCTACCAACAGATATGTATGTATTTCATACAAATCACTAGTAATTGCTGCCAAAATGAAGGACAATAATTTAGACATCTTATTCATGTACACTGTACCCTAAACAGTTTTTTCCCCCACTGAATGCAGCCCTTTGACACAATTTCTTCCAAAAGTCAGTAAACCCGGTGACATAATTGTTTTATCATAAAACATCATTGATAATCAGTGGGAATATCTGAATGATATCAAACTAAAATTCAAAGCAATGTTTTTCAGTGCATCAGCAATGACTAGCGTAAAAAGACATTTCTGGTCTTCAGTTGTGTGGGGCCAGGCTGGTGGTGTAGAGGTATGAGACGGTTCCAGCTTGGATTTGAAATGTCTGTCCCTGGATCTGACCACTGGGGATCTGCTCACTGGTCTGGCTAATGGAGATTGGCTGACTGGATTGGCTGCTGATGTGGATTGCTCCTGTGTGGCTCTGGCTAGGCTGCTCTTGAGTGAGCTCCACCTCAGCAGCAGCGGGCTCCTGAGTGACAGAAAGCTGTGGGATGGCCTGCTGGATCACCTGCAGCTGCTGCTGAAGAGGCCGTGGGTTAATCTGCAGCTCTTGCGGAGCTCCGTGGTGAACCTGTAACTGCTCCATAGCCTCTTTAGTCAGAGTAATGACATGCATTTGCTCTGACTGGCCACTGCTTACTTGGCCCTCTACCACACTGATGGTTTGGATCTGGCCACTGGGGTCCAGTCCATCCTGAGCAACTAATGCCAGGTTCTGGATGTGCCTTGAAGGCTGTGTGAGGAGAGTGAGGCTGGAGTGGGCTTGCCCAGCTGCAGCCAGATCCCTAGGGGTACCCTCAGTGGTGATAATGCTGATGGCTGGCTTCTGGCCCTGGACCAGGTTGATGTCACCCACTTCACTTGTGACCACCAGCTGGATCTCCTGTTCTGGGTGGTACTGCTGCAGCTGGAGGATGCTATGCATCTCCTCAGTTTCCGCTGTGGTCTCCACCACGGTTGTTTCAGTAGGTTCTGTGACAGGTCGCTCCTTGTTGTGAGTTTTAACGTGAGCTTTCAGGTTGTCCAGTCGAGCAAATGACACATCACACACAGAGCAGACAAAGGGCTTTTTCCCGGTGTGAGAGGCTACATGACGCCTTTTGGCACTGGAATCGGAGAAGGACTTGCTGCAGATGTTGCACACATAAGGCTTTTCTCCTCTGGACATAATGATCAATGATCAATAATGTACATGTTAGTACCGCCATTTAAGCAAATGCTGAAAGTAAAAATATATTTGTCAACATCTAAGGAAGATAGTGGACACTCTACCTGTGGATTCGGATGTGTGTCTGCAGTGTGCTCTTCGCTGTGAAACACTTCCCACAAATCTCACATGTAAAAGGCTTCTCACCTGCAACAACAAACAGCTATGAATTCTACCTGTAAATACCACTGGCACACCTCAAGAAACCATAACCATCACACAAAACAAACCATATGTATAATAATTCATTAAATGATTATATATAATGATGTGTTTGGAGAAATAGCTTACTATTTATCTAGTAGAAATCAGCCCTGAGTGCTGTTTCATTTTAATAATAGTGTACTTTTTTTTAAACATATGCGGCAAAACTTAGTGGCACCTGTATGAAATATTTTCAAACAAAACCATTGGAAAATCCATTTGTCTATACTGTGTAACTAAAGGAAACGTTCCCCCTCAAACACAGCATATACAAGAAAATGTAGCTCAGCTCTTTATTACAAGTCAAAATTTGGGTGCCGATAGTTCTAGAATTGACTTTTCCATCTAAACTGGCATAATAGTAGGGATGCACCGATTGCAGTTTTCTTGGCCATTTCTGATTACCGATTTTTTTGGGAGTGTGATCGGCCAATACCGATATTTCCCCCAGATAACAGAAAATTAGAGCTGCTGCATGTAGTCGACAACAACCCAAAAAAATGGGTTTCAACTTTTTGAATGTAACATGGTAGTTACTTTCCCTGTTTACTGGTTACTTTTATAATAGTGACATATGATAGTGGCAGCTCTACAGCAAATACAAAAAAAAATCTAATTTTCTTTAATATAAAGCATTTTCTTTACAAATGTAAATCAATAAAATGTAATACATAAACAAATAAATAAACCCCCAAAAAAGATGGGTTTGAAATCGGCAATACGTGTGAGTGATCGGCCGATCGGCATCCCTAGATTAAAGTAATAGTTGTAGTGGAGATGTGATTCTACAAGCCACAGCTGCAAGCTGACCAATAGCACACATCTAAAAACATGCCAAGCTGTTAAACAATGTCAAGCAGACTTGCTAAAGTGGTTTCTGACAGTGTATTATCTATAAATATTGACAAAACTGTGTATAGCTGTAAAAAACTTAGCCTGTTTTCGGGTGCTAATTTGGGACAATAAATTGTGTACATTTGATTTTAACCGGAGCCTTGCTTTAAGTGGATTTTCATTAAATCAAATAATTGCTTCTGTCACCATATTTGCTCCCATAACCATCACCTGTGTGTGTTCTCAAATGTTTCTTCAGTTGGGCTGCATCCATAAACCTGTGATGACAGTAGGCACATTCAGGTAGCGCTTTGCCTGTATGAACTCGGTAATGACTCTTTAACTGCCTCTTCTGACTGTACGTTTTCCCACACTGGTCACAGCTAAACGATTTATTTTCTGGAAAACAAGAAGGCCAACAGTGGTGGGTTAATATAGACAAAAACATACTCAATATACGACTGTACAGGACTGGGGACTTTAATAACTAGTTACGTAGTTTCCCATACCTGCATGTAGGTTCATATGCTCCTGCAGGGAATGTTTGGTGGAAAGAGCTTTGGAGCAAATAGTGCAAACAAAGGGCTTCTCTCCAGTGTGCATACGCTGATGAACCAATAGTGTGTGTTTTTGTGTGAAGCTGTTGCCACAAATGAGGCACTTGAAAGGTTTTTCACCTGCAAAAGGGCCACAAACAAAATTTACTTTAATATTTTTAGCGAGGGTCATGTTGGGATCAATTGAATATGCATGTACATGAATGAAAGACGCCAGTAAGACCGATCCAAAGCTTCACCTGTGTGGGTTCGCTGATGCATTTTTAAAAACAGATGATTTTTAAAAACTCTGCCACAGTCGTCACAGCGTGGCTCTGTGGCTGGGTATTTCGTTTTTCCTCCCCTTTTTCCTGGCACTGTTCCTTCACTAATGTCATTTCCCAGGTTATAACTTTTTAGCTTCACCGGCTGCCTTATTTTGCGTCTGCTGTGCCGCGGCCTGTCCTCTTTTGGGTCATAGTCTGCATCGTCTGAGTCTCTAGGCAGGGCATTAGAATCACATGGAGGATCTGCTGCCTCTGAAGATTCTACACATGAATCCACTATTGCTTGTCTTGGTCTCCCGGTCTGTGATTCAGCAGGTGGTCCATTCTCCTTTTGATTCGAGTCCTGGACGACTGAGCCTGAAGCTGGCAAGTCTGCATTCTTCATTGGCCGTCCTCTTTTGCGCTTTAGATGGATTCCAGCTGTGCTTGTGTCACCACTTCCTCTCTCTGAAGAAGCATCTAGCACTGAGGCCGACCTCCTCAAGTGAACTTCAGCATGAGCTTTCACCAAATCACTGATCTCCAGCAAACGGGCCACATCAAGCAGCTGCTCGCTGGTGTTTTCCTCCACGGACACATTCGCACTGTAAATGAACTCAAGCACAGATGCAAAGGTCTTGGCTGCCATGCCATCTAACTTGTAGATGGACTGACTGAGTTGATTATCTGCCGTAAACATCAGGGAGAAATACTCACTGCTGGCAGCTAACAGAGCCTTATGAGCCTTGAAGTGCACATCCTCCACAACAAGAGTTATGTCACAAAGTAACTCGCGTTTTCTAAGTGTGTCAAATTTATTCAGGATGGAGTCCTTGTGAGTTTTTGAATGTAGGGCCAGGAAGTTCGATGCTTGAGTCTGCAGTTGCTTGGACATTCTGCCGCTTTATGTGACAAGATGACAAGAGATGTACATGTTCAAATCAGAAACACAAGTCACTCAAAATGGAATATTTTCATCATGCAGTTACAGTAGACATTTAACACATTTATTTTAGCAATGCATTCTACAGTTAAGGAAATAAAATCTCTTCTCGTTTTTTTATATTATTATTATTATTATTTAATGACCTTTACATCTCAATTTTGTTCATTTACTTTGATTTTGTACAGCACTTTGTAACTTTGTTTGTGAAAAGTGCTATATAAATATAGATGATTATTGTTATTATTATTATTATTTCAGGAGACCATGCTGGACAGTACTCTCCACCACCCCCATAAAAACACCAGGGGGGGGGGGGATTTTTTGGACTATAGCATTCAGGAAAGGTTTTTTTTTTAATCTGCTCCCCAACTGTATGTCTACATAGGCTCTGTTCTTCTGTTTTTGGTCTAAAATAAAACAAAACACTTCAGTGCCAACAGAAATTTTACATTGGGCTAGGTCCCTTCCAGTGAGGGGCAATAAACACTTCAAAATCTTGTGGAAGGTTCTCCAAGAAGAGTGAAAGCTGTTATATCTGCAAAGAAGATATAACATACTTATTAAAGTATGTATTTAAATGCAAAGTAATTTAAGTCCCTGTTTGTCGTGGTCAGGCGTCCCAATACAAGTCAATGTAGTGTACCTCCTATATCTACATGTAAGTACCATACAGGGCTGCGACAGAATGTCAGCATGTGATTGTTCAGGAAACTGAACAGCGGGAAAGAACGAAACCAAACAGCAGCCATTTTTAACCAGGATTCTTTAGAGACAACACTCTGGAAACACTGGAGTTTGGAGCGTCCAAACTAGACGTCTTCATCTGTTTCTAGGATGTGAGAATAAATCAGACGAGCGAACACAGCCTGTCCAATGTGGACCTGTGCCCAGTTTTACACAAAATGCAAGAATCAGGCTCGAATTTTAACCCAACGCCATATCAACAGAACAAAGAGGTTCGGTTCTGCTTTTATATATGTGGTTTCGCGCAGATAAAGGTGGTATCTTGATAACAAGAGCTCAGTTTCCCCGCATTTATTTTTATACATCCCTGAATGGCAACAATTCGAAATACAAAGCTTTCAGGACCTTACCTTAGAGAAGCCACAGAGACATTGTAAATATCGCGAGATTTGCAAGACTGTAAGAGTACTGACTGGTGTCCTCTAGTGGTCGTCTCTCTCCGAACTCGCACTTCAGACGGACAGAGTCCTGCTGTTTTAGGTAAGTTATTTTTTATTTTTAGCTTGTTTCTGCTGTAATTTCTTTTGTAACTCGCCACAGCTACTTAGGTATCTTAGGTTAAATGGTTATATATATTTATATACACACAGACACAGACATATGTATGTATGCATGCATATATGTGTATATATGTATACAATTACACAAGGCTGAGCTGCTTTAATGCTTTTATATATATATATATATATATATGTGTGCGTGTGTGTGTGTGTGTGTGTGTGTATGTATGTATGTATGTATGTATGTATATGTATATGTATATGTATATGTATATATATATACATACAGCTGACCATTAAAGCAGCTCAGTGGGACAAATAGGAAATAAGCTCAACAGTTACTTTTATTAAATGTTATTAATGTTTGACTTTATTTTGACTTTATTAAGTCAAACATTCAACTTACACACTCATATATTATTTTGCTGGTTTCTAAAGTCATTGCTTCCGTTTTACAGCACTGCTGAAAGGAAATGTGATCTTTGAGCCTTAATCATCAAGTTATTTTCTGCGGTCAGTTAAAAATGTACTTATCTTCCAATTACACAAGGCTCTTTATTTAAAATCTGAAAAGTGTGGAGCCGCTGGTGGTCTGGTGGTTAGGGAGTGATTGGAAGGTTGTGGATTCGAATTCCACTCAGGTACCCTTAAGCAAGGTACTGTCTCCACACACTGCTCTCCGGGGGCTGTGTCACTGCTTGCTCAGGTGAATGGATTAAGTGCAGAGGACACATTTAACTTTCTTCACACTGTGAAGCTGTGCTGTCCACATATGACAAATGGTTCCATGAGCTCAGCATATCATTGGGATAGGGTTGTTCTAGTGGTTTTTGCTGCCTCAGCTGTTTTGTGCTTTGTCTCAGTGAGGTTTTAAGATGAACACGGTGAAAGTGGCCGTGGTTGGGGCAGGTGTGATTGGACTGTCTACAGCAGTGTGTCTGGCTGAGACTCTCCCGTTCTGCTCTGTGACAATACTGGCTGAGAAGTTTTCTCCGAACACCACTGGTGATGGAGCTGCTGGGATACTTCTGCCTGATGTGTTTGCAGGTAGGGAAGACTGTCATTAATGTCCAATTACATTTTCAAATCAGCACAGTGATGCAGTATAAATCCTGATGTCTCTCTCTGATTGAACACCAGACATCCCTCTGGAGCGTCAGCGGCGTTGGTTCAAAGACACATTTGATCATCTGCAGGCCCTTGTTGAATCACCTGAAGCCCAGGATGCAGGAGTGTTCCTGAGCTCAGGGTATGAACACATTACATAGTATGAGAAAAAATCAGATTTTAAAAATCTGCTGTGGTTATTGGATGTAGTATAAATGATGTTAAACTTGTGTAATTGTTGTTTTCTTCCTAAGATACTACTTATTCAAAGAAGTACCTGCTGATCCAAAGCCCTACTGGACTGATTATGTCTTTGGAATGCGCTCCATGACTGACCGTGAGATGAAGAGGTTCCCAAATCATAAATTTGGACAGGCTTTCACAACTATAAAATGTGAATGCCCCAGATATCTACCATGGCTAGAGAAAAGGTGAACTGTTTCTTTTTTTTAATTACATTTTGCAAACAAAACGATAATTGGCTGGAGAGAAGGAGCATGCTTGCCCTTGCAAAGCTATTACTAAAAATTAGTGCTGGGCCGTTAACGGCGTTAACGGCGTTAACGCACGTTAACAGCGCGAGATTCTTATCGCACGATAAAAAAAATATCGCCGTTAACTGATAGGGGTGGTAGGTGGGAGGGCAACACTAGATTTGTTTGGAGGAAGAGGGGCACATAAGACCTGGGTAGGGCAGGATCACTAGCCTGAAGAAGTGACCTGAGTCATGTCTCTCCTCCAATTTTGTGGGGATAAAAGTTTTGTCAGCCTTTTGAAAATGCCACCCTAGGCGAGTGCCTCGTCCATCTCTATGGACACGCCGGTCCTGAATGTACCTTAGAAGCCCTTGAACCTTATTTTGTTTAGGTTTTTTAATTGTGTATCACAGGGCTATTGTGTCCAGCACAGTTTGGCGAGTTCCTAGCTCAGACGCACCTAATAAACTTGTGTGTGTTGGAGCAGGGAACAGTTTTGGACATGGAGGCCCAGGACTTGAATATTCTTGATTTAGACAATGTTCTAAACGGTCTGATGAAGTCTGTTCTCTTTAACAGGTTTAGAAAAGCTGGTGGTCATATTATATGTGAGAAAGTGACTGACCTTCAGCATCTCACCAGTAGCTATGATGTCATTGTGAACTGCTCAGGCATTGGGTCTCGTCACTTGGTGGGGGACGAAGGAGTCTACCCAGTGCGGGGGCAGATTCTCAAAGTTCATGCTCCTTGGCTGAAGAATTTTATTGGAGGTGGAGATGGAGGTGGAAGGGCCTACATCTACCCTGGCATTAACTATGTGACTGTAGGGGGCACTCGGCAGATGGATGACTGGAGGCTGGAGGTGGATAAAAAAGACAGTGAGGGCATCATGGAGCGCTGCTGTCAGCTGGAGCCGTCCCTGCGCAAGGCTCAGGTGTTGGAAGAGTGGGTGGGCCTGAGGCCGGGCAGGAAAAACCCACGTGTGGAGAAAGAATGGCTGCAGGTTAATGACCGTAAGGTGCTACTGGTGTATAACTATGGTCATGATGGCTGTGGCATCACACTGAGCTGGGGCACTGCGCTGGATGCAGTGGGACTGGTGAGGAAGGGCCTGCAAGAGCGACCACCTAACGCAAAACTCTAAATGTGCTTTTGTACAATAATGTCTGTATAGAGATTCATTTAATTTGTAATAATTACTTATTTTTGCAATAACTTCTCAAAAAATGTCTTTACATTTTGATGTATTGTCTCAAGATTTTGCATATTACATACTATATTGAAATAATGGGTTATTACATTTAAAAAAAAATATTTCAGGATTATAAGTTTACTTTTAATTATTAGAGAAACTCAATCGTTATTTCGACACAGTCAAAAGTTTCGGGAAAATAAGTTAGCATAGTATTTTTTCCCCCCTGTATGTGGTGGAATTGGGCTACGCATTCAGTTAGGTCATTCTGGTTTAGATCTTTGATTGACTTTTTGACAATTGAATGGGTTACAAGTTCACATTGTTCACGCATGACTATACAGGTCCACATTGTTTTACTTTGCTTTACTATACTAGAGTCAGCACAAGTAAATATGAAAATCGTAACTGAAATGTTAGTTTAGTTGTGTTTTACTGTTCTGTATACGTATTTTACACTATAATCATTTTACAAATACAAAGCTTTTAAACATGAAAATGTTTCTACTGGTAGTACCAGTATGTTTCTGTGTGAAACAACTTTTCATCTTAAAATGAAACCTGGGTAAAGATCAAATCAAGTGAATGTGCATGTAATAGAATGAAAGACACCAGTACATTCCAGGATAGAGATTAGAATCATATGGTCTTTGGGCGCAGGAGGTGGATTTTTTTGGGTTCCTAATCCACTGAGCCCAATGCTGTCATCCTTATTTGGGCTTCAGATGGATTCCAGCTGTGTTTGTGTCATCACTTCCTAACTCTGAAGCATCCAGCCCGTGGGACCGAGCCCCTTGAGTGAAGCGCTACATGAGCTTTCACCAAATCGATGTTCTGAAGGGAGAATTTACATATTTCCAGTCTATAAAGTGAATTCTGAGTGCAGAGGCGTTGCTTGGCTCAAGAAAAAGAGGTGATGGGAACTGCACAGTAGTCAGAATATTAAACAAAAATAAGTAATTTGTTACATTAAGAAATTAGGAACTAAAAACACATGCATTTCAATTCTATGTAAATACAACAAATTGTAAATGTAAATTATAACCTTCTTGGCTAAGACAGAGACGTTATGCTGTCTTCTTTAAAGTTGACCATACATTTAGTGCGTGACTTTTATTTTAAAATGCTGTCCTTGTCCAAGAGATATTACGGGCGAAGACAAGAACACGCCATTTAAATTCTTAAAATGATTAATTTATTAAAATAATATGGCCATTATTTAAAAATGACATTCACTTAAAGCTTTTATCGTGTGGCCATTTTGTTAATTTTCAATCCCTACAGCAGCCTGTCCAAATGTTGGGACCTTGTGCAAAAAAAAACCACTGGCGACTTTTTGGAGACGAGCCCTAGTTTTGGACTCCAGAACACAAGAGCATGTGAACTGCGTGTGATCCTGTCTGGTCTGGGGAGTGTAAGCTTGTGCAGCAATGTTTTAAACTAAATAGAAGCCATTTTGCCAGTAATCGTCTGACCCCTTGAAGGACACTTGTTGTATTGGCTCCGGATTATCCAGACCCAGTCTGCCTGAGTGCTTTTCTGCACCTATTCCTGCAAGGTGAGACTCTCAGACTAAACATAGCTGTAAGGGCAGGCCCCTTTTAAACCACACTGCTACTTTTAAAAGATGTCATTTCAGATTGACTGTTTAGTTAATACACTTCAATATGCAATATCTAATGTGCAATAGTCTTACCATGCATGCAACATCACTTCTACAAATTTATATGCTACTGATCACTAATAGGTGCAATAAGGTTCTCCTGATTACCATCTATTACTAATTCACTTAACTGTAAGCTGTGTATCTATTGTATTTATACCCAGTATTTGTGTATGGCGTAGTGTATTTCATATTCAGTTTTTTTCTACAGATTTTAGATTTATTTAGACACTACATTTATAATGTTCTCGTCTCTTGTGTCCATTGCCTTTAAGGTTGTCGTTTCAGATTAACCTGGTGTTCTATCTTGAGTCTAGTTCATACACTTCCATTATGTGCAATATGTTATGTGTAATAGTCTTACCATGTACAATGTTACTGCTACTTACTTATATACTACTGATCTCTCATAAGAGCAGTAATACTCCTGACCTGGCGCCTAGCCCAAACCCTGAAAAACAGGTGTGTCCCAATACTTTTGTCCATGTAGTGTATCTACATCAAGGCTTTACCTGTTTTATTTTGGAGTCTACAACTTTTTCTTCATGTATGTTCCTCATTCATTGATCAATTTTGCCACCAATTTACACAATAAGTACAGTATTTCAGACTTTATGGTGCAGACAGTACTGTCTGATTTACACCAGATTTAAATTCAGGATGGGACAGAATACTTATCACCACTGAATCAGTACTGTCAGTCTCCCCAGCTCTGTCATATATTAGATGTCCTCTTAATGGTGTGCCCAAACTGTTCCAAAGGGTGCATTTAATTACTCATCTTGCGTTGGAATGTATAACTGTCCTCAATTATACATTCCAAAAAGCCTGGAAAGGACATTGTGATAAATGTAAAGCTTTCAGAATGAGAGGCAGTCAACATACATCCACACTGAGATCTGTAATTCTGCCTCTTGCAACATTCTTTTGTGCTAGCCAGGTGTTCCAAATCTAAATCATATTTCCAATTTTGATATTACTTTGCAGTATTTTCTAAATTCT
Source organism: Hemigrammopetersius urotaenia (assembly GCA_037974485.1). Taxonomy (NCBI): domain Eukaryota; kingdom Metazoa; phylum Chordata; class Actinopteri; order Characiformes; family Alestidae; genus Hemigrammopetersius; species Hemigrammopetersius urotaenia. The sequence continues at coordinate 28,266,807 of JBBPDC010000001.1, forward strand.
GTAATCAAATTCACTTTACACACGCACATATATATTACTGCAGACACGTGTTGTCCTTTTTAAAAGGGCTAGATGACCAAGACAGTTGTTGAGATATAACTGATGGTTGAGATATAATTGATTCTCAGTGTTTACCCTTTACTGCAGCTGAGTGTTCTTTTATACTAAAGTTATTGCTTTAGTTTTACTGCACTACTCAGAATGGAAAGTGTGATCTTTGAGCTTTTATCGTCACATTTTTTCTGCACTCAGTTAAAAATTTACTTATCTCGGAGATGCCAAAGGCAGTTTGTTTAAAAATCAGAAGATGTTTCAGAACATTCTCGTTTTGTGCTTTATCTCAGAGAGGTTTTAGGATGAACAGGGTGAAAGTGGCCGTGGTTGGGGCCGGTGTGATTGGACTATCTACAGCAGTGCGTCTGGCTGAGACTCTCCCGTTCTGCTCCCTGACTATACTGGCTGAGAAGTTTTCTCCAAACACCACTAGTGATGGAGCTGCTGGGATTCTTCTGCCTGAGGTGTTTGCAGGTAAGGATGACCATTATTCATTGGCATAGACCTCATTCACCATAGATGTTCAGTTGCAATGTTAGGGTGACTGAGACTCATCCTCTTCTTTTATCTTCGCTCCTGTCTTACTTGATTTGTTTTATGGTTGTGTTTATGTTTATATTTGTATTTTTATGATGTACAGCACTTTGGTCAGCCATGTGGTTGTTTTTTATAAGAGCTTTATAAATAAATTGGAATGGAATGCAACTGAACCCAGAAGATGGTGTGACTATTTTCTGTGTTGCAGAGTAATTATTATAGTCTCTTTGACTGATTAACAGACATCCCTCTGGAGCGTCAGCGGGTTTGGTTCAAGGAGACGTTTGATCATCTGCAGGCCCTTGTTGAATCACCCGAAGCCCCGGAAGCAGGAGTGTTCCTGAGCTCAGGGTATTGTATGAAAAATATTGTGACATAAAAATCATAGTACACTTGTAGCTTTTACCAGCACTAATTGCCAGATCAATATAAAAAATATAATTTTTTTTGTATTAAGATACCACGTATTCAAAGAAGTGCCTGCTGATCCAAAACCCTTCTGGGCCGACTATGTTTTTGGTTTCCGCTACATGACAGACCGCGAGATGAAAAGGTTCCCCAATCATAAATTCGGACAAGCTTTTACCACTATAAAATGTGAATGCCCCAGATATCTACCGTGGCTAGAGAAAAGGTAAATAAGCCTTTCCTTGTAATGGATATTGTACTTCAGCCCTTTGGTTTATATCCTGTACGCTAATCATTAACACAAACCGCATCTGTTCTCTTTAATAGGTTTAGACAAGCTGGAGGTCAGATTAAATGTGAGAAGGTGACCGACCTGCAGCAGCTCACTCAGCACTATGATGTCATTGTGAACTGTTCAGGCGTCTGGGCCCATCAGCTAGTGGGGGATGAGGGGGTCTACCCAGTGCGGGGGCAGATTCTCAAGCTTAATGCTACTTGGCTAAAAAATTTCATTAGGGACGGTGATGGAAAGACCTACATCTACCCCGGCATTAACTACGTGACTGCAGGGGGCACTCGGCAGAAGGACGACTGGAGGCTGGTGTTGGATAAGGGAGACAGTGAGATGATGATGGAGCACTGCTGTCAGCTGGAGCCGTCCCTGTGCAAGGCTCAGGTGTTAGAAGAGTGGGTGGGCCTGAGGCCTGGCAGAAAAAACCCACGTGTGGAGAAAGAATGGCTGAAGGTTAATGACCGTAATGTACTACTGGTGCATAACTATGGTCACGGTGGCTGCGGCATCACTCTGAGCTGGGGCACTGCGCTGGATGCATTGGGACTGGTGAGGAAGGGTCTGCAAGAGCGACCACCTAACGCAAAACTCTAAATGTGCTGTAGTACAGTAGTTCAGGACACAAGTTGTGATTGATTATCTCTGAAATCACTATGAAATAACAGCTTATTATTTCAAATCTGCCTTCATAATCACAGCTGAATCTACCTAGATACACATCATATTACTGGTTACCATACTAATGACATACTGTCTTACCAGTTTAGTTAAAAGCCATATTACCATGTTTATAGTGTTATTTGCTGTAATATGGTTTGTCTGACTTTTTAATCAAAAATGACTTTTTTTTTCACTGTTGAAAAAAAGTATAACAAACAATACAAAACTAAATTCCATGTTCAGGCCTTTTTTAGTAAAACAAACAGCACTTAAAAGTTATTGTTTTTCAAAAGCACAGGCACTTTAAAAATGAATAAATAATGTTGAGGATACTGCAGCATTTTGAGCCAGTCCATGTGCTGAGGAAGTGCAACTTCTTTTAAAAAACCTGTTGGTTTACTTTTTAACCAGAGGCAAGTGTATTTCCAGTACTTATTCTTTCGAGTCTCTGGAGGGGCTGCACTATTTCTAACAAATTCGGCTTGCCTTGAAGTGGAAGATTAACCCCTTCATGGATGTTCTGCCCAGTTCTCCAGCCCAGTTTGACTGTGCTCCTCCGGCTCTTCCTTGTGATGGAGACCCGTGCGGTGCTGTGCCTGCCAGGGCTTTGTATGAAGACCAAACTTCTTTTTTGTGAGGTGGAACTGTGCTTTAATGAAATTGTAGAAGTCGTACTCGTACTCCATGCGCTGATATAGCACCTGTACAGCCTCCAGGCTTGGTGTCTGCTTGTGCACAGTTCCTGTCATATTCCCTAACTTCTTGTATTCTAAAAGGAGTGAAAGAAATAAAGAAATCAACAAACCATGTATCATACAAATATTTCAGTTGTGGACTGTGTGTTCCAAGTTTCAAATTATTTCATTAAATGCAATAATTTCCTTTTTCTGTCAGTGTATAAATACATGTTTATATATATATATATATATATATAGAGAGAGAGAGAGAGAGAGAGCGTGTGAGAGAGGGCGAGCGAGAGAGAGAGAGAGAGAGATACTTCGGATTTGTGTCATCTCATGTGTCATATCAATTTCTCTGGTAGTGCTTGGATATGAGGCACTGTCCGTGTGTATGAGTAAGTCTGTGTGAGAATATGTAAATTAGTATTATAATCTTAATAACTGTATTGTGTTGAATTGTAATCACTGTGTATCTGGAGTGATAACAATTTGCAGCCTCCTTTTGAATCACACAATGCTGTGTCTGCTGCCTCCACACACACAAATACAAAGAGGGTATTATACACAGTACATGAGACCAAATGAAATGCTCTGCTGTGAGTATGACTACAGCGATGAAAGCATAGCCTTCACACCAAATTAAGATGAAAGATTTTCTTCAGTAAAAACATTCATTAAGCTGTGAGAACGGCTCTCGTGTGTGATGTGCGTTCGCCGTGTTTATTAGTCACAGACTGAGCATAAATTTGCTTTGTTTTGTGCTGCAGCCCATTTGTTTTCATCTTAACTGACAAGTAATGGTAAGGTGTGAAATGTTTTATTATTAAATTATCACATTATATTGCATTTAAAATTAAAGTTTGGTTAATGCGCTAGACACACGCTGTGTGTGTGTGTGTGTGTATGTTTGTTTCAGAGCTCAGAAAGGTGTGAGAATTGTCATGTTAAAGGAATTGTAAACAAATGACCCTAACTGTCTTTAGCAAAAGGTAGTTCATTCCACTGTACTACGAGTGCAGTAGCCCCTCAGTTTTACACAGACCAGCATTTGGATTCAACCTAATACGCATTTTTTCCTGAGAACCGAACTGTATTACTGCCACCAGTCCAGCAGAGGTGGTAATACACTGAAAATTTGTCAACCGCCATAAAAAGAAGAAGAAGAAGCAGCTGCTGCAGCATGTAGCACGACTGCTCCGTGTCTTGTTCTTGTATTTTAGTGTTTTAAATCCCCCCCCCCATTTTCAACACTTATCTCAGTGTGTTTAGTATTAGTAAGCTGTGCTCTGTCTAAACATGTGGGTAGAGAGAGTTATTTCAACCTTTCTTTTTTGTACAATTCCTTGCACACTGCTAATGCTAACCGCTAAAGCTAACAGTTTTTTAAGCAAAAACATTCTGATTATTTATTTACCTTTACATTTTCTTTAAGGATAATGCATTAAACTAGTTTGACATAAAATGAAAGCGTTCTGGGAGCAGATTTGGGGGCATATTTAAGGTTTACACTATAAAAATAGGTATTTTTAGGATTTTTTTTTACCAAAACACAACGCAGTTTTTCACTATACGCGGGTGCTTCTGGAACGTAACCCTTGCGCAAAAGCGGGGATTACTGTATATTTATTTTATACTAAAACTGGGGCAGTATACTTGAAGTTTACTTTTTATATACTATATTTTATATACTTAAGAATAGTATAGTGAAGTATACTTGAATTATACTGATACGTATAAAGTATATAAACTTGTGTAAACTTAAAATGACCTAATAAAGTATACTTTTATAAACTTAAATGTTTATAAAATGTTCCAATTTAGCCCAAAGAAGTATTAAATTAGTATACTTTCAAGTACACGGTCCCTATACTTGCTACACTTATACTCAAGCATTCTTAAAAATATAAGTATGAAGAATAAAATAACTTCTGCTACTTTTTGCTAAGGGTGTAGTTGTTCATCCAGTACATTTTTGTTTTTTAAGTTTAGCACTGGAGCTACCAGGCCAATGCTGCTCACACTTTTCTGTAAACTTCTCACACTCTACTGAGGAAGTTCGGGGTCTCCTCAGTGATCCTCAGGACTTTCTACTCAGGCGCTGTGGAGAGCATCCTCACACAGAACTAGGCAGAAGGTTCCGCACCTTCAGGGCCAAAACAGAGAGACTCGAGAGGAGCTTCTATCCTCAGACCATCCGAGTCCTGAACCAGAACATGCCCCCACTCCCCCCATAGCATAGCATCTAATTACCACAAGGGATAATATATTAATTTCCATATTTAAGAATCTGCTACACTGCACATGCTGCTACACTAATGCTTATATTACACCGGTCTTTCTGTTTACATCACTCTGTTTACATCACCCTGCTTGCATTGCTCTGTTTTTACATTGCTGTGTTAGTGTGGCACAAAGCACTTTAATATTCCATTTGCACACTGTTGCTACATTTATATAATGACATATTAAACCTCAAATCTTAGCCTATAGCTTACATTTTTATCCTTAACTTGTGGCGCTCCTTGTTTAAGTTGTGAAGTTATTTACTTTTAGATTGCGTTTTAGATTTTTTCAGATTGGGTTCACATTTTATTTAAAATGTACTTATTGTCTACAGGTTCAGGATACATTTGACTGTGTGTTGTACCTGTATGACTATGCATGTGTGGAGGGGCTCAGTGGGTAGGATACTTGCCTCCGGACCAAGAGGTCATGGGTTTGAATCCTACCTTCAGCACCACC
>JBBPDC010000001.1:28279133-28310899 GCA_037974485.1 Hemigrammopetersius urotaenia
CAGTTGCGGAATTCTTAAGCACTGATGTACGTCGCTCTGGATAAGAGCGTCAGCTAAATGCTGTAAATGTAAATGTAAATGTGTAATGTTACCTGGTGAAATTGAGGAAATGAACATGTCGGGTGTAGAGGAATGGTTTAGGAGTAGTGCTTATGTTAATCATCAGGTCCACCTGCACGTTAACAAAAGAGGAGGAAGGACATAAGTAAATATTGTGTAAAAGGTTAATGAAACCAGCAATGGCAAAAATCTAGGACAATACCTGTTCGTGCTTGCTAAGTCTGGTCTTATTGTGGATGTCTGAAGAGATGAGGGTGAACTGGTTTCTTTCTGCCAGAATACGAAGGAGGAGGACAATCGTACGACTTCCACACTTCCCAACTCGATTATAAATAACTTGACTTGGGAAAGGCAATGCCTATAGCAAACAAATGGCTCATTAATGAACAGTTATCAGTTGAATTGTTATGTAGTCCTTGCAGGTATAATTAATTTGCATGAACAGCACACAAAACACAAAAGACTAGCTTTTAAGTGTCATTTCTTTGGACAACATTCATATCATACTTACTTTGGGTGCTAAGGGCCCATGGTCATCAAGAAATGTGGATTCTCCTAAAAGGAAAGAATCAGGTCACGCATCAGAATAAATGTGTAAAGTATATAAACTCCATGTAATGTGTAGGTGACCACTGTCTGAATGAAGATTACTGATGCCCAATAAACCACCTCAGTCCAGGCACAACAATTACAGCAAGGAAGTGTTGATTAGGAGACTTCCTGGCAGTTCTCTGCATTGTCAGAATATCAGGGACCATAAAGAACTCTTTCATGCTGCCAATATACCGAGACACAAAGGGGCTACTTGATAACCGCTTGCGGCTCTGCCTTCTCCAGCACCTCTCCAAACACTCACTGTTTGTTCATGCTAATGGCAGGGGGCTGCGGCTGCTGCAAGGGAAATACATTCCCATTTAACAAAATAACATGCTCAAGTGTCCATGTGGTTAGACTCAAACAATGCTCATGTAGAAATACTCTTAATTCAGTTACACAGTGATTCAAGCAGGAGTAAAAGTAGCTATTGAAACAATCTAAATAAAATAAAACCAACACAGGAAGCAAAGTTTATGAGATGCTATTCTTCCTTTATATATCTGGAAAAAGCTATGAGAGCTGTGAGCATCAGCCAAACAGTCCAGATGCTATCACTAACAGAAGTAAATTATATACAAATAGGAAATTAGGAAATAAATGTGACTAAATTGGAGCTGAGTAAAATAAAGCATCCATGCTTAAAGTATATTTTATCTTTAAAATATCTAATATCTTAGCATTTGAAAATTCTAAGAAACGTACTATGGAAGACTATACTAAGCTTTATTCTAAGGACTTAAGAGATTTCTGAGTATCTAAACTGTAGGCTAGATCAGTGTAAGTAAGCAGAAAATACTTACCTGCCTCTGGATGAAGTGATCTCATCTCAGAGCATCACCCCCAAATGTAACTTTTTTGACAACTTGCATTACTTTAATTCAGGGAAAGTCCTCACTTTGTCAGTATCTCAGTTTTTTCCCCACAACACAAGAGGAATTCAGGAGGTAATCAATGACTGATAATGAATGACTGCTCTAGTTAAGGAATGTTGAGGCCTTGTTCCATGTAACGATTCTAATACATTTGTGGATAATTCTATCAAGATGTAAACAACGTAGGCTAATTCAGAGTGGTTCGGTGCTGTATGCTGTATTTGTCCATGTAAATGTGTCATTGTTGTGGCAACAGTGGCAATGGGAACCAGACATCTGAAAAGCTACCTTTAAAAAGCTCTCACATTAAAAGTTATTCTAGGAAATTGTTAAAAATATGTTGTCATATGCCTGATACATGCTTTTTCAATACAGTTTTTGCCTGAAATGTGTTTTCAAAAATACATTAAAGACTGAGAGGTATAAACAGGGTGTTAAGAGGCAAAATAGTTCAAGAAGTAACCTAAGACTGAAAGCATCCCAATAAAATCAGTTACAGGAGCACACAGCGTACAGCTGTTATTGCAATGGGATGTGATATAATGTACTGCGCATTTTATGTTTGGTTACTGATATTAGGATCGGTCACTGAGCTCTGACTGTAGTAAAGTTAAAAAAAAAAACAACAACTTTAAAACTCACTGCTATAAAACCACCGACCGTCTTGCAGTTCATTTGAGTCATTGACTCATTAATTAATCGGGCTACTCGTTTATTAGGCAGCTAGTCTTTTATGAAATTTAAATAGAAATGTTCAAGACATCACAGCATTTATTGCTCGTTCCAGGTATGTGCTGGCTCTTACCGAAGTAGTACCGAACATGAAGGAGAAGTTGAGGTGGTCCTCCATTTAACTGCCACAAAACGGAGCCCAAACAAAACAGCAGCAGCGTGGTCAGGCACAGTCCAAAATCCCTGCGAGAAACTCTCAGCAAAATAACGGCCAGCCAGTTCCCCCTCCTGTTCTTCCCTCTGAAATAACTCTTATGGCTGATATTGTTTCCAGCGTGCTTCGCCATTTTCTCATAATATAGTGTGAATGACTGAGACCCATTCGACGGTATGGAGACCGCTCTCTCTGAGAGACGGGTTACACTGCCAGCAGCTTGTGCCAGGCGTCTGAGAGACCTGTGTACCTTTTTGAAACCAAAGCGTCAAATTACTAATTATACAGGCACTTTTTTGCCCCACATGTACACTCTAGGCTCCTCTTGCTCCAGCCCCTCTGACTCTCAGCCTCAAACTGAGTGAACTGTATGTATGCCATAATGCATAATTCACTACTGCGATGAGCTTTTTGTTCAAATTAGTAACCAGACTCTAAGAAACCAGACACTAATTTAACATCTTAAGTTTAAAACAGTTCCTGCAACACCAGGGAAGCACCCTGTTGTTTTTAATGATCTGGAACCACCAGAGTACAAAACCTGTTAGTTGGGTTATTAGGACAAGAATCACCTAGACTTCAAGATCGTTGACCTTTTTATTGTTTTGTTGCTGAGAAGTCCATTTTATAATCCACACACTCGTTTGTAAAGGCCACAGATGTACTACATTTCTAAGGAATAAAGAATGTAATGACAGGAAGTATCATAAAATGCTATATTATAGCACAAAATAAATGTTCAGTTTGACAAGATCAAACAGTTTGAGGAAAATATATAGTAGTTTTCATATCTCAAGGACACCCAACAACATGCTTGCCAGCAAAAAAACAAAAAAACAAAATCACCCAACGTTTAAGAAAAAATAAATCAAAATAGCTGAACTGACTCATTTCAACAATTGTTCCCTCGGTTTCAGTAGCTACATACACAATGGTCCTTCAACCCAGTCTGTGGTCTGGTTGATGCACTGGGTACTTTCGCTTTCCAAGTTCTGTAAAGTGCTGACATGTTTTAGTGACTGACTGATGAACTGAACACTGTGAGTTGTGTTACATGTGCTGCTTTGCTAGGATTGAGAACCCCTGACTCATGGGCGCTGGATACACATTTCAAAAACATTCAATTTTCCCCTCCCGGATAAACACCCCCCACACCACCACCACATTAAAAATGCTTTCAGCGTCCATGCCCTGACCGAATACCTAATCAGTAAACAATTAAACAATAACAACCATCATTTTATCATTTCAAACTTAAGTTTGACACATTTTAAAACAAAATCTTAGAGAGTTCCTATTCTGTATTTACATTTTAGATGTGACAGCCCTAGTTTCATAATTCATATGATTCTACTTCATAATCAGCATGAGATTTAAGGAAACTTCCAAGACGCTGATCTCTGCATTAAATATCACTATCTTAACATTGTTTCTTGGTCAGCACTGTATGAACTGGATGCTGTGTAACCATGAAAGGTTTGGAATCTTGTGTCAGTGCCTTCACGCGTCTAAACACACATACACTCTTGTACTTGGTCTGTTTGAAAATCTAATACTAAAACTACATGTTTTCAAAGTAACCATTAATCAAAAAGACCACCTGAAACTGCCCAAGACAGGTTTGTCCATTTGGTCCATTGCTTTACTAGTGCTTAAAAGCTTCAGGCATTACTTCACAACAGTCTGTGACATCCTGCTTTTTATCCCTCATGGTTTGGTGCTATTGTGCTCTAGCGGTGGTTGTAAGTTCTGTGGAATTTGTTGTGGGAGGCTCTCAGTGGCAGAAGTTGCTGCAACCAACCAGACACCCACACCAGAAACTAAAAGGTCTCATTAAGGTCTTCAGTGTGCAGAATTACAGCTTTACGCAAATCTCCGATACACCTCTCAATGGGATCTAAGGAATGAAATAAAAAAAGAACATTATCAGTAAAATTGTTTGAAAAGAGCACAACAGCTTATTTTCACATTTATATTATACTCACTGCCATGCGGTGCTGTTTAAGAAGCTGCTGGACTCTAGTCTGATCCATGACTGTTGCAATATCACTCAAAGGCTTGTCCAAGTCTTCAGAATACCTCTGGATGAGAGAAAAAGGGACTCCATACCGACCATGCTGTAAAGAAAATGATTCCATTTAAGTGTGTATATTACATTGAGTTATCATATACAGAACTGATAATCACATCAGGATACCCAGATAACACCTGTCTGTTGTCATAACAGGGTATCCATGAAAGCATGGCACAACTCCATATAATTACAATAAACTATTGGATCATAACTTCACCTCAGGATTAGTAGGTCCTTCAATAGAGGAGGTGAATTAATGAAGTGAACACTTCTGATGTTCATTTAGACTGATTGCATTGTTTTCACTGTCATTGTCAAGACAGACGAGCCTTTTTTGGTATCTGAAGGTATTTCTTTAGGCTATGTAATCTCAAATAGATTGGTTTATAGGATTTGACACTGTATAACATACCGTTGACATACTGCACAACATACATACCCTAATCCACCCCACTTCAATTCTCTAGTCCTTGTTTATCTGAAAGAATCTGTGTTGGATTTGGGATAAAGATGCAGGAAACCTGCAAGATGGTTGATAACCACTGCTGTTAACTACAAAAATAGAGGTGCAGAACTAAAAAATGCTGAAGCAGGCACCTTTTGTTTGTCTTATGTGTTCCAATTTTTATAAATAGTATGTCATTCAGTGTCAAAAACCACCCGAGAAAAGATACATTTGATTTTTAGTCAGACCTTCATAAAAAGCTTTAAATTATGGACAAGGATCAAGTGAGATACCTTATCAGAATAGGGCTCCTCTGTGAGGTCAATACCATCCAAGCTCAGTTTCTCCTCTACAAGAGACTCCAGATTGGCTGTTCTGCCATGCTGAACTTTCTTTCCAAGCCTATGGATAAAAGGTTTGCTGGACCAAAGAGCGCCATCAGGGCTTGTCTCCTTACTCCTTGCAAAGGGATGCTGTAGAGGTTTGGGAGGAACTGGCGGTTTCGTATGATGTGTGCATAAAGCAGCACTGACAGGAGCTGCTTTAGGAGTGTCTACAGGTACCTCTTCTTCCTCCACTTCTGCTGAAATGGAATCAACAGACAGAAAAGTAGCAGACAGTTCATCTCCTGTGTCTAGCTCTGTGGATGCATCCTCTGGATTGTCACATGTCGGAGTCTCTTCTGGAAGACTACTTTCAGTTTGAGCTGGGACATGTATCTCAGCAGAGTGTTGCCTTTGCACAGCACCCTCAGATGCCTCTGAAAGGGTGGACCTCAGGTCCTCTGGGTCCTTCGTGTGGAGGATCCGATCGTGCAGGAGGTCGTCCAGTGAAAGGCAACGTTTCCACAGCCTCTGAGGAGCAGGGTGGACAAACAGTGCATCGTAGCTCTGGCTGAGGTGCTTTGCTCTGAGCAAGCAGTTGCTCATACCAAAGCAGAGGTCTTTGACGGCCGTCATTTGGAACGGGAGCAGGAGAGCGTGGGAATGGCAATTGGTGGACCCACTGGATTGGCTGAGGGGAGGTGTTGGATACTCAGGAGACGGAAAGTGACTGGACTCGAAGCCTGATGAAGACCTGCTTAAATGAGATGGCTTTTTGCCTTTCCCTAAAAAAAGAGCCATGTGAGATGTGATTTACATGTAACAGCAACACTATATATATATATCACTATAGCAAAAACTCCACTGATATTCAAGAATGATTGTCATTTGGAAAGAAAGATGAGTTTTCCACACAACTGACTGAACAATAAAGGCACTATGAATCTAAATATGACCGTGAGCACATACAATAAAACAGAAATGGAGAGCAAATGAGGAAAAGGCAGAAATAAAAAAAAAAAGCAGTCCAAAGAGTAGATCACAGAGCAGTTTATTATTCTATAGCCTCTGTTATAACTGGACACACTGACAAAGCTGGCCTCATAATTATTTTCCCATGAGTACATGATAGTCAACTCTAGTAAACATGGATGCTATCTTTTATTGTTTAGCTCCAGTTAAAAAAAAGAAGACATGTTCTCTTTTACTCATCTTGTCTGACTGAATAGGAGAAGCACAGTGGTATAATCTCTGTCGGTTTGTAGCTTCTGTACTTTGCATATAACAGAGGTTTTAGGCACATAAGATATCGTGCAACATTATATTATTTTGACTAGAAAAATATACACAAAGAAACAGCAAACTCTCAAAAGCACAAGCATGGAAAATACTGTTCACAAGGGCTATTGACATTCACAAGAGCATGTCATGATCACTATCATTTGTGAGACTAAATCAAAGCAAAAAAAAAAAATAAAGGTGTAAGCAGAATTTTCAAGCTCGAACAATGAATACTGCAAGTTAAGCAATGACAAACTTATCTCAAATCACAATTTTGTCATGCTTTTGGTTCAACACGTATTTAGGAAAGTGCAAAACCTTCACGCAGCACCATGTTAACAGACAAAACTGAAATGCAGATGACACTTCCACTACAGAAGAATGTTGCCATTTCCTTCTCTGAATGAGGCATGCCATGATGAACGTAGATGAGAGAATGTTCTTGCAGAGAGAGAATGTACTGGTCCCTTGTGTGTTTGAGTGAGACAGGTCTGAAGATGGACACATGAGGGCTAGCAGCTGAGTGCAAGACATAGAGAGATAGTCCGGCCCCCGTGACAGAGGAAAAACAAAGCTAGCGACAGAAAGGACAGAGATGGTGGCGAGATGAGCACGGAGAGCTAAACGCCAGAGTGGTCTCGTCACACACTGGTCACACAGTTCAGTTTGTTTGGCTTGACTCTGGAGCATGCAGGCCCTGGCAGCCTGCAGAAAAGAGGCAGAGCAGGGCTGGAGAGAGTCACAGACGAGGAAGGCTGTTATTACCGTTCTCCAGTGTCTCGCTGCTCTCATAGCAGCCTGAGTCACGGGGTGAGTCTGGGGGAGCTTCACTCTGTGACAGAACCTTCTCCTCAGAACCTCCTGATGATCCTCCTCGCTCAGGGTCACTGTTACCTACACACAAATATGAAATATAGCTCATTTATAAAAGGTTATCACGGCAAAAAAAAAAAACTCATGTTGAGTGTAGCTTAAAGCAAGTGTAAAGTTTGCCACTAGAAGTACCAGGCTAATACGTTAAGAATAGTAAAACAGAAGCAGAATACTTATAGGAGCAGCTTTTATGAGAATGTCAGTTGTATTATTTCAAAGAAATGGAAAGAGTTTCTTGCCCATGAAGCCCCAGTGGCACTCTGTACTGATAATGAAAGAGCCTTGTAGATTTAAAGATTCAAATTTTGGACACCAAGCAAGTAATGGGAAGAACATTGAGTCTTATTTTTCTGCCAATTGAATGATTAACGATTTAACCTGTGTTCAATAGATTATGTATGTCTCTTACTATCGGCACACTCACTGTCATACTCCTGCAGCAGCTCCACTGCAGTCAGCAGCACTGCTCTGTGCTGAGGATCTCTGATGTTCAACTCGTCTAGGTCCTCCTCCTCCAGCAACTTAAACGTGTCCAGATCTTCATAGCCGTTAAACAGGAATGTGGGCATGTGTTCCTAAAGCAGCAGACAGTGCAAGAGTTCAGAAACCAAAAAGTAACACTTCATAAATGTGTACTAGTAAAACTGTAGAGGTGTATGCTGTAGCACTATGGATTGGTCAGAAACTTACTTTGAGGTTAATGCGCTCCAGAAGCTCTTCCACAGACGTGGGTTTGGGCGGCCAACTCTTCCTCCTCTTCCTGACACTGCGTTTAGGTTTCTCCTCTTCCTCACTCAGCACGTCTACATAGATGAATTTGAAGGTGCCCACCTTGTTATTCAGCAGGCCCATCCATGTTCCCATGGGTGGCTTACTTATGATGTCTATTACATCACCTCTCTGGAACAAGAAAGACACAGTGTGGAATTTATTGCAGAGTTAAGCACAGCTGCTGCTATCAAAGTGAAGTGAAAGTGACAATCTGGCCATATGTGAACACACCAAAGCACACAGTGTGAACAGCACAAAATACTTCCTCTGCATTTAACCCGTTCACCAAGTGAAGCAGGGGACACCTACGAACACAGCACCCAGGGAGCAGTGTGTGGGGACGGTACCTTACTCAGAGTACCTCAGAGGTGCCTAGCAGTCTTGGGAATCGAACCCGGACTTTCTGATCACAGGGCGAATGCCTTAACCACTAGGCTACCAACTGCATTTACATATATACACCATTGATTATCTGCCACTTCTATTGACCACATAAAAAAGGCCAATAGCATAAAGATGGGTTAAAGGTAAACTTTAGAAAATTTTAAGAATAATTATTGGAAAAAACAAAAAATAGGTAAAATGAGTGAGTCCATTAAGCTCTGTATCTTACAACAAGAGAGAATAGAAGTAGAATTTAAAAGTTTGCATTATCATCATCACAAATGCATGAGGAAGCAAACTGTGATCAACTACTGAATAATCATTACAGCCTAAAACAAGTTAAGAAGCAACATCTTAATGCATTCAATATGTTTGTTCCTCATATAAAATTCTATAAAAGTATTACCTTAAGTTTGAGGGAGTCTGTGTCATAGGGGCTGGGGATAAAGTCAGTGTGAACGAGGGCTCGTCCACAGAAAGGCCCTCTGTAGGGCAGCTCGTCATCATCACCGTCCTCCGATTTCACACTCTCCCTGTTACTGGCTGACGAATCTGTGGTGCTTACTGTCTGACCACCTAAAAAAATGCATATCCTCTTAAATGCACATCAAATGGTTTGCCAATGAGATTTAATGGGATTGTAGAGGCATTTGATCAATCACACAGGGGGGCACTCAGAAACACACTTACTCATTGAACTCTGTCCACTTAATGAGCTTCTCAGGCTCTCGACAGAGCCCCCGGCTTTTAGTTTGGGCTTCTCCAGGGAGTCTGTGTGTGTGTGCACAGACTGGGGTGAGCCTGGCTCCCTGCTGGGGCTTGACTGTGTGGAACACACAGACAGCATTGTTCAATACAAATATCAGCATTTTCCTGTGACTGCCAGTAGGGGGAGCTCAACAGCTGCAAATATACACTGTGACAAAGCTAAAATGGCAATGCTAGAGAAACAAATACCCCATATTCGTGCATGCTGCTATACAATATATGCTAGAGCCTGCAATAAACCAGAGAATGTATATGTTTAAAGAAGTTCTGTTTTTTCTACCATTTCAAAATTTAACTTCACACACAGGCTGCAATACCTTTTACAGTGAAACGAATGTGGATGAACACAGTAATGTGACAAAAGTAAAGCAAAGTAGGGTGTTTCTTGACAAAGATCATAATATATTAATTAGTAACTACCACTAACCCGTTTTCAGACCCATAGAGATACGAAGAATTATAGTATCAATACATCATCGCAGTTTCTAGCACCTAAAGCTACGTTATGTGGTAGAACATCAAACCAAACTGTTTTTTATAAGAATTGTTTGTATTAAAAAAAAAAAGGAAACAGTACAAATGTATTAAAAATATAAAGCAGACACATTTGCTGCACATTCACCTGCTCAGACAAGGCAGAGCTGTATTTCTTCGATATGCGTTTCCTCATGGTCTCCTTCACCGACTTCACCTTCTTTCCCAGAGAGATGCGGGACGGAGTGGGGGACCTCGCTGTTTCTCTCCTGCTGCTGTCCCCACTCTCAATCTGCATTGCAGGGATCACATGAGACTTTGGGATACTGATAATCACATAAGCTTTAGTCTTATAAGAAAGACGCAGATAAGCATGCAATTACAAAATAAATCACGCTATTTACTATGCTTTATTTATTATCTCCAGGATTGGCATTTACTTATTAAGCTTAAGACCATAGGTTTGATGGGAGATGCACAAAAAAGGACAAAAATCATTTTATCCTTGTAAAACTACTAGTAATGCAAAAGCCAAGGTTTTTAATGACCCACACCTTCCTGTCCCATTATGAGAGCCAGGCTACTCGCAATGTTGCTGTAAGTTACTTATCACTTAGTTGGAAAGCTGCTTAGTACTTTTTGACCCACCCCACCCAAACCCGAGACAAAAGATGACATTTATTGCATGTTTTGTAGTTCTGAGAGTAAGAAATTGAAGAACTGGTTCACATGCTGGGCCCTTAGGGTTTAAGGGCTTAAAAACATCTCTATACTGTTATACTTACGTTAGGTTCACAGCTGCTGTCTCTCATATATAAAGACCGGTTCACAAGGTCAAACCCTCCAAAACTACAGGCCCTCTGTGAAGCAAATTATATCAACAAAGCATTAACATACGAATGAACATCTGTTTAAAAACCCAAAGTAGTGTTTAAGGTAGTATTTTGTCTGCTGACATTGATACAAAGAATTGTGAGCCTTCAGCACGCCAAAACAAACAATGATGCATTTCCTTCCCTGTGGATGCACAGATAGAGGCTGAATATTAAAGAGTGTGCCTCTGCCACAATAGCTCCTACAGGCAGTTTCCTTTCTGCTGACCTCCCCCTCTTCCTATACTGCCAAGCTGACTTGGCCTGACCCCAGCTGAGAGGAGAGCAAAGCAGCTAGGCACAGCATGAGGATGTGCTGTGACTGCACTATGCCGCCACAGCATAATGCCAGCAGGGTGAACTGGAAAAGGACATAAGGTGGTACATTGACAGATCTCCTTTCACAGACATATTGATGGAACAAGGCAATGGGTCATCAATGAGGCCTGCAAAATCATAGGAGATATACAACCTAAACCTCTGGACATTCCCTGAGTATAGTTAAAATACAATTCGAAATGATCACGATTCGCATCATCCTCTTCAGTCAACTCTTTAGATGCTAGCAGCAGGCCAAAGAGCGAAGGTTCAGGATGGCAAGGAAAAATGAAGTCTATAAGAATTCCAGAATTAAACCAGCTATGATCAAGAACACTGTTTGAGTCAATGAAAGAAAACTGATATCTATAATCGCATACTTACACAGTGAGACGATACACAAATGCTCAGTGATATATTTATGTACAAAAAAGTTCATTGGAGCCCCTTTGATCTTAATATGGTAAAGGGCAGTGTAGTAAATTGCAACAGTCATTTCAAAGAAGGAAGAAATGTTCTTAGTCACAATTTATACTTCATCAGTATTTAATTACAAGCCATTTTGGAACTTTTCTATTGGTCCATTCTTCAATAAATGTTGCAGTTTGACAGCGATGACTGTATTTTAAAAATCCAATTGAGTTCATTTCAATAGACAATAAACACCGTTGTGACACAATCATGAGAAATGGAGCCAATAACCTACAGCTGCCTAATCTCTTTAGATTACCATTTGAGCAGCATGTGGGACTCACCCCGTGGTAGTTGGAGGGGCTCAGGGCGCGTCTCATCTCTCCATCCGTCACGGAGCGGGCCATCCTGGGCTGATCCTCACAGCAGGCATCTGCCTCTGAAAAGGAGGAGCCGCTGCCTGCCTCAAGCTCCAGGGGAGCTCCACCTGGGCCCGAGGGGACCTGGCCCAAACCCTGAGCAGTAGGTTTGCTGAAGGCTTTGTAGAGCTTATTGCTGCTGTAGGTGTCCAAACTACTGGAGGAGGGGGAGGTGGTCAAACTGTCTGAATCTCCATCCACAGACAGTTGCTCCTGTTGAACAGAGGCCAGTCCATCACCTTGGACCACTCGCTTCTGCACCCCGGTGTACAGAGGGGCATTCTCATCACAGGTGGGAGAGACCTCGGGACCAGAGTCTGAGGGAGAAAACTCATTTACTTTACACTGCACAAGTTTGGCAGATGCTCTTATCTAGAATCTATAATTTTCCATAAGATTAGTGCAAACAGACTAGAATTTAAAACACAGCCTCAAGCTTAAACAGGAAAACAATGATATATATACACTAAGACAAAAGTACTTTTACAAAAGTACTTTTTTTATAGATACATTTAGATTTTGGTTTTAATTATAAGATCCAAAACATTATTCACATATCAAAACTCTAGATTGGATTTCATATTTTATCTTTCATTTCATTTTAGAACCTAAGCTGATCTTTACATCATGTAAACATTTCATGGTGAATGAATCACATGGGAAAATTTACGTAATTTTCATCACATGTAAATGTTTGAAATTCAAGGTTTTTAAACAATTTCAGTTACTGAATATCATGTGTGTATTACAGGGCTATATTTTGCAATTTATCTGATTAGGAATGTCGTAATTACCAGCTGGGCTAGTTATACCATTAATAAATGATAATTGTAACTATTGTCTTCACACACTAACAGTGTTAACACCCAGCGGTTCTCTGCATTTGTTTGGTTGGAAATCAAAATATGAATATTAAACCGTCTACTGAACAAACTCTCTAAATCTCTTATACTTGAGTTTCTTTTTTCACTTGTATGTACCATGGTGTTCTAGTTTGGTAATGTTCTGTTTGTATAGAATATTACAAAAGTCCTCAGATGTAAACACTGAATTCAGTTTCTGGCCCAGGTTACAATAATCACCTGACACAAGGTGGCCTTGCAGTTACATTAACAATTCAATTATCTACCAGTAATTTACTGCAATCGTGTCTGTTGTACACATTAGTATACATAGACTTGAATGATTTGTCAGGGTAAATTAAGGCTATGTGATGACTGCAATATTCAACATCAACCCAAAGTTAGATGTTGACTAACAAATAAGGTAAATTATGGTACTTGTATACCTCTTAAACTCATACTTACAAACTCAGATTTACAAATTACAAGATAACATATCGCTGAGTCTTTACCTTTTGATGAGAGTTTTTTGTTTTCGTCTATTTTGATGAGCTTCTTCTTCACGCGGCGGGTCGAGGTGACCAGTTTGTGCAGTCTGCGAAAGGCCAGCGACTCCTCCAGCTCATCGTCCGATTGTTCCCGTGACTGCAGGCCAGGAGCAAGGACAACCAACTTGTGTTAAAAGACTTAAAAGCTTGCCTTTGGACACATTCATGCTCAAATAAAACACAAATGGTGGTAAAAAAAAATGGTGGAAACAAATGTTCCCATTATTTTCAGGAGAATACCAGGAAAAGGGTGTTCATGGATGACCAAAAACCTATTATAAAAGCTATGATACAAAGGTACCTTTGAGCTTTTACAACCAAGTGTTCAAAGCTAGTCCCAGACAGCCACAGCTCTACATGATATTTCACTCCTGATGTAACTCATGAAGGGCTTGAAGCTCAGCTGAAGAACTGAACTAGGTGTTGATTAAGGCCCTACGGTGCTATATATCAGCAACTATCATGGAAAACGGTTGGAATACTACATTGTGAGAATAAAATCTAGAAATGCTATCATTCATAACAAATCATGCCTACTTAATTTGCAGATTCCCATTAAGAGATATTTGAATGTTCAATTTGTATTAATGGCAATGACAATTCTGCACTGTTGGGAGTAACGTACAGTAATTTATGAACACTGTAAATTCAAAGCAGTGTCCAAGAGAAAACAGTGGTGAATTTAAACGCAGCACAGAATATTCTCTGTATATGTTCCCAGCAGTGTGGGTTTTAATAGCTGCTTGCAACAGGCTTTCTGTGGAAACCAAACGAGATGACCAAAAAGGCAACAGCTACAAACTGCATAACCACATTTCAACTTCCAGTTCTTACCGTGTACGATCTAGCCACTGAGTGTATATTTATTAGAGACAGTAGCAGGTTGGAAATATTGCTGAAGGTGCATTGACCACATGTAGTTTTGTTTTCAATATGCACTCTGTGCACAGACCTAAACCAACTGCATTTAAAGTGTTGGTGGTTGAGCGTCTGCTTCCTTTCTGTGGCTTCAGAGGAGAAATGAAAATAAAACACATTTTCTGTAAAACATGAGGATGGTTCAGTGTTATCCTAATGAAATATATCAGATGGTCTGAGAAAGAGGACTGTGTTTGCCACTGGACTGTACCTGTCTTACAAAAGTCAATGTCATTATACTGCACTAGTATGATCTCAGTCCTTGATCCTAGGGGTTTCATGAAATAGCTTTTTAAAACTAACTGCAGTTCAATGTCAGATTCATATAAGCCTGTCAGAGCCTATAGTTACCCAAAACATCATCACTATCTAACTCTGTATATATTTACTCAGAATCTAGTCGTTAGTCTTGTGTTGTCCTGTTTTTCATGTTTTGCACCATGGTACTGGTCAAACATTGTTTTCTTTCACGGTGTATGGTGTATATGCTACTTGACTCAGAACCAAATCTTTACACAATGATTAAATGCATCATGAAATCTAAATCAACCTCATTTGAGCATCTTTTAAAGCAATGTGAATTAAGAAACCAGTTACATATTGGTGTAACATAGACAATAAACCAATGCACCGAGCTTTAAATAGCCCATTAATTATAATTGGACCCCCATATTTTGGTGATTATTACTATAGACTGCAAATGATTCTAGGATTTCAAAATAAATCTAGTTGAATCAACAAACACCCATTCAGGGAATGTAACGCTGCCTTAGCACTTTCGAGCCATATTCCTGAGTTGGTGTGTGAAATATAGAAAAAAGGGGCAAAAAAATATGGAAGAGGAACACAGGGAGCCTGTCTCGTGGATTCGGTGAAACTGGCCCTGCAACTGAGCCCCCTAATCACACTATCCCTGTATAAAAGAGCTGTGGCCTGCAGAACCCAGCTCAGTCCTGCATTCAGCTGGCCAAAGCACCACAATGGGGGGTTAAAGTATTGAAGGCAATGAATAGAGCTTGGCCTGGAGGCCTGGAGGGGGGTGGGACATGGCCCTGGGGTGGACTGATGGGCTTCAGACTGGGGGAGCACAACAGTTCACATCTAGGACATGCAGGGGGGAGGGGCATCAACAAATGCCTGGTAGAGTGGGTGACATTCCTGCTGGGAGCATGCCTGGGACCAGAGGATGTGGAGCAGCCAATAAACAAGCTCATTACAACAAACAAGGATGTAGGACAGCTCATAATACACTGCGGCTATTTACTCTTGCCCATTCCGCAGCTTAATAAAGTGTAAATGCCTAAAGAGTGAGATGACTCAATGGAGGATGTAAGAAAAAACACTTCTACTCACGTTGCAGTTGGAGGATTCGTTCAAAGAGGGGCTGGACTGGTCAATCCAATCTGTTGCATCTGTGTTGCATGACTGTCTGCTTTGTGTCTCATACTCTTTGAGCTAGGGACAAAAAAAAATCTGTGAGTTTTTTGCATTGAAGTCTTTGAGAGTGCTAAAGGAACTTTTCCAGCATTTTTCAACACAATCTCTCTTCCCGTGTCTGTAGCACACAGTCAATTATAATTAATATCTCTGATGTAGAAAATAACAGAAAAACTTTGAGAGACTAGAGACACATTTGCAATTGAAAACAAAGGGCCGATGCTGAAGGCTTCTATTGTAAATGTGTGTTTTAATTAACAGTTTTACAGATTAAACATTTCAGGGCTTTTAATTGCATGCTGCAGGTTTAACAGAAAATATTCCTTTGATGACGATTTATCACCCCAAGCCACAACATTTATCACCCTAAGCCACAACATTTCATTGTACTCTGTACACTGTACTCTGTACACATGACAATAAACTTCAACTTCAACATACGTATTTGTTTCACGTTCTAATAATATGGTAGTATAATCATTTGAAACAAATAACCAAAGAATTCATAGTAGTAAATGACTTATGTATTAAGTTAGAAGCTAAAGGGGTTAAAAACTATCACCCATTCTAATGGAGTTTCCTTGCTAGGGAAATCCTGTTTGGATTAGAGGAGGTGACCCATTTGGTGGACAAACAAACTTCAGAAGGAGAAAACTTTAATGGAGTTCAGCACCAGAAGCAGGAATAAACGCTGTGTAAATAAGTAATCGGTGTGCCATTTCTAGATTGTGCAAAGTGCCCACACAAAGCCCTGTCCCAGTAGGGAGGGCAGGGGCAGCAGCTTACCCGAGCCAGAGCTTCTTCTACGGTGATCATCTTCTCCTTCACCATCATCATCAGCTGGATCCGCTCTTCGTCACTCATTGTAATCTCACTGGCCACAAAGCCCAGGTCTTCACCTGTAGACAACATTTAAGAGGAGTCAGTCACACAATTAGGAGAACTAATGAGAATCTAATGAGCATCTGGTTGGGTAACAGAATGACAGATGTACCTTTTGAAGTCTGACGCATGGGGCCTTTCTGTGTCTTGCGGAAGTTTTGCCAGAAGGACTTATTTTTCTTTTTTGAGTCCCATCTCCCTGCAAGAGCAAACCATTTCAAGAGTATGAGCAAGACTAATAACACACAGACTGACACGCATGTATCATACTACAATCATTTTTTAAAAAAACAACAGAAAATCACATAACACACTGAGAATAAAAGCTAGTGGGTAATTAATTCAATGCTGCTTCTTCTATGTTTTTTTACAGGGAAATATGATGAAATTGTTGTCCTGGTATGAGAATAGCTTGACTGGTACTTATTATATGCAATTGTGCCTGATTGTAATTTGAAGAGGTCATATTTATCACAGAAAAAATATAAACATTGCAGCCTCTACACACACCAAGTACATACCTCCAGATCCATCCTCCGAGCTCGACTTGTGCATCGACAGCCTAGAAACAGAACAGTCTTTATAAAAAAATCCTGCTCAAAGGAACGCAGCATCCAAACTCTGAGCATCTTAATCTCACCTGTTCTCCCACACTATTTTCTTCATATTGCTAAGAGCTATCCAAACATGTTCTACAGATGTGTTAGTGTCTTTCCATTTGTCCAGGAATCAGCCGTGTCCATGATGCCTGCAGGCCAGTGCACTAGTGATCGATCTCTCGGCTATGAGACAAAGGGGACAGGCTGCTGGCTCCTGGGCCAAACACACCTAACCACCGCTCACTCTAACAAAGGAGGCTTTTCACATGCAGTTGAGCTTTTGGTGCAACAGTAGTTCTCACGTGGTCTGAGCATTCCTCTGTCTGTCTGTCTGTCTGTCGCAGCAGACACTTGTTGCTGATGTTAGCTATCAGTGGTCTGTGTTGCGATATAAGGGTGCACGTAATGCATAGAACTCAACCTGTTGCTACTGAGATAATGCAATGATGGTGGTCCCAATTCACTCTAACAACTTACGGAACAAATTATTGTAGGTTAAAAAAAGCATCTTTACTAAAGTTACTAGGGTGTGTTAATATGTTCTCAAATTCTTAAATGCATGCAGAAAAAAACAACCCTGATCAGGCAAAATGGATATAAATCAGCCAAATGTCAATCACATGTTAGGAGTGAATATCAGCTGATTCCCATCCTGGACATTTACCCAGTATATTTGTTTACATGTTGCTCCTAGTGATTCAAATGCTCATCACCACTCTCTACTTTCACACAGTCAATCGTAGGAAGGAAGTGAGGAGGAAGAGAAATGAGTCGCCAGGATACACATGAAGCATCACCTCTTGCCCCATGACCACATCCATTCATAGGTTAGCAAGATGTTAGCATTGTTTGCCACACTAGTATCTCCAGAAGTACAAAATAAATAGCACATGAAAATTATTCTCCAATCTAAAATGCATCTAAAATGCATAACATCATTTACTGAATAGAGAATATAATGTTAGCTACCTTCTCTCTACCTCTGGAGTGGACACAGCACTGCTCAAGCCTAGAGACTCCTATGAAGAAATGACCAGTTAAAAGGGATACTGCCTTTTTCAGTCTGACAAACAAAGCATGCTGGGAAAGTGAAGCTTCAGGATTTCTCAGACACCCACCTGGATTTCTGAGCGCAGCTGAAGTGATGTGGATGTCGATTCCGCCTTTTTCTGGGAAAGAGAAACAGGGAGAAAATCATCGACAAAAATCACATTGAATCAAGTGAGCTTTGTTTATTTCCGCTCTGTGGAAAAGAAGAACATTTTCAAGTAACTTTTTTCAGTTGACATTTTAGCAACTGGGTGAAACTGAAAAGAAGAAAATGTTCCTACCGTTTCTGGCTCCTGAGCCACTTTGCGTTTTCGAAGCTCTTCCATTCTTTCACACACGTCACCGTAAGAGGTGCTGTAATACTCCGAGTACTCCTTGGCCAGGTCCTCAATGTTACCCAGAGAGCCATCCTTCAACAAGCAAGAACACATACCATTAACCACAAGAGAACACAGTCCACTCCAAACGCTGGAATAAATTCTGCAGTCACCATGAAAAGAAAATGTAACACTGTGTGAACATTTCATGATGAACAAACCAACAGATATGGAAAGTCTTTCAGTATTTTTACAGAATTTTAGAGTTACATTAAAAGACATTGAGTGATACAGTGATACAGTTATTACTTTCTTGGACATATGAGGCAAAGAAATGTTTTCATGGTATTAACTTAGTATAACAAATTAGTGAGAGGTGATTCTCATAAATGTAACCATAAATTTATAACGCATTTTAAGGCTTCTTCAAGCAAGTCCAGGATTTCCTTCACTGTGACCCAGCTCTTCAGCTCCACTTGACCTCAACTTGACTGAGGCGAGGAGAGCAAGGTGTGACGCATCTGCAGCCAAGAAGGACCTTGACTGAATCGACTCAAACATAACTATGATGGAAGGGGGCAGAGGTCTAGATAAACTACTGAAGACTGCACTACAGTCCTAACTCTGAGCAGCGTGACTTCCAGCTATTCTTTAAAACAAAGAGAGTTGATCTTTGTTTTGTGGTCACAGAAAGCCAACAGCTCACTATTTGCAAACTCATCCACTAAAAATGCTCTTCAATTATTTATAAGCATCTTTGCATTTCCGTGACATGCACTCGATGATATATGTTGTTGAGAAATAATTCATAACTAAAGAATGCACCACAAGTATTCAGGTCACACGCTAGGAAGTCCTGAGCACACTTGCCCAGCCGATATGCTTCATACAGGAAAACAATTCATAAGGTAGTCATATGTGTCTCGTCATAAATTGTTCAAAAAGGGCTCCATTTGTATTAAGGGCAACTGTGCGTGTCAAGAGAGCCCTCTGTGGTTGAGAAGTCTGATCATTCAATTATTACCATGAGATGTGTGAATATATATTTTTTTCCCCAAAATGTACCCCCAATTTAGTCATGTGCAGTTCCACCCACTAGCTAGGGTTCCCCAAATCACGGATCTCCACTAACACTGAGCAAGTGCTGGCCCACTTGCTTCCTCTGAGTCACTTGAAGCGCCGCTACATATTTCCGAACAACTGCTAACGTAACCCACTTGGAGGAGACTCCTGGGATGGCTTTCATTGTGCTGAGTAATAGGGCGGAGGAGCATCCTAAAACCAGCTGTGCTCTCTTGGACCTCCGGCCACGGGTGGCTGTGGCATCACATGGGCTCAAACCAAGGACTGAACTCATGATCAAACGCTTTAACAGTTGGACCACTCTAGACACAAATCACCATGTAACCACTCTAGACACAAATCACCATGTAACCACTATGGACACAAATATTCACTGATAGGATAGTAGTAGCCTAGTGAGTAAAACACTTGCCTGTGAAGCTGAGGACCACTAAAATGCATGTTGCATTTCTACCATTGTGTCCTTATTTATATTTCTAGATTGTTTGTAAAGTGTACTTTTTATACTGTACTGTTGGTACAGTTTTTATTCTATTCTATTGTTTTTCATTGTTGCTGCTCTTACCATTGTACTGTCCTCCTTCTGCTGTGATAATGCAAATTTCCCACTTGTGGCACTAATAAAGGTTTATCTTATCTCCTCTTATCTTCAGCAAGACACTTAATCCTCAGTTGCTCCAGGGGGACTGTCCTAATGACTATAAGTCGCTCTGGATAAGGGTGTCTGCCAAATGCCACTTTACCTTTATCTATTTATAAGTACACCTTTGTAATTACACAGGACACATTAAAATCAAATCAAATGCATATAAATGTGCTGTTTTGTAGTAAAGATAAAAAAAAAGTTAAAACATGTCCATGTTCGCAACAAAGATCAAAGACAGAAAAGATTCAGGTAACTTCAACCACTAGAAAGTTAAACCCGAACCAGGCTTTAAATTCCAATGCACAAACATTTTATTGCTTGGATGAAATAGGCATCAAAACGTTACTCTGATGATCATGAAAATGCACTCAAACACAACAAATGCGTTCAGACTTACCAATATACTCATTAAATGTGCCCACATACTGGAGAAATTACCAGCTGCAGTGGCTTCCAGATGCAAAACTTCCTCACTGCTGGGGTTTTCTTTTTCCATTTTAAACAAATCGAGCTAACAGTCGCACACAGATTATTGCAAATTCTTGACACGGCTCTAAACTTCACACAATTCAAACAGTACGTCCCGATATATCTCCATTCCGTGGTGAAATTTTTGCCAGCAGCTCTTGATTGCTGAAAGTTTGAAGCCGATCCTCCACACTGTTCACCCCTTTCAATGAGTGCAGCATGCAGTGATTTCCATAGGAAACACTCCAGCTGCTCTGTGCAGACCTCTGCTGTTTAACACACACCATGATTTCATTTCCACATTTAACACCTTCTCTACTGTGCTAATATATCCACATACAAGAAAATGTAAATCAAGGACATAATAGTAATGCGATATCATAGTACAAATACAGCTCTTCAAAAGATCCTTTCTGCATCATCAAAAGTAATGTGGACATTAAATGATTCAACTTTTTCTGCTCAAATACTATCTGTGGATCAGTATGTAGAAATAGCACCTGCAAAGTTTACTGCTGTCTCACAGACACAGAATGGCTTATTGGGGTTGATTAATATTCCACAGAGAAGGCAGAGAAGTGGTGAAAGAAGCCGGAGCTGGCTTAGTCTTAGTAGCATGATGTGCACATCAATGGCCCTCTCAGAGCACTCCATTCAAAACAGAATGCACCCTTAAGATTCACAAAGATAGCAACATAATATAAAAACAAACAACATTAAATAGTACAGCAGTGATCATGGAGCAAATTAAGTGCACCGGAGTTCCTATCTGAGCGGAGAATCACTTGGGAGCTATAATAGCGCAGTCTGTCCATATGTATCAGTGCAAACAACAATATTGAGCAATGTAGAGCACTTTTTAAAATAAATGCAGATCCAGACTGGTTTGGGAAGAAGGAGATTTAGGTGATGATTCTGCACAATCGCCAGATATAAAGCTCATGGAGATAAACCAATAGGGGACTAAATTGGTTGGAGAATATACAGAACAAACGGTGAAGTGGCCACAGGGTCACGGAAGTGAGTGAGGAACGAAGGTGTAGCCTGAAACTGCTGAAGAAGTTTATGCTGGCTACAATATCAAGGTGTCAGAATACACAGTGTATTGCAGTGTATGGCTTGCGCATAGACACAGACTGGTCCCCTGGCCACTGCCAAAAGTGCCTACACTGGGCATATGAGTATCAGAACTGGACTGTGAAACAGTGGATGAAAGTGCCCGACCTGAAGAATCCTGTTTTCTTTTGCATCATGTGGATGGCTGGGTGCATGTGTATCGCTTACCAGGCAAATAACATGGATTGCACTAAGGAAAACAGGTAATGATTGCAAAAATTACTTACTTGGATAAAAACTAGAACAAAAAACATAGCAAGACTATTTAGCTTCAGGCTTTTACATTTTAGATTTTGATTTGTATTGACTTTTGTTCACCAAGGGGACAGAAACATTGTTTTACCCTTTACTGGTCAATTAAAAGACGACAGCTTACTAAAAGTGGCAAAGAATGCCATGCGTGTTTCTTCAGAGGGAAAACGCTGTAATTTAATACAGGCAGATGCTGAGAGAAAGGCATGGAGTGGACATGTTTCTTCATAAAATGTTTCCTTCATTCCTCTCTCTGGAAGCACATTCCTCCACTGAGAGAGGCACAGGGGTCTCGTGGTGCCATGCTCTGTGACTAGCTTGACTGTCCTCTAAAAGAGAACCATTCATTTGTTAAGTGACATGCCCTTGAGTCAAAGCTTCACGAAATCTGGCTGCTTTTCATCAGTTAAGAAAGGCAGCAGTGGCCAAATGAAAAGCACTGTACTGAGTGCGGCTGCACGGAGCTGCCAAACACAGATGCCCTCTAATAAACACTCTATTATAGCCTAATCACATGATCAATTCACTGTCGCCAATGTGTAAGTCTTTCTTTTACATGCAAAAGAGATTCAGGGGAGGAGAGAGCAAAGAAAAAAAATGGTCCATCATAGATTAAAGAGCAGTATTTATGAACTGCTTGCATGCAGCTGTATGAGTTAAAAAACCACCATAGAGACTTTATGTTTAAATTATTAATTATGGACATTTGTGCAGATCTTACTGCCTACTATCATCTGTAAAAAAAGAAAAAAGAAAAAAGAAAAGCATGTTTACTGGTATAGAAGACGAAGATTACTTAAAAAGAAAAGCCATAAATACCAATAGGACATGTAAACCCGCAGTGGGGTTTAAAGTCAATCTGAAACCAAAAAAGTCCCTAGACACATCAAGGGCACAGTTTCATCTAATTTAAATGACAAAATTCTTGTTTTCCTGTAATCTTTCACCAAAACCTCATGACCTTTAGCTGTCACCATGCACCACTGACTGGGGGGTAATATGAACCAATAATATTATAGTTCAGAGAGAATAGAGGCAAGATTCAGTCAAAAATATGTTACTATACATAAATAAAATGTTACGCTTACTGATTCACATTATCTTCTTTTATCAGTAAATAATTTGCACTGTTTGGTTGTTTCTGCAGCAACCTCGCTATTTCTTCTGAAACTAACCGATTAATGCTGAAATTTGAATTTTTACATTTACATTATATAGAAATTGGCCTGCTTCTGCAAAAAATAATAATGAGATTGATCAAAGTGCTACTAAGTAATTACTTAATTTAACATTTTTTATTCTTTAAATAAGAGTTTTAACAAAATAAAATGTTCAATTATAAATGAAATTGAGTGTAGTTCAAAATACTCAAATACTTACTGTTGTTTATCGAAGGTAAAACGACACAAAATTTCATAACTTCACACCAATCAGAACAAATTGTGTGACATAATAATGATGCCACGGGATTTTCAAATGAAGAGTAATCTGCCAAAGCTGTGACCTGCTGGCTATGAGGGTCCTGAAATAAGGAAACTCTGTCACATTAGCCTCGACAATGAGGAGTAAATTGAGCATGGCAGAGGCGTGAGAGGCTGAACGGTCACGGCTAAGTGAGCAACTCATCTATCTTCCCCTCTGTAGGGCAGTAGGAACGACTCCATACACCAATCACCCCCTGTTGCGTCCCCCCTAAGCTCCCTTCTGGATCTACATCAGCATCATTTTAAAGGAAATGACAAAATATCAGAAATGAAGCAGTGTTTACAGATCTTGAATAATTCAACAAAAACAAATCGTGTTCAAATTTCTTGTTCACTCAAACAAATTACTACCTTGATGTACTTCTAGTAGTGCTTTGCCATCCAACTGGTCACATTGCAAGAGGAGATTACTGATTGCAACAGTGTTTTTTATACTTTTCCTCATTAAATGCAATTTGATTCAGGTGATCACCTAATCAGTACACCACAAAGCAGGATGAGGTGCTTGTGTAGTAATTATTTGCTGACATGGACTCGTTGTCATACTCATAGAGATGCTGATTTAAAAATAAACTGCAGTGGTCTCTTATTTTTTTCCAGAGCTGTAGATTATAAAGGAAGCATGGCAGGAGAGCTGCTTTGGAAAAGAATCACAGGAGTATGAAAATGCACAGATCCGAAATTGTCCATGAACAAAAATATTTATATTATCCTATAATGCACTCTATTATATATGATGTTCTATCTTAAGATACTGCATTATATTAACAGTTCATTCAGTATATTTTGAAAAATAACTTAAAAAATAATGAATTATGCTTAAAATGAATAGAACTGAAAAGAACCAAATCAGGATCAAATCTGAGATTTCATGATGAAGTGAATCATTTTCAAAAGATCCACAATCAAATGAAATTGTTATTCTGTTAGAAATATACACCTCCGTCCATAGTGCCTCTCGCACACCAGCAGACAGTTGTCACCCGGTGTTCACGCTCATCAGGCTCTCTAAGTGCGGGGGCAGGGTCACTGATTGGAACAGCTATGACTCACTGATGAGGTGTCACACAGAAATGACCTCTACCTGATTCCCTCCCCCAGATACCCCCCACCCCCGACTACGTGCCCCCTCACAAGCATCTTCAAAAAACAGATCTCTTCCGACTGAGAAACCAATGTAGAAGCAGCTCTGGGACAAGCATAATAAATCTGGAATCTGGCTTTTGTCAAAATATTAGGGACAACCATGTTTTAAACTAATAAATGTGTTTTCACTTTCACTAATGAGCCCTAATATATTAAGTGCTATACAGGTTTATTCTGTAGAAAACATCATTACACTCCCTCATTTTGGGATGTTTTAAACTAACAATATGTTTACAAAATAAAAGACAATACCCCAAACCTACTCTTCTTTTATCAAAGATGACACTTCAATAAATGAATATTAATAAATGTTATTAACAAGGACTTTGTTTTTCATTTTTCAATTAAGTCATAGTACCTTCAATCATTCAGAAAAGGTGTCCCCAATCTTCTAAAGGCTGTGCGTGGGGTTAGTTGTAGTTAGCATATTATCTAAATCACACCTTGAGCACAGTGGAATTCCTTTTGTTTCAAGAGAGCCAAACCGTGAAGCTATCAGCTTTTGATGAGCACAGCCCCGTCTCATGCACCCAGCAAAACCTTGTCCTGCTGAGTGTGAATCAGTGTGAGGAAAGCCAGAGGACTCTTGCCCAGACAGGCCTAATTATTGAAGAGCACAAAGAACACAGCAGCAGGGCACCATTCACACCTATGATGGCCATTACTATATCTGTAAGGATAGATAAATAGACGCTTTAATGTCATTGTGTCAGTACAACAAGATGTTTGAGGGGCTATCCCACAGATGCCCAGAGCAAAGATTTAGAAATATGAAAATTGAAAACATATAAATCAATATTTAGCTGAATCCTGTAATACTGTATAGTAGGGCTGCACAATATCAGGAAAACATGCGATATTGTTGTTGAGTGTTGCGATATCACATGCTATAAGTAAGTAAAGACTTAGCCTTTATAGTGTTAATGTTCTTCTGCTTTGGATTTGCTGGTAACATAGACTCCAGACGCTGACTAGTCTATGAAGACAAAAATGAAACGCAATATTTCCATTCCAACATGTTTTTTTTTTTTTAAAGAATTTACTTAAAAAGGGTATTTTAATGCCTCCCATAAAACATTTGAATCATTGAACACTGTTGAAAAAAATCTGATTTTTTTTACAAATAATTTTAAAACGTAGCCAGAAAAAAATAGTAAAAGGAACAATCTATAACAGGAGCACAGAAGAAACTGCCCAGTGATGTTTTTGCCCTCTTCTCTGACGCACTGGGTGAAGAGTTTTGGAAAAACACCATTTATTGCAGTTCAGGCAGTCTTTCGCGATATGGATATTGCGCATGTTGATATCGCGATGACGGTAAATTTGCGATATATTGTGCAGCCCTACTGTATATCTAAGGAATACTACACCCACACATAAACCAGACTAACCTTGGTAAACAAAAGGCTCCTTCTGCTCTTAACGAAAATAATCTGTGGTGAAAACAGCATGTAACCAGCAAAACCTCCCACTTCTCCACATTTCCCAGTACTCCTATCAGCACATTTGGTCACTACAAAGAGATAAACGCACACACACACACACACTTCCCCCCCTGTGTGACTTCTACCATCGTCACACAAATGAACAGATCCCTGTGTCACTTCCACCGGCTCATTTTTCATCCCCAGAGCCTCAAAGACAAGCCGCTTCAACAAATCAAACAATTTTTGTTCCCAACATGCAGGAAATGATTCAAAGTGAAGATCCTCAGGGCCGAATTCCAGCCACTGTTGCTGATTAGCTTGAATGAATGAAGACCACGGCGAGAGAAATGTTTTCACTTTACAAGTTAGGATCTCCATTTGTACTCTGTGAGAGGAAACCTACATTCAAATTGCCCACAGGAAATATTAACTTCTTGAAATATTTATGCCAAAGCAGCTCCTTAATCAAGCACATGTGTTCTGTCTCCCTCTTAAGGCAACACTCAGCCCATATATATGCATGTGTCTTTATTTCTAGATTACAAATATGACACACATGTCCATTGATCATTTAATCCCTTAAATTGCAAGGGGTTTGTATGGCCATACTTAAATTCTTCACTCTTTTAACTTGCATATTAGTTACTGAACACGCCATAGAAATAATTCATAATAGTTACTGGATTACTGGCCAGTTTTCCGGAACTAGATTAAGCCTGGACTGAGTTCTAGACTAAATAGGATGCTGAAACCCCACTGATATCACTGAATTCAGTTCAATCCAAGGTTAAAAAACAGCGTTCTAAGTTTAGTTTTATAACTAAGTAGTAAATCTACAATTTAGGGGGTGAAGAGGGAATGATGCCACGAAAGCACAGACTGGACAGGAAATCATCTTACATTTTTCTCACACTCTCTCAAGTCACCACACTACTAATCCAACAAAAATCAGAGCAGAGTTAAAGGTCTGCTGGAACAAAACCAGCAAAGCCATGAGAATCAAGGTCTTGTTCCCAAAACAAGTATAAGCAAAGATATGAAACACGGGTCCACTTTGTAGAGCACTCCCTCCTCTAACAAAGCAAGAACCTTGTAGACAGAAGATATTATATATTTGTACCCAAAAACTACATTTCAGATCACAGTTAAAGACATCATGCTACAAAACACATCCTTCTGTTTTTTTTGTCGAATGCTGTCTGTAAGCATTGAGATTTGTAGTTTTAGGAACGACCTGCTCAGCTACATGTTGGCTCTCAACAGAAAACTTCACTCACCACTGCTCGTGTCTACCGGCAGAGCTGCTCTGTCATGGTTCCACTGTTTGAATCCTGTTTGAAACTTTTCCTCAGTGCTCTCTGAGAACAATGCATGCTGGAGGAGAGAGGGGGGAGTGTCCCTCACGCATTAATCATGCAGGCAGCTGGCCAGCGGTGGGGAGCAAATGACGCTAGATAGGCTATAGGGTGGAGCTCTCTCCCTCTGTTGGACACAGCTCAGCTCAAACTAGCTGACGGGAGGCAGATGCCACGACCGCACTTTAATAAACTTCCGCTGACTTTCATTCCAAATTTGCATCTGTAGGAAGAATGACTAGGAGAAGGAACGGGGGTGGGGGAGATAAGATAACCCTGACAAAAGCTGAGAGGAGTTTTCTTAGATAACAGCGTCACGTCTTATGTTCCTCAATGTGCTGCAGGATCCATCTGCTGCTGAGTGTTACAATATAAAGAGAGAGACAGAGTGTTTCAATATAAATGCACTAAAGCAAAACACAGGACACACAGACTTTAAGTCTGTAGGAATGTGGTGCATCAAGTTTAAGTTTCCCGTCAGCTTTAGTTTATCAGTCAGCAGTTATGGGACATGAAATAGACAATGAAGATAATATATAATTTCAAATCATTGTACCAAATATCAGATTTACTGTATCATGACACCAATTCAGCAGACAATAACACAGGTGTTGCACAAATACTAAAAAGTTATATAGCAGTTATGTAACTGGTTATAGTTCTATAAAAAAAAAATATCCATATGCATTTGCAAAGAATTGGTGAAATAACAGGATGGAGGCTGATTAGAAATGACTAAATCAGAAATTAAAGCAGTATTGCTGTTATCAGAAATCTAGAAATGAAGTAATCCATACACCTTCTGGTTTCTTTTAACCAAATTGCTTAAAGGTACACTATATTTAAGCAGAATGTTTATTTATGATTTGTTCTTAAACTCTGCCACTAGATGGCAGCACATGGCAAGACTACGTAACTCGACTAGGCATGTGGTGGGTTAATGAATAGGAAGCAAATTCCTCTAAAACACAGCATCCTCCTTCAAATCCAGCTTGGAATCTCCCTAAAACTACTACATTAATAGCATCTGCTATTGTTTTTGACTAAAATGCTTTGTAACATGTATAATAGTCATGAATTTGATACGGACAGTCACATTCAGATTAATGGTCATTATCATTGACTGTATTCTGCCATAGCCTTGTGAGGTAGATCATTGTTTGACCTGTCACAGCTGTTTGTTTCCACTATCCATCATGTAATCTGCATTTAAGACTAAATCTGCTTTGGTATATCACGCATATCCACAAAGGCTGGATCTATAGATGACCTCCTTCTGGAGCCTGGCCCCGAGTTCGTTGGGTTGAGATTAAGAGAGAAGGGCCGGTAGTGCTCTTAGTTCTGACTTAACCCTCGTAAGGAATTATAGACATTATAAAATCAGAGTGCAGATGGGAACAGATGGGAGGGGGTAGGTAGCAGGGTGTGTGTGTGTGTGTAATGGGAACATACCAGAGGGCATAGCAGGACCAGAAAGGGCATTTTTCCACTTCAGTGCCCTGTGCTGGCTTTTACCTAAGTACACTTTCTTAACCGACATCTTCTGCCCAAATCCTCCTTTACCTTGGCCCACACTTACTTCACCTGACTGGCCTCAGAGGTCGTGTGAAAAAACACGAGTGAACTACACATCCCATATGCTCCATATGTTACGCCTATACAACTGAACACACAGAGAGGCTCACTAACTGTATGTGTTGGGACAAAGAAAAAGAGTCAAGAAATGCAACAGAGCTCTGAAGCATGACTATAGCAAGTCATGTCTATGAATGCTTTCACTTCTTATGATGATTCAAGATAACCCTCACATGCACAGTTATACACATACAAGGTGCAGTGAAATGCAACTCTGAATATAGAACCCAGACATAGTATAAAGAGAAGAATAAAATACACACAAATATACACAAATGTAAACAATATACATTTTACAGTATATACAAACTATGGACTAAATGTATCTGAATGTTTACAGAGGAGAAAAAACTAATTTGTGCAAATTGTAAACTGATGAACAACCACATTTGTGCTTTTAACCACATCACAAATTTTTGTTTTCAGGTGTACCCTTTGCACAATAACTGTAGAAAAAGGAATAGGAATGAAAGCCCATGTAAGAGGACAAACATGTTTTAAAAGGACAATCATGTTTAGAGATTTGCCTTGGATATCTACCTCATCACTAATTGACGGCAGAATCATCAAAGATACACATACTACTTGTCTATGTATCAGTCTGCATCTAAAATATCCCCATTCATCAGGCCATTTATCTTTATTATTTTTATTCTTTTTAAATCAGATGAAGAGCTTCATGCTGAATGCTGCGGAAACTATGACCCTAGTAAAGATAATGCAGTGGGAAAAGCTCTGCTAACCCTGTCCAAGTGGTGGATTTTAAACTACTGTTGACCTTGTAGACGACATAGAGGTCTCGCAGTGCCCAAAGTAGTTAAACTAGACAGCCAGGTGAATTCTGACAGGTCCCTGCAGAGAGGTGAGATTAAACCATAGGGCTTTTTGTGTGGAACTGTCATACACACACTCCCACAGCCTGACACACTGCCCTGCTGAGGCAGGCTTTGACAGAGCGAAACACATGAACGATCCCAATTCTTCCATTTCATCTTTCTCATGGAACACCAGTATTGCTTTTTCTCTTTATTTATATGGATTCGGTGCCAACATGATACAGAGAGAGGCCTAGAATTGGAACCATCTGAGATAAATGCACATTATTAACAGAGAACTATGGCATGTTGTCGCTTTACAATGGGAAGCATATGGAATGAGACTGATGTTAGTCATATGCTGGGGGTCTGGTCACACTAGCTGGCGCAGGTTGTTCTTCTAAGAAACACAGCAGAGTGTAAACTTAGCGAACCGGAAATCACAGAAATCACAGAAACATCTATTTGTAATGGACCATCATTTCTTCAACAAACTCATCAGTCCTTGTTGTAAAAAACTTGCCATCTTCATGGACTTCACAGTGTATCTCATATTTGTTCACTCAAATCCTTCAGCATACTCACCGGACAACATTTCTCGATGTAAAAGTACTTATTATTATTATTAATGAGCCATTATTTGGAGACTGCAAGCAGTGAATGGGTGGACACAACATACGAACCTTTATTCTGAAACAAAAGAAGATCCAACATCTTTCTCAGACAAATGAATATTTCATTCAGAAGCGAGGAATCATGTCATGTGTCTTTATGTACACTTAATTACCCACAGCTGAGTGGACAGCCATCCCCAGAGATGCTCTCGGCGATCTGCCACACACTTGAACTTTGCGGCTAACATGGGCTATCACCCACTCTTCTTCTCCAGTGCTGCTGTCAATCATGTTGAACACAATAACCCTGCTGGCCTGGCAAAATGGCAGCAATTTAGACCTCCCACATATTGAACTTTCCTCAGGGAGGCAGTAAAGACACAGATTCAGAATTTACCTACATTCTTCAAGGTCCTCTGAAAAGCAGAGGTTACAGAGGTTTCCCATAAGATTTAAACCATTAAACCAGACCAGATCTGAAGACTAGGTCGGCAGAAAACACTGGATCACATATTGGTGAATGAATTCTTAATTCTACCCTGAAAAAGCGCACACTTGCACTGTATGGACCTCATGTTAGTTGTGTATTTCTTTGTGTTTCAATGTTTAAGTGAATGAAAGTGTCTTTTTAGATCAAGGCTACTGAACTGGAGGGCTGGTATCCAGCACAGACTGGTATTTCCTCTCCTCAAACAAACTCACTAAGCCTGTCAATTAACAGGTGATACGAACCAGGTGTGTTTGAACAGGGAAATCACCAAATTGTGCAGGACACCAAACCTCCAGGGACCCTGATTTTGATTATCATGTGAAATGCTTATCATGTTCAGTGAAATGCTTTAATTAAAAATAGTTCGTTGTAAAGATTGGTCCCTCTCTATCAATTATATTCGCCACTTAGTAATCTGGAGAATATGATGACAATCAAATGCATTCAATTATTAAGAGCAAACTAATTTTACTTCATATTTATGGAATATGCCACTGTATTTGTAACTACAGTAACTAATTTAAGTAACTAGCATTCATTCTGTCTGACATACAAACTGCCAGCTCAATTCAGTTATTTACACTAGTCATCTTTCAGACAGTTATAAGAAGTGTAGACACAACATATTAACTTTTATTCTGAAACAAAAGAAGGCTGATAAAGGCGGAAAGCAAGTTGAGTGCTATGCTAAGACATGTAAATGCAGAATGTTCAGATGACTAACAGTGACCTGCAGATTAGGGATGGGTATCGTTAAGGTTTTAACGGTATTACTACTTCTTTCGATACCACTTATCGGTTCGGTACTTTAACG
>JBBPDC010000001.1:28310999-28360836 GCA_037974485.1 Hemigrammopetersius urotaenia
ATATTATAAACAGTTACAAAAGGCTGGTCAGGTAAAATATGCTGGGTAATGTTTATTTAACAATAATAAATAGGACACTTATTTATATTTTTATTTCGCCAGTACCGACAGCAGAACCGTTACCGTCGGAGCTTATCGGTCCCCCGGTCTTTTATAATTAGGCACCGGGGCCGATTAAGTACCGGGTCTCGGTACCCAACCCTACTGCAGATTCCCTGTTTATCAGTCAAATTGTTATCATCAAGGACTGACTGATTGACTGATGTACATTTCAATCAATTAATTTCTAATTACTTAAGTGGTTTTAACTGAGTAATCAAGACAGCCCAGAAAACAGTAATTCAAGAAAACCAAAATGGACAGGCATCAGCATTAGTCAGTACTCAAAACTGCCAGATCAGTCTTAGTGGTATTTTGCCAACTCTGCTTTTAAACAGCAGACATCAGTTATCACTTGTGAAACAAAAGCATGGACCTCACTTGTAAAAGCATTAAAACAAAATGTCAAAATGCAGTGTCTAAAGTTCCACATTTGCATAGGTAGAAATGGCTATTTTGTTATGGTTTGAAATTGACTAAATTATGTGTATAGTTTTGTTTTGCAGAATGGGTGGAAAATCTTTGTATCTTAGCACTATGTTTTACCTCTGGCACAGTGGTTAGCCTCGTTGCTTCACAATGAGAAGGTCCTGGGTTCAATTCATGGCTGTGTTTGCCAGAGGCTTGTCTGTGTAGAGCTGTATGCTCTTCCATTTATGCATGGGTTTCTGCCAGGAGCTCCAGTTCCTCCCACAGTTCAAAAACTTGCATGTCGGGTGGACTGGAGAACTACATCACCCCTAGGTGTGACTATGTGCATGAATGTGTCTGTTGAATTGATGTATTTCACATTTGTTGACATCAGAACACAATAAAAATTGTGTGTGTGTGTATATTTTATATATACACACACACACATAGCCCTGGATGGCCTAGTGGTTAGGACGTTGGCCCTGTAATCTAAAGGTTGTGGGTTTGAATCCCAACTCCTAGTGACACCACTGAGGTTATCCTTGAGCAAGGTACCGTCCGCACACTATGCTCCTCTTGGTGGCAGACCCTTGCTTCACTTATTTATATTATACATAATTAAACAGTAATAAAAAATTACTTACTGTGTAATTAAATATGTAGTGACAATTACTTTAGAATAGATGGCAGTACATTTGTCTACTTCAGTTCTGACAAGCATCTGGAGCCAAAGCTCAAAAGCTTTAGTGACGACATGATTCATGATAGGATCTTAAAAGTACAAAATTAGAACCCTGCATGAGAAATGGGGTCCTTTACCCAGAGGAACATGATATATTTAGACAGTTGTGCTACTCACCCCATATCATTGCAGGTCTTGAGATCAAAGTGAATTAGCCCCTGTCTCAAGCATGTCAAAACCCACGACTGAAACAAAATCCGCCTTCTTACAACTGCCTGAAAGATGACTCGTGTAAACAATTGAATGTAACCGGCAGTTCGTTTGTATGTCACACAGAAGGGGCTTCACTGCAGGAGTGTGTGCCAGGCTTGATGTCTTCCGTAATTATGAGCTGTGGCAGGGTGATTACACATACATCATTGTGCCTCTTCAAATAAGAATTGTGCTGATTATCAGGCCTAATTAATGAATGTCCTGGTGCAAAACTTCAGCCAGTGCTTTGTGTTACAGTCTCCATACAGAGTAATGAGCACTTCATCAGTGTCTCACTTCAGATTGTCAAATTGCAAAACTGTGTGAAAATGAATAACACCCCATATAATCACAGTGATGGAGCGCCATTCTGTAAAACAATTAAAAATCTGCCACAGGACTGCAGGTTGAAATAGCGCCGTGTGGTATCCAACAAGACTGTGAAACATAAAGGATTCTGCCATTGTTGTCAGATACAGTAGTTAAACTGGCTGAAAGAAGTCTTAGATCCAAATCACAAAGGTACAGTTCTGGACCTAAAAGGAATACTTTTGTATTTTTTACCTTAATCTACCACCATCTGTAGCTTACCAGGAAAAAAAAACAAATTATCACTATATTAGTAAAAGTACAGAAAACATGACCGGTACTAAAGCAATTGCCCATGTGCTTCTATAACAAATGTGTTTTGAGACCATGGGTTTAAATGTTCTTTTCCAAGTCCATGGACATGTGCCAAAATTAATGCCAGTGGTAACTGAAATACTTTTTTTTTTAAGTGAATATAAATAGACCATGAATGGAAGCACACGGAGCTTGATTTTGACTTGGCTGTATTAGGAATAGCTCAGCTACCCCTGACAGCGTTCTCATTTCAGTGTAACCACAGTCAAATCTCAGACATCTCTCTCTTTTTAAAACCCCACTTGCTCCCCTGCCCCACTCTGCAAATTCTCACCATTGTTCGGCTAGGGAAATCCTGGTTGTTTTTTAAAAAAGGGCCTCTCTCTCTCACGGCGGTTTTGGGGCCACATGGGGCCCGCTCTTAATCTGTCTGTGGCTCCATAAGCCGCCTTAACTCCACCGCTTTTTGTTGTTCTGATGCAAAATTGCTCTGGTTGTCTCCTCAGCGCTCGTATTTTCCAGCACACTGCCTCCGACACTCTGATGCTGCAGTAAAAAACGGTCCCAGAACAATCTTTACACATGCTCCTTCTGCTCCACAACTGCTTACATTCCTGAATATTCAACAAAGAGCTCGGCCTGTTTCCGCTCTCAGGTAGTATTTGACTAACTTGTCTGCCCTCTTTAGCTGCATATGGTTCTGTGTGCTGAAGTTAGGCTTACAGAGCACTTACCAAAGGCCAGAAAAATGTAAAGGGTAAAATGAGAAAGCAAAACATGTGGAAGCCTACAGCCTGATCAGTCTCACCATTATGACATTTGAAATTCACATTGAACAGCTTTGGAGTAGCATTCTACACACGGCTTTTAGACTTTAATTCATCACTGGAAACACGTTAAAAACATTGCTCACATGTGTAAGTACGGATGCATTATTTGGATACAAATGCACCGTGATGGGCCGTAATGAGGTGGCACCGTGCTGCTCTGATTGAATATGTCTCATGAATCATGAAACAGATTGATTTTTCTATCGATACAGGACCACCCCTTCCTTCCCATGTGGGCAATTTACAGTAGGGTGCCTAAGTGTCAGGTTTAAATGGCCAGGAGAGCCCAGATGGCGGCTGCATCAATACAAACTCATCCATCCACGCTGCAGACTGCTCCACATTAACCAGCCAGAGCAGCGGCCACAGCTCTGATCCATATGAATAAACCTGCTGACACAGAAACCTGCCACAGCTCCTGAGGCTTCCTCACTGAACAGTCAAAGGGATGAAACAGCCATCTTATTACATTTCGCTTTACAGGAAATACACTAGGGAATACTGACAGCACCATATAAAATATAATCCATCTAAATCATCCCTTGATAAAAAATATATTACAGCAATGAATAATTCATGATCCTAAGCAGAAAACAAATGGCAAATTAAAAATGGAACCATTAGAGTTATGAGTTATCTGTCTCCATTTAGCCTCCCCAGATTAGTGGGCACAGATTAAATGGACGGATTAAAATTAAAGTGATAAGTTGGAATTCGTGAAAAGGCGAGGTGCTTTGGAGAAGAGATATTTTGTCACGTGTAAAGCAGATATTTCTGCTGCATTTTTCTTTTGGTTTTCCGCTGAGGTGCACCGAGATTTGTGTGGATCAATGTACCAGAAACACAACCATTTCCCCACCTCTCTTTATCCCTTAGAATTAAATAATGTTACTAAACCCTTATCAGTGAAAATGTCTATATGTAAATTACTTCTGCTCTGATTGGCTGTCCTGTTTTTGTGCCTCATTTAAAAAAGCCATCTGGGCTGAAACACTCCTTATAATTTTGGTGGGATCCAAAAAGGAAAGACTGAATAGGTGAACAAAACAACGATACCGCGTTTTCCTTTTTAAAAAAGAACTTGAGTATCGTCTGATACCAGCATGAATTCAATATACTTTTAACACAAAGCTTTAAAATGAGCTTTTATATTTAAATGCAGCACTTCACTTAGTCTAAAAGTAGGCTCATGCTCTAACTACTCAAACAACCTACCACCCCAGAGGACAAATACACACAACATCGCACAATGTGAGTGTGTGCTGGCTAAGGCCAGATTTGTTACAGGGTGCATTCAAATTCATTCTTTTTGGCTAATATCTGGCTTATACCAATAGCTGCAATTGGAGCAATGCCAATCTCCATATTTGTAAATGTGAAGAAGCCTAATGTAAATATACGGCATACATGAACTAGACTAAAAGTGGTATACTTTAAACTTTGTGCTTGAATACAGTCATTCGTCTTTTCCCATAAAATTAAGTCCTTCATGTGCAGAGTTTTGGAAGTTAAACAAATGGTGGTCTAAAACCAAAAATGTATAATGTTATAATGAGATAAACCATAAAGGGCATTTTGAGCTTTACAGGAGATGATCATCTGAACACAGCTTCTGATTAATGGTCATGATGGTAAAAGTTTTGTGGTATCACATAACCTACTGTGCAAAAAAAATAAACCTGTTTCCCTGACAGAGCATGCTAATACTTAGAATCACTATTTAAAGCAGCTGCGGCTGTCTGCGTGTACTGAACTGCTGACAGACAAATGGTTCTGTACACCCTGAAACACGGAGGCTGTCAGTGACGAGTGCCGGGCCAATGCTCTACATGGTTTGTCTTTTTATAATGAGTCTTTCCATCTCTGCATCCCTTCAATACTGGGGGCACAAGGGAGGGGCAGAGTCAAGGCAGATTGATATCTCAATTACCCTGGAGCAGGCCTCATATGTTCTCAGCCCTTATATATGTGCTAGCTTTAGACCAAACCTTCTCTTTCCTATCAACTCCCTTCTCTTTTTCCCCTCACCAAGTTATATTACTAAGACTAACACCAGTCAGATATTGTTGCTTTTGTGGGGAAAACCTCTGTAACAGTAACCTTATATGGGTGTCATTTTAAATGTACATCAACATTAACATTAACATTTCTACAGACCCATTA
Organism: Hemigrammopetersius urotaenia; assembly: GCA_037974485.1. Taxonomy (NCBI): domain Eukaryota; kingdom Metazoa; phylum Chordata; class Actinopteri; order Characiformes; family Alestidae; genus Hemigrammopetersius; species Hemigrammopetersius urotaenia. The sequence goes on from JBBPDC010000001.1 coordinate 28,316,061, forward strand.
ATCATGAAATGTTCACTCAATATAAAAGGCAGCTGCTATTTTTAAATGACATAAAATCAATAAATAAAAGGACCTGTGTGAACAAAGACAATATATTAAGACAAAAATGCCATAAAACAGATGATCAAAGTGAGGTGGCTGAGTGTGAATTTAAATAAAGGCTTTTATAAACCTGCCGCTCAGAGAGCAATCCCCTACCGAACAGGGACAGAGAATTAGTCTTTCGCTGTATTGGATCAGCGTGGATCTATAAAGAAACGGCAGGCCAAAGACAAGAGAATTCTCAGCCTCACTGCCTGCCAGCCAGACGTCCTGCGGGGAGCGCTTAATAACATCTCTCTCAGCCAGATTCCTTCAGTTCCATTCAACAGTTCATCTACATTTAAGGCGCATCTTTTATGCAAACTCCATATGAAAAAAAAGGTAATGCTGAATGCCGAGAATTTTCAAAAGAAACGTAAGCTGGGAATCACTTATATAGGAGAAATAGCCTGTATCTGGGCATTTTTAGAAATACTGCACATTAGGCATATCACATTTGTACATACAATCCTGTACACAGATAGAAAAACCAAGGATGAATGTAAATCATAGCAGAATTCAACAAAGAAAATGGGTGATATGTTCTTCAAACAGGTGTTTTTTTGCACTTTTGGATAACAAAAATTAAATTCTGTTACATCCGTTTACCTCCCATACTACTTTGCTGTCGCAAAGACGTCTTACTTTTGAACCAACTTTAGCACTTTATTGTAGCTCAAACAAATCTGACAAACAGCTCATCCTGACAGGTGTCTGATGTAGTAAACAACTCTTGTCAAAATAGTTTTTCTTTTTACTAAAACTTTTTTGTTTGTCAATGCATTTTGTCAGGTAATACACACCACACGCATACACATGTGCACATGAATCAGCTTGCACTGCGACTGAAAGAGTGTCAGGCGGATTTCAAACTGAATCAGATTTGTAGAGTGACATGTTGACTGACAGTTGTGGCCTGAGGTATTCACTGTTATGTCTCTGAGTTCATTACACTTCTATGCTACACTGGTGGCGGTTCTGTGGGTATCAGGTACAAGCATAACCACAGCACAGCAGAGGTGGCCAGAAATAATAAAAATATTAAACAAAGTGATTGATGACAACTGGAGTACTGACAACGAAAACACAGATCAAAGCTCCTCTATACTGAACAAGACATGCTTTTCACTTGTAGTAGCCCTACTTGAGCTCGAAGAGTTTTACCAGGACTTTTATTCAGTAAGCCTAGGACGTTGGGTACTAATTTCAGTCAAACTGTCAGAACTCAGAGCATCCTCAGTAATAGCTTTCCTATTTAGGATGACTAATGGAATCACAAAATGTGCTGACAGCCACAGGCAAGTGTTACATCGTTATTAAGTGTAGTGCCATCTGTGTACCACTGGCAAGTACATCTGGGACACGATGTTTCAGTCTTGGCCAGGGTAATCTGGAGAAATTTCCCTGTTACAGTACAACACTACAAATCAGACGGTCAAATTTTCTGGAATTACACCAATCAAGTCAGAGGCTTACTAGCTTACCTGAAAAAAGCACAGGTGTAGGATGAGAAGATTTCAGGAAATAATGCCTGTCAGAGGAAAAAATGGAGCATGTTGTACTTGCGCCATAAAGTCCTGAGGGGGAGTTAGACGAGGAGAACGAAATCAAGCTCTAGCCCAGTGATCACAGCACTGGACGGACAGCGAGGCCACAGCTGTGTAATTATAACTTTTCCACCAGGATGCTCCCACTGATTAGCAATCAAACAAAAAGTGTTCGCAATCACTCTGTGCTGAAAACAATGGAAAAACAAAAACAAGGAAGAGCTGATGGATTTCGAGGGACCATTCATCATTCTGACACTGCTGTCGCTGCCAGTGTTCGGGGAATGAGTCCTGAGGTTACCTCAAAGCATCCGAGTGCACAAGAGCAACTCCTATTCCTAGCATCCAAAATTAAAGAAAGTGAGAGGGGAAAAACAGATCTAGCAGCTCTAGGCTTGTCTCATCCTGACGCATCTAAATATTTGAGCCAGTAACAAGGACTCTGAATAGACTGGACTATGAACACAATGCTCATCAAAATTTTGACATGCAAGTATAAAACACGCTCAGTCAACACAGTGATCACTCATAAAATGTCAGTGCATGGCACTGTGCACTATTTCACCAACACTTAATCATTATTACTTTATCATTATTACTTATTAAGCAATACTGATATTTCAGATGGCTGCAATATGCAAATCAGCCTGTAAAGGAGTGCTGCGTGCATTTTGACCAATCCCGTGTTCATCACATGGTCCAGCAAATGTAAAATGCAAAAAAAAAAGTCTATTGCAGGCAACATGTAGCAATATTTAATTGCAACATTCAGAATCTTTATTGACACCAGTAGCTCTAAACGTATGAAAGGGGTCGCATATATAATTGGAAGCTATGCAGTGCATTTAGATTAGTGCAATTAATTCAATCCAACATCCTCTCTTCACCCAGCTGACGTAAAGACCTGCTGCAATAACAAATTAACTACCCTGTGAATAATAAACCTGAGGCCGTGCTTATGGGCGAGTCTAGCAGGCTTCTAAAAGGGCACAGGGGAGTCATTTGACCTTGAGTGTTAACGTGAATATCTGCCTTTAGGGTTCCTGCTTCACCACTCTGCCTATTAAACACTCTCTGGCCTTTGACGGAGGTCCCAAGGAGAGACAGCGAGCTACACTGGTATATAGGTGCTAAAACACAGCCTATATCATCTAATGGCCATAATATCTCATTGTTATCCTGTGTTTTTGGGTGATCTAAAATGGCGAATGAGATGTGAGAACCTGAAATGTGTAAATGAAATTCAAAGTCTTAATCATTTAAATCGACATTTGCAAGGTATTTCCCAATTTAACAGCCCGTCCTCTGGGTAATCAAGTGTAAATAATTAAACCAATTAAAAATGGAATACAAAAATGATCGCAGACAAAAACTGTGCACATACACAATACTAACTGCCCCAAAGCACTGTTTGTTTTTTTATGGGATGCAATATATTGCTATCCAATGGATTATTTGCAGATCCAGAGACTAATACTGTTATTGGAATAGTGTTAAAATTACAGAACAACTTTGACACATTTGTGATCATACAAACTCATTTTATCCAACAGTGTAAAATAACTAACATTTAGCTACATCACCACACCCTCTGCTCACCTGTCCACCATGGGGTTTGGGTTCTATAGCTTTGTTTTAGCATCCTGTTTTTGGAACTCCCACCAATATCCGCAGCATTGATTCACTTCCCACCTTCAAATCCAGATTCAAACCTCATCTTTTCAAACTTGCTAATTCCCATTGGTTTTGTTTTATAAATGTATGTAATGAAGAAGTGTTGATATCAACATGCACACAGGCTGCAGTTTAGACAGCCAGTGCAGACTCTGGAACAATCGTGTTTATTGACTCATAGAAGTGGACAGGAAAAGGTGTACGGAAATTTGGTGAATGATGGTATTTTATTCTTCTGAAGCATTGAAGCTATTCTGTTGACACCTTAAAAGTAATTTTACACCGTCCTACTCAACGCACTTCATAAATAATTTATAGCACCTGTTTAAAATTGCAAAATACATTGATTACTGATATCGACATATCCCACAACAGGGTGTTAATTATTGGATATCGTTATCAGCCCAGGAATTGGTCAGTTGACTTCTTCCCCTCACTGATTCAATCTTTCCGCAAGAACGCATGCACAGGGTGCACTGAGCAATAGACAGAAGCTAAATGTCGGTCTATGAGATTCATTGCCCTCTCAGTTCATTTCAGCTTCTGCTCCGTCTCCCTTCATAAACCATAGTACACCTGACGGATTAGAAAAAGCATCTTCTAAAAGGAAGAGACTCTGCTGTGGTTGGATGTTACTTACTGCAGTTCTGCACAGAGTTATTTTGCACATCAGACTGCAAGAATACATTGATTGGAAAGGCAGAAGAACAGACAAGATGCATAACAGTAACTCACTGCTCTTAGCATGGACCTCTGTTTGTTCTCTTTCTCCCCCAAACAACACACGCTCTACAAAAAATGTATGCCATGAAGATGATATTATTATCTACATGGCATGCCCTGGAGCATGAAAGCATGCACATGACTGAACTGCATGTCCCTTAGACCAAGCTGCACAAGTCATGGCTCTGACAGAAACACTGCGTTACTCAAAGCTGCAAAGTGCTGAGGAGGTTTAACAATATTAAAGGAGCTGGCACTATTGCAATTGTATTGCAGAAACTTATCATTTCCCCCATTCACTCAAATTATATAACCATGCAAAAATATTTTGGTGTTGATGCAGGTTTTCCACAGAAATTCACCAATCACTGTGTCATTGTGGTTCAGTTTTGTAGCTCAAGTATTATTTAGGCATGAGAAATCTATTTCCTCGAATGATAATCCCCAGGCAATTTTAAAAAGAGCTGAGGGAGAACCACACTATTCTGGCTCCTGAATGAGCCAACATGATATCTTGATGGTGAGCTCTGACGCCTCCTTTTCCAATCTTGATCTCATGACAGGAATTGCCTGAATTGCTTATGAGTGGTTGTAAGGATCTACTTCAGACTGAATTCATCAGTACAGAATATACATTTCACATTCAGACATGCAGTGATGATCATTACAGCCTTGCATCACTTATCAATATGATGAAACAGAATTGTGATCAGTATTGACATGCCATCCCTCTGAGAACAGCATGATTTGACTGCTAGAAGAAACTTCAAATATCTAAAGCCAACAACAGCTAAAAGCTATTTTCTTCAGTCTACAACTGAACTGTCTAAGATGCATCCTAAAGCAGGGGGAAATGGCCTGGGAGGATTCCAGGAATTACAATGCTATACACGCCAAGGGAGAATCAGACTGTATCAGAAAATAAAACACATTTCCAAAACAGAAGCAGAATCGTCCACGGCCATTTCCTTTGGCTAGCGATGGAATAAATTGAAGGCAATCGTGGTCTACTTTCTACTGACTCCACTATAAACGCAACCACAGGCTTACATGATTGTGTTTCAGTCTTCATCAGTACATAAAATAATAAAGAAATAAATACATTCTATACAAACTGACAGGCGGAAAAAAAGACAGAAAGAACAACATACAGACAGACAGGAAGAAAGAAAGACAAAAAAGAAAGACAAGTAACAAAAGACAGAGACACAAAGAAACAAAGAAAATTGTGGAAAAAAGTCCTCATGAATCTCACTGGTGAAAAACAAAATGCAATGCTAAAATATATGATGAAGAAACCGCAAAGTTTCAGTGCAGAAGTTTTCAGTCCTGCGTCTCAGGGCTTACAGTGGAGTGCAGGCATCAGCTGCTTCATGCGATTACTCCGTGTCTGCAGTCTTTCACCAGTGCTGCATGTTTGTTTTCTTATAACAGAGCAGTAAAGTGAGAGGAGCAGACAGCGAGTGGGACAGAATGAGGGCAGGGCATTACGTGCTCAAGCTCATAAAGACAAATTGGAGAGAGTGACGGAGATGAAGGCTTCAGAACGCCGAGGCACAGCAGAGCTTCTGAGAGAGAAGAGGAGTGTGACTGAACTGAAAACACCACAATTACCCGCAGCGGGGTGCTGAACACGCTGTACAAACAATCCGCGCTCAGCTCTCAGGATTTAAGTTTCAAGGATAAAAGCAGAGCTTTAAACTAACCCATATATCACTGTCTGAGCTTTTTTATCTTAGTGTCACACTAATTTCTTCTATAAAGAAATTACTTCTCAGATATATTTTTACCTATATTTCATTACATTATGTTCATTTGGTAGATGTTTTTATCCAAAGCAACTTACAATATAAGGAAACAGGACCGATACAGAACCAGAGGTCTGTACTAAATGCTAAAAATAATTATGTAAGAGTAGTGCAAGAAAGATCTTGTTTATTGTATTTGTAGATCCTCTAACCCAGATTCAAAGTGCATGGAAAAGTAATTAAGATATTATTTACATTCCCATCTCATAACGAACACAGAGCAGACTCCAGAATTCAAATGGAACAGATTCCAATCAGGCAAAAGAGAAACCATCATGAATATTTAGTACAATGAATATGGGCCACTGAGACTACTGTGCCTGAGGATGTGTACAGACTCCCCACAGCATGAAATCACGCAAGATGGAAAAAAGGGATGATGGCTTATGTCTTCCATACTTCCCCGTTGGTGTGCGACAAATAAACTTCCACAAAAAACCCCTTACTGACAACTTCAGGTTTATTGTGCAAAATAACAGTTGCTCAAGTAACGACATTTTTACTACACTACAGGTTTAAACATGAGTAATCTAAGTAGAGCCCAATACTTTTACATCTTTTACAAACCAACACCATCACTTACAAACAATACCCTGGAGATCAACTAAAATATAAACAGCTTTACTTTGATTTATACAGTGGGTTTGAAAATGTGCTTGATATAAATACATACAATGGCAGTGCACTCACTTATCAATAGGATGAAATAGAACAGCAACAATCTGACACAGATATATAGATCTCAACTTTAGCATACAATGAAATTGCAAAAGCATGAACTCCAGACCACTTAACTTCTACCATCAAAAGCATTCTGTCTGGCTGTATTACAACCTGATTTGGCAGCTCTGATGCTCTGGGCCACAAAGCTCATTGGAGGGTGGTCAAATCAAAGCAAAGCATCCAGGACCAGCCATCCAGGACCTCTACAGACACTGCTGCAGGAGTAAGGCTCCCCATGAGCCCAGCCACAGATTCTAAACACTCCTGTAGGCGGTACAAGAGCACTCAGATTTGGACCAGCAGTTTCAGGGACAGTTTAAACCCACAAGCCCTCAAGCAACTGAACTGCTGAATGCTGAATACTGAACACTGTTCCCTCTTCACTCACTTTAAATGTACCCCCTGTACGCTACACTCATTAACATTAGCAAGTGTTTGTAAAATGCCTGTAGTGTCTACTATGAATCTTTTTATTTTACTATTTATTTTACTTCAAGAATACTCACTATACTATATTACTACTTTTATTTTATTCTACTTGTGTTAAATGTTTTGTTACTGAGCAAACTTGAGGGTGCTCTGAGACCAAGAATTGCAGTGCTGTTAACGATGTTCCACTGTTATCTGTAAATGACAATAAACTTAAAACTTTCACTTGATAACTGAACTTGAGGTAAATTCTGAGCAGTACTGATGATGCATTACCCTTCACTCTCAATTCTTTTGCTTTTTCTAAATCTCATCTGATGCAAATTCAATTAAATTTAAGTTTGATCTGACCTGACCTCTAGTATCCTCTGGTCTTCAGTAAAGCGGCACTTCAATCTGGTGTTCACCGAAATGATGGAAAACTATGGAGAAAGCAACATCCCCAACCTAATGTTATTTTTCCTTTATCAGATATGATCAATCAAGGAGAAATGGAGCCGGCATTAAATTAATGAGTGTTAGCAAAAATATACCAAGTATTTTGTATTATTATGTTTTAAACTGTAATATAACTTCCTTCTGTTCTACAGAGTAGCATCCACCTTCCATAGCACCTGGAGATAAGCAGCACTGACAGAGCAAAGTTCTGATAGTGGAGGGCCAGGCGAGCAAGTGTATGAAAAGGTTTCCGTAAATGAGTCATCATGGCCTGCGGGCAGCATTTGCGTCAGTGCGGGGATAATTCCAGCAGCACAGTATGCGCTTTTAAAGAACTCATCGGCAGTCATTAAGCCCAGTGCCCAGTGCCCCGGGCCGGCCGCCTCACAGGTCAGCTCCTCAACCCAGAGGTGCAGAGGTGAGCTCCGGGCTGTGCAGACTCATGCAGCTGTGACAGGAGAGCATCCTGCTGAGCGTGAGCAGATTCACCCGGGGGCAGCAGCAGGGTCACTGTCTGGCTGTGCCTGTGTGTGTGTGTGTGTGTAGGTTCTGGGTCCCAGCAGCCCAGTTGAGGTCGGGCTGGTTACCCCACCCCCTCTACACCGCTTCCCCTCTGTCACTAAGCTAATGAGAGCCCACAATGCTCCAGAGTGAAACTGTTGCAAAGGCCAGCGACTTCAGCGGTTCAGAAAAGCACAGGGGGGAAAATAATAAATCATCCTGCGGTAAGTCGCGCTAATCGAGATATTCAGTGAGCTGCCGGCCGGGAAACGCATTAAGGCTCCTTCACCCACGCTGCTTTATATTATATAGCATATATTTTGTTCAGTCATATGAAAAAGACAAAGATGAAAAACTGTATTTCCACTTCTGATGTAGCACAATCCCTATTTAGACATCAAAATGGGTAACTTGATCATCCCCATATCAGTGCTTAATTCACTGGGTTTAGAGGTTAGGACAGATTTAAAGCGCTTGGACAGCATTAGATAGATTATAGTGATATTGAGAGGAAAAGTGAAACTGCTCACGCTATGCCTCTAAAAAAGAACCAATGACAGTTTCCAACCGTAAAACACACTCACACACACACACTTTTGCTATAAGGGGATACATGATTTATAATACTCTTCTGAATCATAAATATTGTTGAGAAATCCAAGAAATAAGAGAAAGTGTAAAGCCAGTACTGTTTATCCAGACTTGCAGACACCCTTAGTTTATAGCAATAATACAAAATTATAATGTATACAAAAAACAACAATAATAAATCTAAAGCTCTTTTTGCCAAACAATATAGCACAATATAATGGCAGTATGATACACCTCAATAAATATCAACTTACTGTTAGACTATGTAAAGAAACAAGAAAATACTGCAGTTAGCACAGATGTACAGGGTTACTTTCTCACTAATCAGAGACTGATCATTTAAGCAATGCTTCTGCTTACAGCAGGGCTGATAGTGAATGAATAATCAGGTCAATAAGCATTTATATTCACTTACGAATGAATGATTTGGGGAAAACAACTAATTGCAAGGCTTCTGACAAATAACATTAGACTGCAATTTAATTCTGCAATTGTTGTTTTCCAACCCGGGGCTAAAATGCTGCACAAAACAGTCAGTTGTGGTTGTTGGGCTGTTTTAGACTGGTATAACTCATCCACAGCACATGAGATCAACATGACTAAATATAAGCACTTCAGTCCAGTTTGTCAAGACAATGTTTCTTGTAATTTGATGCTTTATCTTGCTGTCTTTATTTCCTGTTACTTTCATTTAAATAAACGACACTTTTTATTTAAGTTTTGTTAACTTAACACACCTACCTGCTAAAACCTGAACATGAGGTAGGGTGTTCAAAAGCATCTTTCTTGGTATAAGCACTTTAGGTAAATGATTTGTAAATGATCTTATGTTAAAAGAAGACCATGAAAACATTTGGGCTGAAATGTGGTAAACCCTTTCAACCCCAGGTGTATTGTTCATGTATATGCAGTGATGGCAGAAATCCAGTGGATCCAGTGACAGGTACTTAAAGTTGAAGAAGTGCTTGAGTGTTGCCATTGTAACAAATATGGTCATAAATATTTACACATATTGTTTTCTCAAAACCGAACAGATTCATCTTTAATATGACTTTAATACAACAAAAAATATGTTTTGTACAGAAATCATGCCTCCAAGCTTTTGATGGACAGCTTATGCACGAAAAACATGAAAAAAATTAATAGGAATAAACCCACAACACCCTGAGCTAACTGATAATTGACGTAGATGTTATCTGACATATGAGAGCACAGTTCATGGCAAAGCTAGGCAGGGGATTCGCTCTAATGACTATTTAATTTGCGCTGACGTGAGATAACTTCCCTCAGGGGCCGAGTGGTGTCTTAACCGCTGATAAGCTTTCATTTATCACCAATTAAAGCGGCTCCATGCCAGAGTCACCCTGCGCCACACACGCCTGTCATTACCATCAACAAGTACGGGCAGCCCAGCAGCTGCCCATCAGAATGCAGCAGTGGGACACAGATAAAAGAAAATCTGCTTTAGTATTCATAAAGCTTCAAATTGATGGATGAGCTACAACTGCAGGTTCAGGTTTAGGATCATATCCTGGGGACAGATGGGATCTGTAACATTTGTGTGACAAAAGGTGGGGAGTCCGGTGGCAGGGGGACAACGAACAATGTCATACATGTAAATTCAGCCGCTCCCTTGGGGAGAGAGAAGCAGCACTGTCAATTAGAGCATCAATAATTAAAATAGTTGTAGGTCCCATTAGCGGGGATGTATTTCCATGAATAGTTAATGATCCTTGCAGGCACTTTCGGTGACACACACCAAGAGGACGTCCAGGTCTTCAAAAGTGTTCTTTTTAGATGGGAAAGTCACACTCAGCAGAAATCAAGACACACAAGAACATGCATGTAGATAATAAAAGTCCCCAGCCTATGTACTCTGGCGCTTCGGATTATTTCCCAACGGTGAGATTTATTTAAGAAAAAAAGAGCCTTTGTGAGAACAGGGGACAAAGAACAGCTTTCTAAATGCCATCACTGCATAGCATGCATTTATATCATTTACATTTATGGCATTTAGCAGACACTTTTATCCAAAGCAACTTCCATTCTCTAACTACTGGGGACAGTCTCCCAGGAGCAATTTAGGGTTAAGGGTCTTGCTCAGGGACCCAGTGGTGGTGCTGAAGGTAGGATTCGAACCCATGACCTCTTGGTCCGGAGGCAAGTATCCTACCCACTGAGCTACCTCCATCCCCTCAAATAGGCTATCTACACTGTAAAGTCTGAACTCTGGTATTAATAATAATCTCACATTAATAAATGTAATTTTATTGAGTAAGACATTTCAATAGCTAGATTATAGAAGAATGTGTCATATTTCAAACTTTACAAGTTATATAATATACAACAAATGATATGATATGCAATACCTATTCCAGAGAAGAACTCACTCTCTCTCTTTCTCTCTCTCTCCCTCTTTGCAGCTCCCAACAAGTTATCTGAAGCTCATGAAGCTGAAGAGACCTAGTATCTTATTGCAAACATGTTACATGTTTCTGTAACAAACTTGTCTTTATATCACAAAAAACAGACAGTAGTGCACATTTAAAAAATCGGAGAGAACAAAATGTTGGCCCCCACAGTCTACAAGCACAGACTGAATCTTATGTCTGCATGTGTTTCAATTGGAGATTGATCAAGCTGTCTGTTTCATAAATACTACAGTTGAGACGTAATTTGTTAACCCACAGCAGGGGAGCAGAGATTAGATACACAAGCTTGAGTCCTTGAGAGTGGAGAAGTCAAGTGGTGTCAATGTGTACACACACGCGCGCACACACATGAGATTATGCTGTACTTTGTTGACGATTAGTTGAATGTTGGTATCAGTCAAAACTGGGTCGTTCCATCTGTGAACAACAGTGTGTGTGCAGACACCCATCTGCTGTCCCTGCAGAGGACGGGGCTCTCGCACAGTCTGCACTAACAGGATGGGTGGAGATGCAGGTCCAAGGTTCAGATGGACATGTGGGTGGGGAACGATAATAGGAACAAATAAAAGGGAAATGCACAATGGAAATATTATTCTCTGCTGGGAAGCAGAGGAGATAAACGGCAGTACGCCATGTCACCATAAACTCAGTGAAAAATGGGCAGAGGTTTGCATTTTGTGGATATATATATATATATATATATATATATATATATATTTAAAAAAAAATTAAAAAAAAGTATTGTATAATCTTGCACAGGGCCAAACCAGACTTTGGTTTTAAGGAAAGGTGCCTTTCCAACTGATCTTCTACCGGAAAAGGTTATTCTCTTCCCTCAGTATGCCTAAAGAGTTTCTCTTCACATGAATCAGATTTAGACTTTTTCAAAGAGAAAAGAGGATTCCACAGAGCTCCACATATCCCAGGTTTCTCCTGTGTCAGCTGAACATGTGGAAAACTTGCCAGAGATAACTATAAGCTAATATGAAGAGCAGCTTACAACAGCACCAATCCTTCGACTCCAGTGGGAATTCTACCTTTTTAAAAATCTTTAAAATCCTGATTATGATGTGATTGTATCTATATTGCTGTAGAGTTTGTCTTGCTTTTTTGTCTTGCAGTGCTGTGATCACAGAAAGCAACACATATTTACATATTTAGCCATAAATGATCAGAAAACAACTGGGAATGGTTCACAAGCAGCTGGGCACTATTTAGTACTTTGGAAGCCAAAACAACTGTTAATGTTTTAATAAACTGCATCAAACCACCAATTGGAAAGTATCTCATTTATTGAACTGAAATACTCTGCAAGCATGTGTGCTGGAGGGTTGTGGGGACAAATGCCGAGCAGGGTGCAGGCTGACCCTGGGCTTGTGTTTGGGCTTGGGCTGCCTGGCAGCTGGATGACGGGATTAAGCCCCCTCTGGTCAAGTGGCCCTCACTAATCTCTTTCTCGACTTCACTGCGTTATACAACACTGCCGAGACAACTGCCACCCCATCAGCCCCCCCTCTCCTCATGTTATGCATATCAGGAACATTGTCTTACAGCCTAGCCCCAGTGAGATATTCTTGAAATAATTAGTTTGCATTCTCTTTTGTATTCTGTCTTCAGTTCAATGTTTTTCTACAAAGCACCTAGTAAACAGGTTATAGGGAAGTCCTGATTACATGCATTGGCCCCAAAGCAAAGCCAAAGTACTTCCCCCAGCAGAAGCACCAGACACACACACAGATTTCACACTGGTTTCAACATGAATTAAGTGTACAAGACAAAAGACAACACAGTGAAGACCCCCATCCTCTCTCTGCTTTAGCAGCTGCTGGTTCTTCTCGGGGATTACTGGCTTTCTGTGCTGTGTTTGCATTTGTTTACCTCCCTGAATGGTAATACACCCACAACCCTGCAATCAGAATGCAAATCCAAATTGATATGAAGCGCAACAAATTGTATATCCGTGCATAAGACCAGAGAGGGGTGGGACAGCAGGGGCATGTCTGAAGTAGGCTATTTAAAAAAGGCTTGAGTTGTAATGAATCACTTGTCCATCACACATCAGATGAAATCTTCCTCAAAGGGCTAAGAGTTCAAGCCTGGCTCTCAATGCTCAATGCAGTTCCAAGTTCAAGCAAAGTCATGTGTCTTAGTTTCTGGCTACATGAGGTCACACTGATATTCTGGTTTCTTCATATCAAATTAAATTAGAGATTTTCACCCTGAGGGAAAGTGTTCCATTAATAGCATGAAATAGCTTATTATCCTAAAACGACTCTCAAATTAAGGACCACGGTAGGAATATGATCTAAAGAAGCTACAAAAGAGACTATGATCAACTTGCAAATGCTGGATACAGAAGCATTATGAACTACAGTGATGTGTTGTTTACGGACACTGATTTAAAGCTGATTTAAAGGCAAAGCCCTCGTCTGTAGTAGTTTCAGAGGAATTCTTCATCCCAAATTGTTAATGTGGCCTAAGATAGTTTAGTCTGGTTCAATTCAAACTGCAGATTCCCATCTACTTTTATTAATGTTAGCATTAAGGCTTCCTTTAAAGGGCAAAAAAAGGAAGCATGATGAATCTTGAGGAGTGTCTGTATAAACAACCCACAGCTGATGACCTGAATTTAGAAATAAAACAATATATCAATGCATTCTTTGCTGTCTTTTTGTATTTCCCCCCCTCCCCTTTCAGGCCCCTAGAACTAGAGATGGCTGGACAATGTTGTGTTCCTTCTTGAGAGACAGAAACAGTCCTCAAAATAGAAACAAAAAGGCTCAACAACTTGGCTGTTCCATCCTAGCTCAATACTAGTCGCCAGCTTATCTGCAGCCAGCTCCTTGCATGGGTATGGATGGCCATACATTATTCAACTGCTGGATAAAGGGCCTCAGCTTCACAAACACTGTGTGTAGGGTGGGGGAAGAGCATGTAGCATAGAGGAAATCCCACTACTGTCATACTGGCTGATGAAAAATCAAGCAATAGGTCATGCGTCTCATCTACATCCATAATTGTGTCAGGACCATGGGATGACATCTGGAGCATTTGCACAAGTCTCAGAGAATCATTATAGCTTAATTAGAAAGCCTGAAATTGAAATAGGCAGGAGCTGGCTGGTGAAGGTGGAAGATGATTACAATGACACGCAATCTTAAGGGTTGATTGCGCTCTGATTTAGTCGGGATGATCTTCAAGAGCTACCGAGAATTACTTTGAGTGTGTCTGACGCGTGCTTGGTTTTTAAAAAGCATGCACTGCTTTTATCAAAACACCAATAGTTTCAACAGGGAAACCTCAAGGGTTTTTCAAAAATACTTGATGATGAAGAAACAGCTGAGTCTCCAAACACTTGCATTAATTGGCCCCAGACGCCATGGTTAAAGGACACGGCTGTCTGGACGTAACAAACTGGGGTTCAGACCTCTTGCAGTTGATATACTCAGATGTAGTTCACACAAGTAAAGGTCTGGAACCTTTTTTGTATTTTCAATGCAACAGTGTCTGAATGTGGTCATACATAGCCCCGCATGCCTTCTTACCTTTGGATAAAGTGTGTGTCAGATCGAGTCAGTTCATACGCCTGTATGTCTATGCTTGCCTGCACATTGAATGTCATGGCTGAAAGGGAAGAGAACAGCTGCTGTCGATCAGGCAGTGAAACAGCCCAAGGATCTGTGTATGCTGTAGCAATGAAATACAGCACAAGCTATGATATGTGATAGCAACAACAAAAGGTGTTTAAAGACGGTGCTTTGAGTTAGAGAAGCACCATCAGAGACCTTCAGGGGTGTAGCTGACAAGATGACATGAAAATGAATCAAGAAACAAAGGGTCTGACAAAAAAAAGAATGTGTTTTTTGGGTTATGTCAGAAGTGTTTTAGATATGTGTCTTCTAAAGGTGAAATCGAACAAATGTACAAAGCGCACTGGAGACTACGGAAAGCGGTCTTGCTACTGTCTGCGAGTCTCAAGAATCTGTGCCACAGAAAGGAAGGATCAATCTTTAATGTGGCTAGGGGTGTATGGAAGCAGCTCCAAGAGTGCACGACAGGCAAAGCACCAGAGCCATTCATCTCAATTCACTGCAACACAGCCAGGCATTCCTCTTATACGAAGCTGACCGCGAACTATAAATCCTGTCAACATTCGAGTGTACATGGACCTCTATGTAAACATGGCCAATTTAGGATATGGGCAGTGAAAGCAGTGAAATGCCATCTGAGGTGAGACAACGTGCAGGAACAGAATAGACACCAGCTGCTCTGCACAGCGCAACAATCAGCACTAATCACGTGTTTTCATATCTTAGCCATCGCATGTGGCAGAGCTGGTTTAAATTAAATTCCAACTCATTCTGCGCCAAAGCAACATTGAGGAACCAAAACATCATTTCCAACCTTGTTATGCAATAGCCTCTCTTTCCCTCTGCCATGACACGTAGCAAATTCTCTGCATTCTGTTCTATTTGGTCCCATTTATGAGAGCGAGGAATGCCTTTTTTTTTTAGCTAAAATTTTAGTCTTTGAACATTTTTAGCTGAATGGTCCAAAATTAATCTTTCAAAATCACTGAGATTAAAGAGACCCTACAACAAAGTGTTGTAATATAACACTTCATAAATAAATTCAATGGTAAAGAGAACTAGATGGAGACATTAAAACACTGTTGACTCCTTCAAACTGAATGTCAACTAAAAGATTGCAGTTTTTTGGCAAGGCATGTCCTGAGGTTTCCCAGATTACTTGACATTTCACTGCTGCATTTGAGTCAGATATATCTGACCTCCACCTTTCTGCTGATGAAGCTACTTCTTGCACACCTTTGAAGAACAGCTGTGTATGGTGTCGTCATGGAGGCTGGGATTGTGAGGACGAGGACAGTCCCTCTCTGGGCATGGCCTCAGGCTGCACATCTGTGCACTGCAACAGCTGGGCAATGAATGAGAAGTAAGGAAGAAAACAGGCCTCCACAAACTGACGTTTTGAAGTCTCAAATACCAATGGTTTCTAAATGTAAATGGCTGGAATGCAAGAGCCAATGTAGCAACATGAAGGGCTTGCATGGCATGCACTCTGCTAAAGAGGAACAATGGGTCACTGTATCTGGAGTTTAGAGATTGGTACCTCGCATTATGAAGCAGTTTAAACACCTGTTCTCAACAGATCAGTCATGCCTGATATGGCGAAGATTGTCTGAATTATCAGTGGTCTACACTGTTAAACCCAAGTTATTAAAAGTTCTCTTGTGAACAATGAAGTTCATCAAGTGCATGACAAAACACGACAGGCTTTCATGCGCTCGTACCTTATGAAGTTAAGTAAGTACTGTCTGTATTATGTAGATATTATTATGTAGATATACCATATTTAATATTTATGACAACATTTAAAGGAATAGGCTGGCTAAAACAATACCACATTTCTAATTGTCCTCTTTTCCCAAATATAGCAAATCAGTCGAGACATAATTGGGCTCTAAAACTGGATTACAAACCTTGTACCTTACCATGAGATATGAGCTTAGACATATACACAGTAATTAACTCCATTTCATGGGACACATTGCATGAAATGGTTATAAAATATGAATATAATGCCTGAGGCCTGTGACATGCACAGAGATATAGGATGTTCTAAGGCAAACTAGCACTTAAAGAAGATTTGTTTTCCTTCAATTTAGCATTGTTTTACCATTAACGGCTTTACATTTAAAACTCACATTCATATAGGTAGTGAATAACATGAGCAGAAAAATGGAAAATATGAGTGAAATTTTCTTTTTAAATAGTCTGAAAAACACTTTCTGACATGGTAAAACATCATAAAGATGCATAGATAGGTGTATATCATTAAAAGTTAATGTAATAAAATAAAGCAAAATATATTAAATGGACTTGGGTGTAACAGTCCATGTTACTTGCCACAAAAGCAAAAAGGAGGCCATATGAAGATAAACACTGAAGAAAAAAAAGACATTGACATTTATGACTCCCTGTTACACCATACACACTCAGCAGAGGTATCTAATGAAAAAATAATCACTGGCCTGCAGCCCAGCACACCGTTCCAGCCAGCGTGTCACAGATGGGCTGAGCCTGGAGTTTAAGCTACAGCGGATGCCTTTGCCAGTGTCACATTACATCTGAGACATTATCCCTATCCTGACTGTCACCCTGTATTAGTAGAGCGCGATAGGCATCCATCACATGACCTTCAGAGACAAAGAACACGAGAGCTTAGCGGCTGGAGGAAAGCTGGCATGTGTTCTTCAACGTGTTCATCCTGAGTTAAAGTTTGACACATGTGACAATGGAGAAGGAAAAAAAAAAAAAAATCACCCAGCCTTTTGTTCCGTTTCCTTCTGCTCCAGGTTTTCAGTTTGATTTCCAATAGTTGGAGCCAGTAATTGGTCCTTAAACAACACTTTCTGTCTGAAGAAGACAAGGATTTAACACGCCAGCTATTTTAAAGGAGTGAACCTGTTATCACAGCTCCCCATATATAGAACTCTGCGTTGTTGGATTGTAATTAAAGCCTGAATGATAGCAGCTGGCTCTGTTGGCAATGATGTCACCCAATATTGGGGAGCAACAAACATCCCGCCCAAAACGACACTGACATTTAGTGACTTGCTTATATTCTATGAGGATAACTGACACATGTGCACTCAAACCACAGTTGAAATAAAATGTGCATTAAACAATGTTTTTACTTCTAATTAAAGGCTTTGGCATGTTATCACACAAACACATTTCTGTGAAGAGCACAGGAAACATTAATTAATATTAAATGAAACAAAATTGCAAAGAAGTCATTTTAAAATGTTGTCGTTTCCTTTTTATCAGCATTAAATAATATAGATGTTAAATACCAGATTGTTATGCGTCACATTATTTTAACATTGATTGGGCTTTAACACTGAGGTGCTGGCTCGGACATGTTATCTTCAGTGCTGTAGTATTGATCAGAAGCCTTAATGTATTGTCAGACCTTTCTGCTTTTACATACGGCTCATTGATCATGGTGTGTGTGTGGGTATGTGTGTGTGGACTGATAAAAGGGAAGCATTATGCAGAAAAAGATGGAGTCAGTACAGCTTGTAAACAACAGCTACTGATTGTTGGCCTGCAGCTCTCCTATGATGTGCCCTGATGTCCAGCGCATGTCAGCTCCATTACCTTCACATCAGCTTTATAAACTCACAGCACCCATCAAACCACAAAGCAAGCCATAAAACTACAGGTCAAATTAATGATAGGTGGGTTTACAACGCACAGAGGAGAGAGCATTCTGCTACTCCCCCTCTCTCACACAATCCAACTGCTTGCTTTTTGCAAAGGGATCACCCAACCCCCACACTTTCACTGCTCTTCAAACCAGCAGTGTGGACTAGAGGCCAACTCACCAGGATGCAGTGATGACAATTTACCACCAAATCAATGCATATAGGCAGTTCTCACAGAATGCCACCACGGACATGATTTCACCATAAAGTTGTCATGTTTAGAAGATTAATGTACATAAAAAGTGAGTCTAGAGCTGAGAAACAATGTCTTGGACAGTGAGAGAAAAACAACATGCCAACAAAAAAATGTGTAATTTCTAAAGGCAATTCTTTAACACAGAGTTCCAAAAATCAATGAACGTGTCATTTAAGACAGCGTCCATGTTAACTGATATCGGGTCAATATTTGACCCTTTGACAAGACTGGTGTTGCTGGACAACAGCCATAAAAGCTTAGAAAGATAAAAGACATCAGACAAGCAGTTTAGCAACCATTAGTGACTTCTGAGGAAGAGTTTTTGTCAGCATCAGCTCTTGCTGTTTTTTTTAAATCCTCTAATTGAAAATAGGTCATGAATAGCTAAGTACGTGCACAGACATGTCATTGTGTGTGCACGATGCTTAAATAGGAGAATTTGCATAATTAAATGGTTTAATATAAAAGTATAATATAAAAAATTCTGCACTACAGACAAACTAGTCAGTACAGTGGTGGTGATATGAACCAACATTATTTAAAAGCTCACAGAGTGACTCACAGAGTGAAACTGAAACGGTCATGAAAACACTGCCTGAGATATTGTGTACAACCGTTTTGGGATAAAGTTTTTCTGCTCATTTTTAATCCTCTCATGGTGGAGAGGACTGTTAATACTTTATTGTTAATACAGGGGACTTTATTCTGATTAATCCCTATTTTATTAACGCTAGACATCAAACAGACATAGGCAAGTTAAACCTTTGCTCTGAAAGGTAAATAAAATGGCTCCATTTATTCTGTAGACACTAGAACCACCTAGTTCCTATCACAACTATAAAAACATCTGTTTTTCTACAATGAATTATTCAGAAATGTTGAAATATTGATGGAATCCCTGTATCTTTAGAGAATACCATCCTTCTTAAGTATAGTATTTGCCTGCTGGCCATTGATGAAACCATTCAGACAAACAGTTCTCCGTATCCAACACCACTGTTCACAAATTTCTTAGTAATGGTATGAGTCTTCTCAAAAACATCCTGGAGTCTCCCGAGTCACCACAGTGCACGATTTCTCCAACGGAGTGTGCTCAGAGACATGCATTTTAAGATGAAAATTCTATGCCTTTCTATGAAACAGGAAATAGCTTCACAACTGCCGCAGAAAAGTGTACACCACCCAAATCTGTAACATCTGCAAGCAGTCAATGGGGCTCTGAGCTTTCACCATGTGACACGTCCGCCTTATTCTCTCTGCACATCACAGAAGAAGCCTACCAGGAGCTAACAAAAGGGCTGGGGAAGCTGTTTCTAATAAATATTGGGTGCTAAAATACCATGATCGATTCTCCCTTGCTGCAAGCATGACAGTAATGGCCTCCCTCTGCCAAATTCTACGCCTGTGGAAGCATGTAACGCATCGTGCGCAATCCAATCTGAGAAGAAATGTAGCATTATTCAAATGACCATTCCGTTGTAGGTAGTTTCACACTTAACAGTCACAGATCATTTCAGAGGAGACCCGCAATGGGCTTAAAATAAAACAAGCACACACATGAAAGTAGTGGAGAGCAGCAGAACTCCTGATCACACGTGTTTCAGATAGAGGATTCTGAAAGGGCGCTTTGGCAAATGATACACTTCATAAATTCCACAAACCTTCTGCATTAGGTAAGAGTGAGAACCATATGCTAGCACTGGAACTCAACGGTTTAGCCATTATTTACTTAGGTGTCAACAATTTCTTTTATTCAACAGATTTTTATTAAATATCTTGCACACCTGCAATAAATAAATATTACAAATATTTTACAAACACACACACAAAACAAACATATATTTAAAAAATGACCCCCAAATATCACTAATTCTAGGATTTATTCAAAAGAATTGTCATGTGAACAGGGATGTGTGTTTAGCATAAACCCCTCTTCAGCTTTATTCTGTTACAGTGAACACTGTTGCTAAGTTTTGGCAGTTGACAGTAGTTTCCAAAAAAGAGAGAAATGAGAGACCTGATGAAAATACAGAGGCACATTTTGGCAATAAATTTTTTTTCTTTTATATGTACATTTTTCAGCTTTTTTCAATACTGTACTAAAATCATTACACCTTTAGTGAACCCGGCGAATGTGTCTTTGTGCCTTACAGAGTTTCTCAACACAACAGCGCAATCCCTTAAAGGCTAACTCACTTTAGTTTTAATAGGCTATACAAAACATGTTCCAGAAGTTATTTTCACAAAATCACTCTCATATAAAAAGATATCACCAGCTTTATTCTTCAGTTTTGGTCCCTTTCAAAATGCCCCATTAGGACGGATGACCTAGTGTGACATCTCAATAGGGCAATTTGCATAGAATTTGCATAGAAACACCCCTCCTCTGTCAAGACCCCACCCACTAGCCTGTTGCTTGTCACCCCTTTCAGCAGCCACCTTGGGTCTTTGCAGCTCCCAAATTTAAAAGCTCAAAAATAATCATTTTTGTTTGCAGTTGAACTCATTTCAAAGCTTAGTCTCTGAAGTTTCATGTACCAGACAAAAAAAATCTGTAAGCTTATGTTCAAACAGAAACACAGGATGAAATACTGGACTATATATATGCTTGTGTTTTATGTGCTGAATTCAGACATGCCTGACCACTGCAGTGGCAAAAACTGGCTCCGCCCAACTGGCCAATACTCGCTCAAAACACAATAAAACAACCTTCGCTATTAGTTAAGGCAAATAAATTGGCATGAAAATACACAGATCACGGTGTAAAATGCGCATTTTGTTCCAGTAAACGTATACGGTACGGCTGCTCCGCTGTGCCCCAACACCATCCCTTTCAAATAATAACTTTTGTGTTTCTGTCGCTGTAAACTAGCTTGCCCGTTTCGTTTTGCACATGTGAAATGAGCAGCGTAAGGGGTGGGTGGAGCATGAGATGGGTAGGATTTGGCCAGCAACATCTTATTTGCATGAAAGGGACAGAGCCCTGAAACGGCGCGTTTTGAAAGGGACCAAAACTGTACAGAATAAAACTGGTGGGATCTCTTTATTTGAGAGTTATTTTGTGCAAAGAATTTCATTAATATGTTTTGTAACTTGTTTTTTAAAAGGTGAGTTTTGCATTATAGGTCCCCTTTAAGGCTTATGACTTTAATTGCCTAAGATAATTGTGCTATATCCAAAACATGACAAATTGCCATAAAAGCATGAGCCAAACAGAGCACTGGGGCATAAATAAATGAAAGCAGAACCTGTAGGCATGCAGCGCTCCACTTGCCTAAATGTGTTTATCCCTATTGCGCTGATGGCCCCTGAGAGCATCGATGCTCTGTTGGAAGGCTTACTCTGCTAATATAGCCTGTGTAACACCATATAAAAATAGTTCCAGCAAGGGACGGAGTTAAAGAATGCGATCAAGGTTAGTGTGGCATGGCTAAAAGCACCAGCCAGGCCTTTCTCTGACCCTTGCTGGCTGGGGGGGGGACTTTTTGTCCGGTTATAGGCCTGACAGGTGATGAGGGCATGGCCTTAGTGTGGAAGATGAATGAGAAGAACGTGAAGGGCAGACACTTGACACACAGTGAACCGCATTAACCCACAACTCCTACCATAACAAACCAAGAGTATGCATGCATACACACATACATAAAGACACAGACACAAAAATCAATCTCACAATGCATTCTGAACATATCATGATAATTAAAGTAATGAATCAGAGAGCTGATACTCCATGGTACATTTTTATATTATAACACAAATAACAGAAACCCATATGCACAATATATAAACAATATAAAAAATACAGGGATGGAGACAAATTCTTTCTCCATTTGCATTCTGTGAAATGCATTATATTTTTCATGTATTTCTTCATAAAAATTTAGTGTGTGGTGGTGTATTATTGTTTTAATTAAGGATTTTTAAAGTTTCTACCAAACAGCTACCAACTGAGAAGGAAAAAATAGGTCTGATTTGCATAATCAGAAAATAGCACTTGATTCCAAAAAGCCTCAGGTTTGTCCAAGTGTTGTTTTGCATACTTTGGACGTTGACTCTTGTAATGAGATCACACTAAAGGTCACCTTACAATGATCCCTACAGACGATGCTTGAACAACACTGTAAAGTGGGACATTGCATTATGACACATAACCAGTCGAGGAGTATTTTTGTCTTAAAATGCCACTAACTATTTCTTGTGTATCTTTTTGTTCTACATTCTGAAAATAAAACAAGAGACATCCAAAAAGAAATTAAAAGCAAGCAAACAGCAGTAATATTTGTATGTGTTTCGGTCAGCACAACACAAACATGGAGCAAAACTATTCATGCTTTCTTACAGGTACATGACAGTGTTTTCCCTCTTTGTCACATCCTAATGACATATTTACTGCACAAGCTTTGCGACCCACTCGTTCCCAGAGGCACCACAAATTATGGCCCTCTGCAGTGCTCTCAGGCCTTTGAAGAGCAAAGCACAAGAACGCCTTCCTTTTCAAGTCTTTCAGGCTCAATTAGGAAGCTCTATGACTAGCATGCGGCTGTGATGTGGCAGCAGGCACGACCATTCTTCTGCACTGATTGAAATTCATTGCACAGCCTCTGGGCTCCAGGACCTGCTCAGGCATTGTTCTCAAGTAGAAAAGCTACAGGACATTTCAGAGGGTGCAGTGGGGACCAGGGAAAGAAGATGACTGGAAGGAGACAATTGGAAGTGCTCAATAGTAACAGCGGGATGAGGACAGGTTTTTACATTTTTGAAGTACAGAGACTGTACAGAGCCGGCGAGGAGCGGGGTCTGCAAATAGCGTGATGTACTCTTTTGTTACCATCAAATCGGTGCGCTTAGGTTGAGCGAGTGCGTGTTTTTAAGCCTTTTATAATGCAGATTTATTCAAGAGTCTACCCTCCTCCTGGAGATTTAGTTCAGTTGCTGTATCTTTCACAAAGCATTGCCTCTAATTCCTAAAGACCTCTCTCTGCATCATATCATCACTGTTGTAATGGTAATTCTACAGCATAATAAGCAAAAATGCATTTTAAGACAAATAAATGTAAGAAAACTTTTAGTCCATGTCATTTTAGACCCTTTTATCAGTTGATTCAGCACTGCTGACATTTTCACATAATACATAAAAATGAATAAAAATGAATAAAAATGTAAAAAGCACTGAAAAGTTCTGGTCTGACAGCAGCAATATATTAATTTACGCACTTACTTTGCAATATTGCGCTGGTCTGCATGTGCTGTTTGCCAATTTATTCAGATGAGGCAACAATATAAATCCTGACAAGTCCAGGTACTACACTGGATTACATGTCATTTCACTAAGACAGAGACTCAGATTGGCTCGAACAATCAATCTTCATGATCATATAACAAGAGTTTTGACATTCTGTCAGTGGCACATGCACTTTGCCTCTAGCAAACAAAGCTCATGCTACTCAATGCCTATTTCTCTGAATACGCCATCTAACCCTATAGACAAGATTCAAGCTCCAATACCCAAACCCCTCCCCAAAGCCCATTCTTGCCTTTTATTTGTATGAGCCAGCAGGCCATAACTCTCTCAATCCCTACAGCCCCATTACTTCTCTTCAGTGGCTGGCAATGAGATTCAAAGCAAACAGATGCATTCTCCTCATTGGTAGGATGCGAAACATCACAGGGACTTTATATTCCCAAACATGTGATGAGATGTGAACAACTGTCGTTTCATAATTCACATCATATTTTTAACACATGCCACAGTTTTACTTTTCTACTTTATTTTGAATTACATTCAAAAGAAATAGCTATAATCAAAAAATTTACACAATTTTCACACAGTCTAAACCTGTGGGTAGAGAGAGTTATTTCAGCATTTCTTTTGTGTAGTCTGTGCACGCTGCTAATGCTAACCGCCAACAGTGATGCTCACTATTGATATATATTCTCATGATTTTCATGAATTTCAATGAATGTTTTCTAACATAGTTCATCACAATAATGATAAATATGGTTATAAAAGAGCAGAATGGTAAAATTTGTGGTTGGAATTGGGATATGGTGTACGTATTTCTTCTACATGAGGTCTTTAATGCTGGCCTGCATGTGCTTGCTGGTCTCTACACACTAAGAATGTATAAAAAATAGAACGCAATGCATACATGTGTAACATGACACGGCAGACGCAAGCATCAAAATTGAACAAGCAGAACAAAAAAGACAAATTGGTTTAAGATGTGAGAATAGAGGTTTTCTGTCACTCGAGAGGTGTTTGGGGGGTGGCTGAAGAGACCAGGTGGCTGGCTGATGGCTCCTGCTCTGTCGAGGTGTGAGACAAGCCCGTCTGCCTGCCAGACTGACTCTATTTACCCAAAGTGAGCTTCCAGTGGGGAAACTGATTGGAGGAGACGTGAACAGGTCCCTAA
The DNA here is from genome assembly GCA_037974485.1 of Hemigrammopetersius urotaenia. Classification (NCBI taxonomy): domain Eukaryota; kingdom Metazoa; phylum Chordata; class Actinopteri; order Characiformes; family Alestidae; genus Hemigrammopetersius; species Hemigrammopetersius urotaenia. The sequence goes on from JBBPDC010000001.1 coordinate 28,340,908, forward strand.
CTGTGAGAACTGAAAGGTTCTGACAATTGCAGATTTGAAAACTGCTTTTCTGTCCAAATTGCTCTCATGCACTGAGGCTAGCCCTGACAGAGACAGTCTGGTTAATCTCAAAACAAACCGTCTAATTCGAGATCGTCTGGACTGTGTGAGGACTTCTAAATTCACAGTCCAAATACCAGTCATTCCCAGTGAAAGTGACCTGGGATCCACCAGTACAGCAGCACAATCTGCCAGCCTTCAGGCTAAATAGTACAGAGACCCTCAGGCATTTGTGTTGTCATGGTTACAGAGTATAACCAGCAGGATGAAATGTGGTAGGATGTGTGAGAGCACATCCCCCATAAGAGCAGACACACAAACACACATGCACATTTTTAAGACATGGGATAGAGATACAGACGTATAGGCATCCAAATGACATGTGTTGATCATTTTCTAAGTGGAAATAATTGCACATTCTCTTCAAAGAACACAGATTGTAATTTAATTGAATTAAAACAAAATTGAGGCCTGTGCAAAAGTCACATATTATATGCACATGATGCATGCCATCTTAGTTTGTTTGCCAAAAAAAAAATGCTAACCAGATAAAAAACAAAATAACGACCACCTCAGAAAACATGCACAGCAAATCATAAACTTACAGGCATAGCTGACCACATGCTACAAAGGTTGGGCTGAAAAATGCTCAAGTAAACCAAGTCTTTAATCTGAGGTTTAAAGATTAAAAAAAAAGGTTTCATTCTTTCAAATTTCAAAATACAAAAAGATGTTTTCCAACAAAACCAGGGCACTTTTGTACTGAATATGGAAGAAAACAAACAGACACATGCCAGACAGTCAGATGACACACACCGACGCACACAAACACACACACATATACACAGACAGAGTGTGGTGCAGCTTACCAACTCAGCCAAGCCTGCAGGGATGTGAAGGTGTAAGAAAGGAGCATCGGACGAAACAGATTCTTTCTCTCCTTCACGCCTCTGCCACACTGATGTGAGAGAACGGGCTGCAAATGTGAGCTGAAAGTGTTAAGAGTACACACATAAACTGCAGCCATGTCCTTCACACCAGGGGCAAGGTTAATACTTACTTAAAGCCTGCGCTCACTCTTCCCGTACAATTTCGCTACAGCACTTCCTTCACATCAAAAGCCTCCACAGTGCAGCAAACTGACATAAATGAGCAGTTGCTAATTGCTCAGTCTGTGCTCATAATAGGCAGCTGCTGTTATAAACTGATTTAACTCAGGAGTGCTATAGTTGCAGCTTGGCGCAAAGTATTCCTCCTGCAAAGAGATTCTCTTAACTGCCAGGGATGACTGAGACTAAAGGCAGGTGATGAACTCGACTATTGTTATTCTAGTATTTCTTTGTGCTATGAAGTCAAAACTACAGAAAAAAACTTGAACAAGCCGAGTGGCATCAAAGTCGAAGTTGAGACAGGTTTAACTCTTGCGACAGAGTTTCAAATGTCTTGCAGCAGGGCGCTGCAGGAGGCTTTACATTACACAACACAGCTAAAGTTTCACCTCTTTATGCAGCTGTTTTAGAAGTCCTCATGATCCTTAAGATGCCCATAAAGAGTATTGTGGCAAATTATCATGATAATGCCAACATTATCCTATTGCCCACCTCTAGTCAGAGCTCTACAACAAAACAGAACTGGAGTCAGGAGTTGCATGAAAGGAGCTTTAATTCTCAGCACACAGCCAGGAGTTACAAAGACAGAGGCAGCTGTCGGAGTGAAGCTGAGGGTGTGCAAAGCATATTCAGCTTTACTTAGAGCCCCCCTGCCGCCTGCTGCAGCTCCAGCTCGTCTCGACTGTGGAGAGGGGAGGAGCAGAGCAGGCCATCTCCAGAAGAGCCACCAGGGAAACCTGATGGTTGCTGCTCAAAGCGCCCGGTACAGTGCAGACGACAGAGCGGGCTATTGTTTTGGCAGCAGGAATTTGTCACATCAAGCCTTTTTATGACAAGAAACAAGAGTCTCGCCTTGAAGCGACAAAGGCAAATATTTACATGTGAATTCGGTGGAAAAGCACATTATGGGCATTGTGCTGCCTTGTCATCTTTGCTGAATGCACACACTGTCTCATGTGTTTAATGTCAAGTGCAAAAATCACACCGGCTAGAGGAAAGCAAGCTCCTGACAGGAACTCAGGAGAGAGCCTTACACTTTTCAATGTGCTTATACAGATTACTTACGGGAAAACTGTTAAGCGAAACAAATAAGCTGGGCAAGTTTTCAAGCTTAAATCATTCCAAGCAAACGGAAATCACCAACAAATTAACTGATAAAAAAGAAAAGACATTGGTAACTTTTACTAGGGCCATGCTGGGCAAAAGAAATGGCTTAATAAAACCAAATGTGGGCAAATGTGAGGAAATGAACAGGCTGGGGTCTCCTTTCTACTCGTCATGACTCACTATTGTCCCCAAAGAGTTTATTTATTATATAGTTTTATCTAATCAAAATCAAAAAGATGTTCTTACTAGCAATGACAAAACTTGACCCAGACAAGCTTTTTTATAGAGGTCACTGTGGTGTGTTTATGGAAGACAAATGGACACTTTACAGTTACACCTAAAATAACATAATGCAGTTCTATTGCTAAATAACTGCAATTCTGATAGGGGTCATAATGTGCAACAACATGACAAGAGATAAGGATGCGTTTAGGACTGATGCACAGATTTCTCAGATTTTTCTTGTTCTGGATGAACTTCATGCAAATAATCAGCAACAAATCAGATTCAGCACTGAACAAAACCATTGAAAAAACACAGAACACGCAGTCACAGACACACACACACACCCACCCACATATACATATATGAATTTCTCTTTTAAATAAAAAAAAGAATAATAATTAAATTATCCTGAAAGTATTGCGGCCCCAAATCACAAATTATGCAATGTATTTTATTTTCTAATGATTTGATAATGCAGGATCTTGTCAATGCCAGCGTGTACAAACACATGCACAACAGCTGTGAAGAGTCAAGATGCTCACAGCATGCTATATATACATATACTAAGAAATTAGGTCAAGTGTAAATGTTGGCACATATAAAAGAACTCCATAGTAAGGCTTGGCATTTTCTATGGATTTGGCATGAGCTTAGCACATTACGCTTGAGATGATTCTACACTGGCTGATTTGGACAGTGTCTTACAGTAAAAGTAACAGTTTTATTTAAAGACAGTTTTTATACACTGAATTGAGGAATTGCCTTAATTGCATCAGAGTGTATGCTATTGCCTTAGGATTGGTTGTTTGCATATCATATTCTCAGGCTGTTTATTTGAATAAACTACAATTCTGTCATTTATTTAAAAAATGTATAAACTGGATTGCTTAACACCACCAAATAGCCACCTCTAAGATGGTACAGTACAAAATATTATGGAATAAATACCTAGATCAGCAAGGCCATTCTAAACACGTTTTTGCATGATCTTGGTGCCCCATACCGACAATGGCATTGATATTATCTTGTCCAAGTTTGTTTGACTGATGTATGAAACTGATGAATGAAAACCATGTCTTGGCATATGCACATGAAACGAATCTATTTTGGTATTGTTCATGCCATGTTCACTATAATTACAAGTGCTTTCTTCTAAATTCTTGACCCTAAGGCTGTCTGTTAAAACAGCCCTAAGCACAGCTCTTATCTAGCAGATTTCCAGAAACCAATGAAAGATGAAAGGCAAGAGCAATTTCCATGACTATTAAACTGAAAGGTCAATTGGATATCAAGTTACTATAAATGTGACAGATGTTTTTGTTTAAGAAGTGTGTAAATACACAGCGTCTGCAAGACATCTGTTTGTTGCAGACAATCGTCAGGAACGACATTCCAAAAGCAGAACAGAATATATTATTTTTGCTTTTTCCAATTATGAATGGGCATTTCAGACAGAAATAATATTTGAAAATCGCAGGTAATAATTGTAATAATAATCTTTGAAGATCACCCCACCATCAGAACTGCTAATCAGAGGTATCTAAAACCACCATTAAAACAAGAGAGGAAAAGAAACGACTTATAAATGCAGACTTTTTAGGCATTTCTCAATATGGCATGTTTTCTGTAAAACATCAATCACAGCCCAAGTACAGTTCTAGTTCAAAGTTCACAACTAGCCAAGGGTGCATCAGGACTTGTGCGTGTGTATGTGTGAGAATAACAAATGTGGTGACTATTCTGATAGGAATTTCTGATGCTTTTAGCCATGCATGAAATACATGGTCACAATAAGCACCTTCTTTCACAGCATCACACCATTCTGTGTTGAAACAACATTCATTGGGGAAATACTTTTCCCATCAAAAACAATTAAAAGGAAAAAAGCACTGTTGCCTCACATTTCCAGTGCTGGGGGTTCGAGCTTGCATGTTCCCCTCGTGCTGGAGTGTATTTCCTCAGGGGTCTCCAGTTTCTCTCACAGTCCAAAGGCATGTGTGTCAGGTGAACTGGGGATTCTATATTGACCATAGGTGTGAATGTGTGAGTGAATGGTGTGTGTATGTGTGCACTGCAGTGGACTGGCGCCCGTAGACCCTGGGATAGGCTCCGGAAACTGCTTTGAAAATGAATGAATAAATGAAATTGCTTAGAAAGTTATAGGGCTATTTAATGAGCACTCAGATTAGCTCTAAATGTACAGACATGCGTAGTAAAAACAAACATATACAGCTACTGTACATTTAAGTAAAGCTGCTGTCACTGAAATCCACATGAAAGCTGTTTGCTTGATTGACTGTATTAAAAGTGATGAAGGTCAGCGTTCTACCACACTTGTTTTCAAACAGCTGTGCATGCTGACCTGAACTTATCCAGGGGGAATTGAACACAGTAAACAGTCTAATTTACTCTCACTACACAGTAAATTGGTCATTCATGTGGTGTCTCAATCAGTGAAACGGGGCCTAAACTACCACTCATTTGGTTAACAGGCACAACATGACATTTGAAAGTCACAACATTCTTCTATCGCAATTTACGTCACAGGGCTTGTTCTGAGAAATGTGTTTAACAATATTCCAGCAGAATTCTCATTCAGAATATCAGTATTATTCTGCAAATGTAATGTAAATGTAAGTATTAAACATCTAATTTAATATAGACAAGCGTTAAAGTCAAGCTCTAGACATGAGCTCATGTTTTGTTTGTGCACACCTGCCTGAAATGGTTCTGACCAGAAACTGCTCAGAATGACATGGTTCATTCTGTGAAAATTTCAACTCAATGCTACATGTGCTCTGTTGTTCCATTACTTTCAACAGAGCTCTTCCCCAAGGAGGTTAGAGCAGGGAAAAAAGCCTTCCGTTAACCACAGACCCGATGGGCCATCAGAGCCTTTCACAAAACACGTTTATGACAGCTCAGAGAGAGCCTAAAAGTGCTCCCCTTCTCTGCTGCCAAGCTGTTATTTGGCCAAAATTGACAGGGGAACAGATTCATTCAGATTTAAGGAGAACCCAACACACCGCAGTAAGTCAGAATGTTTAGTGGTTTGTCCTTAGAAGGCACACCGTAAGCCACTTTCTGCCCGCTGCCGTGCAAAAACCTGCAAAAATCAGAACGTAAAAGGTTCCAGAAGAATCTGAATCAATCTGCCTGCCTTGGTTCAAATGAAATAAAAGGTCAGCTGTGAGTCATAAAGTGCTTCTCCTGCACTTTGCAGTTTGTAGATTCTGAATCTTTCATGAACATTATACAGAAAGAGTGTTGCACAAGTATTTCTGTTTTAGAACACACTCAGCATGAGTACAGGCCTTAACAGAGAAGGGACTCGTCTTCTTTTGGCCTTAGGCCACAGCCAGTATGAACTGGTGACATATTTATATTTAATTATATCCCACTTTATTCAACAACTGTACATAAGGAAACTTAAGCAACTTAATCCAGAGCCTGTGAACCGGCAGTCTGAAACTACATTTAAAACCGCAAGCTTTAAGTGGATGTTCTGACCCATCAGGACAAAATTCATTAATGTAGGTCCTCATTAGAGTACTACAGCAAAAACATTATGTCAACCCCTGGTGATGTGCATATATAAGCATATATGGGACATGTGTTCCAAAAGTTAACATGGCTCATCTTGCACTGCTTGAAGATTTAGCATACCGCACGCCGCAGGAAGAGAGTATTCAGAGATACTGAATTTGTTTGCCGAAAGTACAGAATGGCTTATGAGCAGGTACCGCTTTCCAAGACAAAGATTGCTCTATTTGTGTCATGATTTGGGACCAATGCAACAGTGCGAAACAAAACGCACAAAAGCCACACCTGTTCATATCCAGGTAGGCTACTGTCCACCCTGGGATTTGTGGCTCCTGGCACTTTCCAGCGTGAGGTTGGCGATAGAACCTTGCATTTCTCAGCCAAGATTCTGCCAACAGTTTTGGATGCAATAATCTCCCTGATCCCAAACTACATTCAGTTTCCTTACACAAGTCCAGCACAAGTGGAAGTTAAGGGAATGTTATTACCATATGTGGTTATTTGGGGGGCGTTCCAGAATGCAAATTCATCTGAGCGTGCTAGAGTGATTTAGAAGGTGTGGGATTCATCATTGTTGATTACTTACTGGTGTGTGTAAGACCACCCAGCGAACATTTGATACATCTCACTTTTTCTGTTCAAAAGCACATTCTAAATTTCACTCGTATAATTTCGAATCATTTCTACGTACTCTTGATAAATGAGGCCCCTGGTGTTTATGCTGCGGTCTACTTAATTTGGAAGTGGGAATGAAACTGCATACATTTGAAGCTTCTTGCATTGAAACAACAATCTAGCCGTCTAACCATAGTGATGCGAGTGCCAACTTAACATCCATGATGTACGTACCTTCTCAAAACAGCACCTTTATCTTCAATGTTGGAGGTTTAACCAACTACTGTGTCTGTAATGAGCAAATCTCATTTGAAAGTCAAAGAGAGGAGCTTTATTACTGCTGACTGTGTGAGCAACCACATTAATCTGACATTTTATGCTGTGCAGAGTTGGGAACACAATCCCAGAATCAAGGTTTCCAAGCTCTAGTCGAGCTCAGAATTAATTTAAAGAAAATAATCACATTTAAATCCTGAATGCAATATTGGTTTAAAAAAAGTGCAATTTTGGAAAATGGACTCCTGGAAGAAAGACCTGGAAGAAATCCCATCTGCAAACCCACATCACCACACCGCACTCTGTGATTTATCAGTCTCTGTAACTCCAGCGCACCACACTGACAGTCCAGACGGCTCCAAAATCACTGTTTACTGAACACCCTCGACAGGAACCCGTGGCTTACAACTTCAACAAACACACATTAGGATCATTGAGAATACACAGAGGAACATTCTGAACTTCAGTCCACATAAAAGCTTTGTTAGACTACGTATATGTCTTTCAGTGTTGCTGTCAATGTGTGTCAAAGTACAGGGGCTTCTTTCTGGATGTATACAGTCACATTCTTCCAAAACTGAGACAGACTGAAAAAAGATCATAGATGCAGGAACACATGAGAAATCAACAATCAGAGAAGTTCTAGACCAACAGTTTTCAACCTTTTCAACATTAAGGCCCACCTCTCTATCACAGCATGTTGCCAAGGCCCACTTGGCCACATTAGATGATATTAAATTACCAATTGAAGACCAATAGCCTGTCTTGATTTTAGATTTGTGGACCAATCAAAAGCCGCGGCCCGGCTTTCATCAAAATAAAGCCTACAAACTTTGAACCCTCAGTCTTGAAAACTCCCAGTACCTTTAAAGAGCCCACATTAGGGGAAACAAAGATTTCTCATTTTATTTAATTTTGCAAATTTGATGTAGTAGGTAGACATTGTGATAGTTTCTGAAAGTTCACTCCCCGGTCCAATCACTTCAAAACGCAAAACATTGAAATTGAAATCGCTGTTTTGTTAGCCCCACTGATTCCTGTTAAAGTTGAATTGAGCATGGCGCCATACAGGGCAGCCAATCCGAGCAGAGTCTTGAATGCACAGTAACAAAAATACAATTCTAATGAATACAGAAAGGTAAAAAAAATACTTGCAAAAATGAATGACGTTTTACATAAAAATGTGGTGGTTCAAGAAATAAAAGAAAAATGGGCCCTTCATACAACTGCATGATTATACCTTTGTTGACTCCGAATGAGCTTTCCCAGTGGGTCGTAAAATGCCACATAGCTTTTTACCACTGTAAAATGTGTAGACTAATACTCTTCCATCTAAATAAAACATATATTCTTCATTATTTGCTAATTAAGTGAAAGGAAAGAAGAGCTACACCAAGGGCTTCCTCTCTCCCTCTCTCTTTCAGCCACATACTATCCCCTTAGATAGATGATGTGAGGAGCTATAAACCCAAGCCATAAACGATTCATTCACTGTGACACACACTTCAGCTTTACTAAAGCTTTCTGAAAAGAGGATAATGCATAGCTAGCAGAGCGTTGTATTCAAGCACTCCAATAAGAATCTGCTCATGATTAATGCAGGTTAGGCCAATCTCCTACTTTTACCCAATAAGACAGGAGAAGACAGAAAGAGCACAGAGCATTTAGTCAAGTACCCACTGCCAAGCCCTATCCAAAAAGACATAAAAGCCTAATCTCACTCTTTTGCTCTTTCTTTTTACAAGAATGTCAAATTTCTACTTGTATTACCAATTGACTACGCTCAATAAAATATCCACAAAATCATGCAAAGTTGCCAGAACACAGAAATGTATGTGTCTTTGAATTAGCAAGTCTCCTGTGTGGTGCAAACTGCAGTTAAAATGTGAAGCCTTTAACCACAAAAGCAGACAAAACAGAATAAAAATCAGTGAAGCGGGTAAAGCATTTGAAACATGGACTGCTCCTAACAAATGCAAATAGAGGTGATAATGAGGACTGATGAGTTTTGGGTGTCTTTGGCATCCCATGTGAAGTTTAAGTGGCTCTCTGGGCCGTGCTCAAAACCCAAATGAAGCCATTCACAGCCATCTGTCACCAGAGACCAGCTACTCTGATAAATGCACTGATAAGAAGCCCAGCAGAGACACAGCCCAGGCTGCGAACAAAAGCACAAGTCGAGAGAACTGACAATTCAATGGACAGTTCTGCACTGCAGCATGACACTCACTCAGCAAGGTGTAGGTGTGCCACAGGTTATCACAGATTTAAATGGCAATGGCTTATTTAGCTCACTCACTAATGTGATGAGTTTGGGTTGAATTGTAAATTGCTAATGGGTCCTTATGCTCCAAGATAAAAGCATAATTATATTATGCCTGGTTGCACTGATTGTTTGACTTAATTTTCAGATCAGGCTAATAAGATCCTCATAATAGCTTCAGGCATACAGACATCATCCAGCCCCAAACATAGCTTGAAATGTTTCAACACTCGCAAATTATTTTTTTTAGATTATTTATAATAGTTTAAGACATTTTTAGTCAAGTAATTTAACAAATGACCAATACAGTATGACATAACTTGACCTAAAGCAGATTAATCAGATTGTGTCATACCATCATCATCATTTTAGCAGGCTGTTCATTAGATGTCCAAATTCACATTTCACTGTGACAACCATGATGTAAATCTCTGTAGGAAACATGCTTGTTTCATGGATTATTGTCTTTGTCCTCTAGGTTATTGATTAGGACTGTGCCAATGCAACTCCCAAAGCCCTGGGGTCTACTGATGAATAATGGGCTCAACTCAGACTGTCTAATTCCTGCAGACCATGAGCATTTGTCTTGTACAGCCGAGGCATATTTACATGCATGTCGCAGTATGTAATGAAGATACTAACTGAATGGTGCACAAACATCTTCACAGTCATTATGCATTTGACCACTGCGTAGCTTTCCAGGCATCTGTAACTGTGTGGCCTATGGTTTTGATTTTTAAAAAGATAAAAAAGTATATGAACCTTTTTTAATCAGATTTTGCAATGTTAAAGCATAAGAAATTCTTTAACAAGATTAGATTAGAAAGGTGCTGAATGATTGCAAGGTAGTCAGAATCAAAAACGGTTTTAAAATCCAGCAAGGAGGCTTTGCAGTTTTTGCCTGGTGTTCAGATGTAAACTAACATAAGCTTATACACACCTGAAACGAGAAGGGGGGTTTACTCAGGTCGACCCCATCTTTGACAAGCTTGTCCCGTATCAGGATCTTCAACTTGAGTTTAGGGTAAATCACCGGATCCACAGGGTGTTCAGGCAATTGATTATTATTATTGGACAGCCCAAATCCTGGGGTTAGTGTCACTCTGCCCCACGCAGGAATGACCCATGACTTTGAGCCATTAGGTTTAGTGTCACTCATTTGAGGTGAGAGCAGGCCTAAACTGGGGACACCTGGAAGGGGCTCTAAGGTGAAGTAAAGTCCAGGGGCCGCCTTCTTGTCCTCTTCTCTCAGCCTCCTGACTGCACGGAGGACCTTCTGCCTGTGGTGAGGGGCGAGCACACCGATAGCATCCAGGTCAGGGTCCCCAATCTGCTTACACACCTCCAGGTCATCATATCCATTGTCCACAAACGCCTCAACATACTGGCAAAGCTGGAGGGTCTTTAGCCACTCATAGACAATACTGGGACCGTTGCTCATTCTTCCAGAATTTCACCAAAACAGTCCATGAATTCTCCTTCTCCTCATCATATTGATCATCATCACCACCTCCACCTCTGGGCCAGTGGCTGCTTCTCTTTAGACCATGCCTGATAAATTACAGGTCCACCAAGTCCATCAGAGTGTAAAGTGCGTTTCCAATCCAGAACGTAAGTTCATGGCACTTCAGGGTCCTATCATGAAGATAAACGGTCCTGCTTCTATATTTAACCAAATGTAAACTTCAGACAGAATCGTTCTCACCTTCAAAGCAGTGCTCACACTGTGAAGAAACTTGGACACGGAAAGGTTAATTCTAAAACTGCAGACAGTCTCGCGGATTTTCACAAAACGTAGACATTTCATGCAGTTTCCACGCAAGTTCTCCACTTCGTCTCAGCTGGATTTCCTCCGGCACGCTAGTTTCTCCAAAGGTGTGAGAGAACATGCAGCTCTGCAGAGCCAGGTGCTCCTCTGTGCTCCTCACGGCAACATAAAGCTGTTGAAGAAAGCTCTCCACTGGCCGTTCTTTTGCTCACTCGTCGCTAAATTGAAATTCCCCCCTCTCTGTCTGCCAGTGTGTGTGTGTTTATGCTGCACGAAGCTGTGTCGTGTTCTCCTGCACAGTGGAGACCCTTGCAGGCTGCCTGAGGAGGTGCAGGAGGCGCTGGACTCGAAATCAGCCTCAGGCTCTAATTGCTGACACAACCAGTCGTGTTTAAAACAAGAGAGGATTCACTTTCAGGAAAAAAAACTCTGCCTACATTTACAAGCTGATTTACAGATAATATCCATGGTACATACATATAATATATATTTTTAGCTAATCTACTTCTTACTTTTGTATATACTGCTGGAAACAGTGAATTTTCTCTCTGGGATGAATCAAGTATCTATCTAAGTATCTATTGAATTATTTATCTAGATGATAGTAATAAGGATTAAAAGGTAAAAAAAAACCGGATGCATGTAAAGTCTTTTTTAATGACATCCAACCTTAGGGCAGATTTTAAAATGATCATTCCTAAGAGTATTCTTAATATGAAATGCAGATTATTCTTTCTTAGCAGTTACAGTTTCCTGTGATGTGATACCTTCTTGATTTGTAGGCTTTTATAGGATCATTTTTTAAAAAATCATTCTTAAACACCTGTATGGAAACAGGTTGACAAGGCCTTTCCTGCCAAGAAGCCGTTTTCATTAAGTATTCACTGCAGTTGGAAAAAAAGCCAGATTTTATTTTAGCAGTCTCTTTTAGGATTGTATGGGCAAGCATTTGGGGTTTTTTTTGCTTTTAATTGTCAAATTATATTTTTGGCCTAGACTTGCCTGACATAGGGGAGTGCGCAGGCGCAAGTTTGGTGCAGCATGCTGTGACAAGCAATTTCCTCACGGACCAATAAACTTTTCTGATTCTGAATAATAACTAAATATGAAAGACTTTAGTCTTGTACAGCTACAATTATTTCAGTGCTTAAAACAGCGACACCTTGTGGCCAATGCCGGTAACAGGTGGTTTCTTATACACTCGGTGAGGAACACAAGAAATCTTTGAGACCATTAAAAACATTAGCAAAAAATACATTTGCTTTACATTTATTTTCCATTGCACATTTAGGTTCATCAACATATTTCCTAAATTGTAGGTGGCAGCATAATAAGACAAACATCCATGTGAAATTTTGCTTAATAAAACTGTACAATAACTTGGCTGTAATGAGAAAAGAACTACACTCCACAGAAACTTTTCCCAAGATGATGACTGAGAAAAGAGACCCACCCAGTGAACGGAATAGTATGGGCTTTAAGGAGAACTGTATTGGCTAGGTATGCTCACGCGGAACGACTGTAACAATGCGCATTAAATAAATATGCTCTTTCATGCCCTGTTGGGGAAATTAAAAGATGTGCGATTTGTTCTTGTCAAACACACAATTCTTTCAGGTTCCAAAATCAGACTCCTCCCATTCAGGGTACATGTAAATGGACGTTTCGAGTTTGTAAACACTAAGTATCATGCTGCCTCTTTTTGTGCAAGAAATTCGTAGGACATATGCAGAAAGACGGCCAGAGACTTCAAGAGTCATGGAGCTTCCTCCAGCTGCAGCAGCTCCTCCTTCAGCTCATGACCAAGCAGTTGGCTGATGTTCCAAGGTGTTTCAATGTAATATTTGATTTATGGAGAAGATATACAACTAATAGATTATCTTAAAATGCACCATTCTCTTTTTAAATAATATACTAAAAGTATTCATTTGTAAATATCTGAAATTAAAAGTATATATATTTTTCAAATATATAAATATAATATCATTAAACTGACAATGAAGACAGATCTGAGAGTAAAAGACACTCCTGAAGCTTGCCAACACACTTCAGCATCTTGCGTTCTTTTTTTGTTTTGTTTTTTGTTTTGGTCCTTCTGAAAGAAACAAATGCCAAAAAATAGTTACAATACAAACTACAAAAATATCAATAAAATGACTTTCATGTCATTATAATACAAAACATATAGTGCAAAACCACACAGTTGCTTATACAAAAAAGAATATGAAGCACAGTAGCATAATTCATTTTCAGTTCGGTCAACGTTGAAAATTCTCTATTTTGGTATGTATTTACACAAACATTGCGGCAAGCAAAGGAGTGGCTCACTATATTTCTAGGGAGGTCCTGACACCAGTTCCGCAGATACAGCAGAACAGTAAAACAGCAGATCAAACCCTTGCATTCTGGACAGACAACTGAAACTAAGTATCTCTTTGGTGTCAGACAAGAACATGGCAACCATCCCCAGCTGCTTTGACTACATCTCTTTCTCTCTCTCAAATTTGTCTTCAAACGTCCAGGTATTTACAACATTTGGCAGCAATCTGGAAAGAGAAAAAGAAAACCCTTGCTCTTCATTGTTAAATAAAGAACAAAAAAAAAAAAGAAATACTCCTAAATAAACGCAAGTAGCAGCAATTTCTTGCACCTCACAAACAGAAAAAAAAAAAAAAAACTTATGGCATTTCTGTAACCACATGTGAGCATACACATATTCCTGCATATATGTACGGTCACAAACACACAGATATACACGTAGATCGAGGTTAGCGAATTTGCATGAGAAGCAAAAGGCAAAAGAGAAGCCCCTGTTCTGTACAGACTGAGCAAATGCTGAACAAGAGCATGGAGTTGCACTTAGTGGGACTTAGTAACTTCCACTGCAGGGACAAACACACAGATGGCTATAGTCCTCCAGACAAGACACATACATGCAGTTTTCCAATGAAAAAAAAAAACTGGGGGGGAAAGTGGACATGAACAGAAGATATACATATATGTCCTTTCTTCCAGAGAAAAGGTGGACATAAGACTGCAGAACGAAACCTGGCCTGTACTGCAGTCGAACAGCAGGGCTGACTTCTTTTGGAGCTGAGCAGAGACACACCGCACTACGGGCTCCCCTTGGCCCAGAGTAGAAAGCATGATGGGAACTTTACTCGCTTTACTAACTGGCAAATGCTCCCCTGGAAGTGAACACATCTAGTACATCCATCTTCACAAGGCACATACTGTCGTACGTCATGCCTCATACCTCATAGTTTTAATCAAGTTTCTTCACATGGACAAGAACAGTACAACATGCTCAAGGTATCAGATATACAGTATTTCTCCAGTGTATGACAATCTGAAGTCTGCAAATATGCAGCAGATGAGCAGATCATGCTCAGTTCACTGACCCTTGTGTCTATTTAGATGTATAGGATCTGCGTTTTGAGAGGTTGGGAGTGTAAGTGTGCGAGATCGTTGAATTAGCATAAACTAGCATATCCCTCACTGAAGAAGACAACTTCATCATTTCTTAACCATCGCCAGCTTCCAATCTGATACGGCAGAATGATCACATGATATGTGGTAATTACAGCACATTACCAGCCCTTTAGAGATAATTTTAATGATGCTTCCTCACACCTTATGTAAGACAGTCTGGCCTTCAGTCCATGCCTAGTTAAAAACACAAGGAAAAATAAAATGCTAGGTTTTGAAATAAGTGTCACCGGACATGGTCATTTATTCTTGTTCAAGTGATTAATTATCAGTAGCATTACACCTGGCAATGCTGTGGACATTTTCAGAATTCCTCTGCTGTACTTTCAACTAATGCATATAAATAATCACCACAATCATTTGCTTTGTAGTTTTGTAAGTGGATGGCAGTTGAGAAATGACAGAGCGCAGATGATGAGTTGCAGAAGCAGAATTCAAGTCCCCTCTTCTGTAAGTGAAAATAACATTTCCGTGGTAGGAATGGGACCTTAACCTCTTGGACACTGCCAAAAGAGATGCCCTGGCATTCCTCTTCCCCTCCCCACCTTCTTCCATCCTTGGCCTCCTCTCTGCCTCTCAGCCTGAGTCAAGTGACTGAGGTAACGCTGTGGTGTTGTACTGGGCGAGGATAGCAGACGCAGGAGGAAGAAGGGGAAGAGAAGAGATATATCTGCAGCCTTAAGGCAAAGGCCTTCAACTCCCTGCATGCCCATCAGAGTTGATACCACTTCTTATCCTTGTACTTCAGCATCACCTAAGAGACAGAAATGACAAACAGCACTACTTAATCAGATTCGTACAGCTGTGCAAAAACCACAACATGTCATTCAATCATAATTGTATTTCACATCAATTCTTGCAAAGTATATTTGTTCATTTATTTATCTGTGTATTCAGTGTGACTTTGATTAATCAATGTGAATGAAGTACTCACTGTTATAGATGCCATTAGCCAGTAGATATTTATTATATTAGCTCGACATCTTACATAATCTCATAATGATTCGTCAATAGCTTCTACAAACAGCCTGCTGTTGGCTAGTTTTCAAGTCTGAAGTCTGTATTAATTACAATTTTGTGCATTCAAGTTACCAACTCATGCTTTGTTGTTCAACAGTAATAAGGAGTTTAATTGTACTAGTATTTCAGAATTTGTTAATACACTGAATTGTGACATGCATCTTATTAGCTTGCTTCTAAGTACCCAGACTAATTATTATTGATCTATACATCGAGTTTCAAGTCTCTAACCTTTCCATTTATAATATATTTTTGTAGTGTGGAAATATTCTAGCTGCAGTTGACTCACGTCATGTGCATGCTTGGAAAACGAGTCTGCACTAGCCATCATGGCTGCTGTCCTCTCTTCCAGCTCGCCCAGCTTTTGCCCTCTTTCATCCAGCGCTATCCGAGCACGTGCCAGCTCCCCCACCACACCTGATGCTGCCCCCTTCATGCCCTCCATGCTGCCTGGGCCTGGGATGTGCTGGGCCAGGCTGCGAGAGGCCTTACCTGCTGCCAACTCACCAACTGTGATTGCAAAGCCAAGGACAAACAAGGGGAATGATCACAATGTGAAACTGATGCAGTGCAGTACAGTATGACAAGCCATTTACTTTGATCAAACCACACATTTATATGGATGCGAATACTGCTGATACTCACAAAGATCCTCTCTATCCAAGGACTGGGCTCCACCTCCAAAAAGACCCTTGAAGAAACCTCTGTTAGGAGCTTCTGGTGTCTCGACTGGAGTGAACAGTTCTCCAAGCATCTCCTGCAAATGTTAACCAACTGCATTTATAAATCACTACTACAAAGAAGGGGCCTCTCACACAATATATATTTTACATGCACTATGCATATAATCAGTGGTTCCCAATCCTGGTCCTGATTATCCTTCTCTTCATATTTTTCCATGTCCCTACACACCAATTAAGCTACTTAACTAGCCCTTTTAAACATCAAGATTTGTTAAAACAAAGAAGAGAGCGATGTATGAAGCAAAACAAACAAACTTTGTGTGCATATGTCTGACCTGCAAGTTGTCACAGGTTTCCTGACTGTAGGTGAGTCTCTGGATCTCTGTAGGAGAGGTAAGATAGAGCGCCTGGCCCAAGTTTGAAAAGCAGAACGTTCTGGCTATTCGCATGTCTGTCAGGGGCAGGTAGTTCACATCCAGCAACGGCCGCAAACTTGGCAAACTGGCACAGAGAGCAGAGGTTTAGAATGCTGGATGGAAAAACACCTCAATTTTACAGTGCTAATAAAACAATATCATAGTTCAATGCCAAGTCTGAGCCATAGCAAAATAATCACATAGGCTGTTTAGTGTGTCTCATGTTGGAGCATGGCTACCTGCATTACCTCAATGTCATGATGTGGCCATTGGCACAGAAGCAAGCGATGCAGATGCCAGCAGGCATGACCACCACATCAGCCCTCAGAACGAAGGAGTTCTCTGTAATGTTGTGTTCATAGATGCAATTCTGAGAGGGCATTGCAACCACTTTGGCCTGTTTCTCAGAGCAGACCACAGCATAGTGGCTATCCTGGTTTTCCTGAGTGGACAGTGGTGAGGCAGGCCGGCGCCTCCGTGTCCGCTCCCTATCATCCTCAGGGGCATTGGGATCATACCAGCACTCATAGGCAGGAGGCTGGAGCGTGCCGGTGGAATCCATCAAGGCCATGCGCTGGATACCTCCTTTCAGCCGAACCACTGAACCTGGGGTGAATAAGGGTATACATACAATTTATATAAGATCAATCTACAGGATTTGTTACACCCTTTACTGTCTTCATCAATGATCAAGGACCACACATGACAACCACTGAAGAGGTGGATGGTGGATTATTCTGAATATATATTAAAATATGCCTGAATTTCCCATGTTATAAATGGGATGAGACTCAAGTCCAAATCTTCCACAGAAGTCATCTTACCACAAAATGAAATGCCAACAGACTGCTGCAGCCTCTGCTCTGGCGTGGAGGGGACATTGAAGGAAATGGCCAGCATAGTGCCAAGGGAGGTGCCAACCCACAGGCTAGCGGCAGCTGCTGTGTCACTCTTCCTGGACAGACAGTCACAGAAGTGCAAAGAGGAGATGATCTCACGTGACTCCTTGTCAAGACTTGCCACACTGGAGCTTCGTGAGCGGCTGAAGGAGTTGTCCCTGGCATCTTCAGATCCGGTTGAACATCAGAAATGACAAGAGGGAGACAGATGGGAGACAAGAGCGTGGTTTAATATAAAATGATATGTTAAAACTATTTCAGGGAAACCTAAAGCCGAAGAAGAGAAAAACACATTCAGAGCAATTTTTAACAAGTCAGTAGTTTGAGTTTATGCTTTATGTGCAGTTGCTGGAAGAATAATGTAGATTTTTATCTGAGTGGTTAGTGGTTTTGAATTAGAGTCAGTATTACATGTACATGCAAAACCAAAGAACTGCACACAAAACATGTAAATGTCTGTGATTGTGAGTTTGTTTTTCAAAACCACAAAACACAGTATATTTTAGTAGCAGACTGAAAATATCACAACCTTACACTTCTTTTTCAGTTCATGAGAATATAGCCACATGCATCAAGTAGAACATCTTTACAAAGTTTTAGGTTAAAGTGTCCTCTATTGACAGTCATGTTTGAGAACATAAGTTACAAGACTGTTTGACTTTTAAAACAGTGTAAAGACATTCAAAATTCACCCACAGTCCGAGCAGTTACAGTCCCTCCTTAAACACAAATGTATCCTGTAGAGACCAGTTTACTACAGTACATTCTGAATGTTATGCAGAATGTATTGTTGTGAAAGGATTACTCAGAAAAGCGTATCACTGTGTAGCAATGGTGGCAATCATTGCAATGTCTGAAATTAAAGCAGTTTTATTTACTATTCTATTTATTATACAACCTTTATGTGTTTTTGATTTGCAATGACATAACATTCTGATCAATCCAAAATTCCATGCACCGTTTTGCAATTAAATAGGATACTTTCTCGGTCCTATTTAAACCAGGTATCTAAGAATTATATCATTTTTGTAGTAACTGTGATGTAGTTTAAACAGACATTAAATGCTATAGACACCTTGTTACTATCACCACTTTAAACAACCTAATACAGTTCACTACAATTGTGCATTTCACATCAAATCACTCCGAATGGCTTTGCAAACATGCTGAAGAAACAAGAAGGACTGCCTTGCAAGACCATCTTAGGTGTGATTTTCTCTCTGCAATGATCTTCCATGAAACCTCAGAGAAACCAGGCTCGTGTTAGTTTTAACTTTCACCAACCCACAGCTGAAGGCAGAAATGTGCCTTAAAAGAATGGTTCAGTCATCCATGCTGATGTTGCTATTAATTAGATAAGTGATTAGATACCAAGTATGATTAGGAAAATGTCACTGGTATTTGCCAAACATCAGCAACATTAGCATGAGTGTATGGCTCTAAAGGTTCAAAGAGACATAGAACATTGACATTTTTGGTTACAAAATGGGAACAAAGCCAAGTTAGTGAGCATATTTCAGGCCCACACAGCAGACTCCAGAGGAGGGAAAGAGTTAGTACAGCCAGCCCAGGTCAGCCTATGTGAGGCCAGATCAGGGCCACTCACTGGATTGAGACAAAAACTGAGTCCTGGAGATAGTTCTTGCCTTTCTTCTGGATACTGCCTCCACACCAAGCACGCGTTTCTGACTAGGGAGAGAACACTGCCTCCGTACATTCCCTTCCACGCACAGTGCAAACAAACAAAGAGGCAAAGTAGGGACACTGGTGATCTCATACACGCAAGACACACAACACTAGGCTTCATTCACCCCTACTAAGCAATCTGTAACAGCCTTAATACACATTCATGAACACACTTTTTTTTGAATGAGCACATGATGTACTATAATGTATGATGTACATTAGCCTCAGAAGACAACCAGATCTTCACGGGAACTACCGCTACTCAACCTACCTAGAAACAGAGAGACAGAGCAAAGCTCAAGCTTACCATCTTGTTTCTGATCAGCAGTCATGCTAAATTTCCGTGACATCTTAGCTGTAAATAAAAAAGACATGGTCGTTTTCAACAAAAGTACATTTCTGAGAATTAAAGTAATCTTGTAGATTGCGATAATGAGAAAATAATCGAAAAAATAATAGTCATTCTGTGTCTTCCTCCATTCGGCATGAAAGAAAAGCGTGCCTGAGAAAAAGTTTGAAATAGTGTGAGGATTATGATGCGAAAGTAAGCCATTAGATGCCAGCAATGAATTCTGCTGTAGTAACTTGAATTTGGAAAAAAATTGATTTTGTAAAACTTTCTAATTAGAACATGCATAAAGGGATTAGTAAGAAGAACACCACCATCCAAAGAAATTAGACTTTGAAAGAAACAGCATGTCATTGATTGACAGATTGACTGTGTGTGTGTGTGTGTGTGTGTGTGTGTGTGTGTGTGTGTGTGTGTGTGTGTGTGTGTGTGTGTGTGTGTG
>JBBPDC010000001.1:28370566-28382045 GCA_037974485.1 Hemigrammopetersius urotaenia
TAACTTTACTTGTTTCCTTGAGTGAAAGGAAAGGTTTGGTGAAAAGTTTTCAGCCCTCTATACATGCTAATTCCTTCCTACAACCCTGGGGGTTAAGCCCCGTTTGTCTTTCCGTCCAAGTGACGTCATTGTTTCACAGAAGTTTTGAAGACTCCTTCTCGCCCCCTACAGTGCAATTCGGCTAGGTATACATCCGCGCTAAAATATCATGGTGAAAGTCATCATAGCTTGCATAGTATAGACCCAGCTCCCAACCCAACTTTGTGTATAGATTAACGGAGATTTTTTTTTTATCGCCCGATAAGAGTCTCACGTTAACGCAGATAACTGCCCACCAATAGTGTTTATATTAATCTAAAGGCTTACTAGTTTTTCTATTTTCCTACAAAGATCCCTCAAGTGCAAAGGTATGCAAACCCATGGTCAAATGACATGCTTTGAAGTGAAAATAACCATGTATCTAAATGACTAAACTTCTTTAGCCCCCAAACTTACTTTTGTAAAAATACAAATAAGCTCCCCAAAGATGTTTGTTTTTTTACTCATTTTCACTAGCTTATGGGCTAAATTTTCAAGTTTTTTCAAAAAAAATAAAATAAACAAAACAAAAAAAAACAACAAAACAAAAAAAACAGAAAACAGATCTTTCAGACTCTGATAACCAATAAAATACTTTTTATTGCGGCCCGCTACCAGATGACTCATGATCCGAAACTGGTCTGCGGCCCGGTGGTTGAGAACCTCTTTTCTATAGGACACAACCATTTTTCTACAAATTTTGATTTGTGAATTTAATTTATATTGGAAACAACATAATATATGCCATAACATTTCTACATGTTTTGTTCTTTTTTTCCTAACATGTTAAGTTCAGCAGAACAGTGACTATGATTAAACATGCAGAAGTGTTTTCTCTGTACATTTACGGTGTTGAATCGACGCTTTTATCCAAAGCGACTTCCATTCCCTAACTACAGGGGACAGTCTCCCTGGACCAACTTGGGGTAAAGGGTCTTGCTCAGGAACCCAGTGGTGCTGAAGGTAGGATTCTAACCCATGACCATTTGTTCAGATGCAAGTATCCAACCCTCTAGGCTACCACCACACCGTGTAGAGCATGTGTACTATATTCAGAACAAAAAAAAAAAAAAAAAAACAAAACACAATTTGACCAAAAGGTTTACTCTTTTGCACTCAACTTTCATTAGAAAATAGTGGTCCTACTGAGTCATATTAACACTGTGTACTTTCATATGTACTTTCACGTGACATTTTGAATATAATAACTGATGAAGTAATCTTTGCAGGCCTAAAGTGGAGAACAGGAGAGAGAATGCTCCTTTTGGAGCTCAGGAGACTCACTTCATTGATGAGAAACTGTAGCTGGATGACAGCCGCGCCGCTCTCATGCTGGCAGTAACACTCTACTCCTGCTCGGCCAAAGCTGCATTCAGTCCAGTCAAGGTTAACTCAGTGGAACGTTAAAAGAATACCAGACAATCACATTCATGTTTAGAATATATACCTATTTACTGCAAATAATTAACTTGTGATTTCCTATGGATTAATTGCTGACAATTACAATCCCTATAGGTTCCAGCACTAGAAGGAGGCTGGTCCCAGTGGGCCATGAATAGCATTAACGAGGATATTGTTCATTGACTTCGCTAAAAGGATTACACTGAGTCCCTGTACACAGGCTTAATCCATGTTGGTGTGTACAGCAGCCCTTTGGAACACTAGTCTAGAAACGCTCTCAACCACTGTCACTCTGCAGGCACACTGCCCACACATAGCCAAACTGCCATTCACATTCAAATTAATATAGGAAGCAGGCACAGGCATGTGCGCCCTGTTACAAAAGGCATTAAAAAGCACAGAAAATAGGATACAGCAGGTGAATATTTAAGAACATATGGAATATATGGAATATATGGAAGTCAAACTGAATGTGAATACACTGAGTATGATTAGCTGCAAATACTTTAGATTATCATCATCATCTTTATTTATGCTGCACTCTTCATTTTTGAACAATGCTTTACAGGCATTTAATGCATCAACCAGGCATAATGAAATGCTAAACTAGACAGTCAAAAAGATATGAAGCCACACAATTAACGACAATGAAAGAATATATTAACATATTAGACAGCACCGTGGTGAAAAACGATAGCATCACAAACAATATATTCAAACACAGAAGGAAAATACAGGGAAATGAGCCCCCCAGAGAAGACTTGGATACTGATGGGTTCAATTCAATTGGACTGAATGGGTTACTAACAGAGGAATCCTATAAGACTAAACAAATGGAACACCTGATACCTCCCACACACGTTTTCTATGCCCTGCTGATTACCTTACCTTAAACCAGCACACAAGGACAGGGATAAGCGAATCCCTCACAAAGTCGTCCCCTTACACTTCAGCGTAAGCCCCCAATGCAGCACTCAGCTCCTTGATGTGTTTCTCAGATTTAAAAAACTGTTCATCACAATGGCAGAGTCCAAAATGGAAATGACCGAAATCCTTTGTTGTTTTAGGAAACCAGGAAACATGCTCATTAGGTGGAATTAAAGTTTAAACTATAAACAGGAAATGTCAGCTGTTCTCAAAGTAGCCAGCTCACGAGTCCTAAAAGAAATAGGCAGTGTTGCTAATGTTTTCAGAAAAGGTGTTTAGGCTCAAACTAAAACACTTCTTAATCTCCATATGTAAATTCAGCTAATGGAAGACAAACTGCAAATAAAAGGTCTCACTATTGTAACAGAACTTCATTACTTTTAGTTACAGTTCAGATTGTGTGCATATTTCATAACAAATAATACATAAACCATTGTGGAAATGGTTTTGTTATGGCTGCCACAGTATGATTTTTTTCTAAATGAACTCAAATCTAAATGAAAGGGGAGTGTTTGTATTGTGTTCAGAGCAAATGAACATACTGCTCTTCAGTGGCTTTGCTTTACTCACACATAACAAACTCAAGTCCACATGCAACATGAGAAAAAGAAAAACACGTTGTCTAAGAGCATGTGATTTTAACATGGGCTAAATGTAGACACTTTAAATAAAAGCTTCTCCACTAAACAGATCAAATGACAAACAGTGCAGAGACATCCTCTTCTGGGAGAAGTGGTATAGAACTCACTTTGCTGACTAGGCAGTCAAGCGCCAAGAGAGCAAGACAGACAGAAAGATACTGAGAACAGTAGATGGATGTTTATTTCTTCCATGACATCTTAATAATTCATGTTAAAACATGTTGATCCTTGCATTTGGTTATGGTAATATTTCTCACCATGGTGGATGATGACTCGCCTTGATTAAATTTATGCCATCATATCATGAAGGCAGGTGGATTTAGCACCCTGCTCTCAAGTCTCCCCTGGTATCCTGCTTCTTTCAGATGAACTGGAGAAGGGATGGGGCACTTCTTTTACAAAGCAGGCTTAACTTCACCACGCTTGGCACATCGGACTAAATAAATAACAGTGGGCCATTATAAATAAAGAGCAGCGGACCATGACTGCATTATTTATTCATAACTCCGTGCATCAGGCAGAGTGGCAGCGGCAGGCCCGGTACAGGCTTCAGCTCTTCTTTCTCAGTTCTGCCTGGAACGGAGCCCAGTGTCAGTAAGGGGGGGTCAGGCCCTGACTACATGTGCTTCACTTTATAGCACTGCTACTGAAACACACAGGGACCATTGACCAGCACTGTTTACCACTGAAGAATAACATAGATCACTTTACTGTGACTTGGGTGATTTCAATTAAAGGCACATCAGCTGCATTTACTAATACACGTATTATTAACATGCTTGGTCAGATCTCATAGCAGTGCTACAACACTTTCTAGATCTGTATGTTGTGGTCTCACAGAGCGACGTACATCGGTCTTTCCTGGTCTAAAGACTAGGAAAACCTGCTTCTGATGATGTGTCTTGGAAGTGGGAGGAGCTTTTGGAAAAACTGCTTTGGGACGCTTCAGATAAAATCAGACAGCCAACAATACTGCTAGAAAGCTGAATATAGTTTTTGTACAACTGAGGCAACAACCTTTATCAAATGAGGAGGACAACAAGCTAAAATTACCAGGGCTACACAGACTGGATAACTAAACATGTTTTAGTTATCCAGTCTGAAGAGCAGAAGATTAAACAGAAGAGCAAACACTTTTCTCTGGCATCTATTTAGTGCTGAATAAAGATATAATTGTGTTTTTCTTTCCAATTACACTAAAGCTACGTTGGTTGTATTTCTTTTTTGGCTTCCCTCAACACAAACCTGACCACTCTTTAATTTTAGATAAAAATTAATTTTTGCAAAAAGGTAACAAATGCTCATTTGTTTAAAAAGTGCTACAGTAACTGCATGAGCGCTGCTTTGACAAACCACTGCGGAAGCAGATTTATAAGGCGAAGCAGAAAGATGACTGAATGTCTGGTAAGGGATATTTTAACACCTTTTAACCAGAGGTTTCTGCTAAGCTCTCATGCTCAACTTGCACAAAACCTCTTTTCACACTCATACAATCTCTCCTACTCTATCTCTTTAGGTACTCAAAGCATAGGCCACCATCATGCAGGCAACATATTATTCTGCTGCTCCAATTTTCCGGTGAGAAAAAAAAAAAAAAAAAAAAAAAAAAAAAAAAAAAAAAAAAAAAAAAAAAAACAGCCTCGAAATCTGATAAGGGTGCTGTCATTTACTGCACGATAATAAAGCAGACCTCGAGTGCATATGAGCGTTGCTGGTATAAAAGAAACGGCTGTCGGCGAGCACTGCCATCACTGACATCTGTTCTCGCTAGCTGAGTGCTGTCAACAAGGTAAGTGAACTAGCTCTCAACAGACAAAGCAGGGAAATGAGGAGGACATAGAGACTACCACCAGGACAGACAGAGACAGAGAGAGAAAAGTGTAGCTTTATACGGTCAAAGAAAAAGATGGCCTGACCTGTCTGGCCTGAAATGAATTCACAGAAAAGTCTCTGTGTGTTTCATAAAAAACAAAAAAACATTCAAACCGTAAGGGGCTTTGAGGTGGTGTGAAGCAGTTGTTCACTGCTGCACAGCACAAACTCCCACACAATTTCAAAGAAAATTTCATCATACTACTGGCGCAATTCTCTGTCCATTACTTAAGGTCAGCTTCAAACTTACCACAACCACTGTCTGCACAGTAACGTCTTTTATCTGTTAGTTAATGTGCTGCAATGGAACTTTTGCCATCATGATTGGGTTTTGCTCAGCCTGTGATTAAACATACCTATGATACGGGCCTTCAAGACTGATATGACACACATCTGCATTTTGTAGGACACAGAGAGAAGAGACAAAAAGGAAAAAAGATGCAACCCATCTTATTCATGCACCCCAAACACTAATAACTGACAAACGGTGCAGTGAAAAATAAAAGAGTATCAAGCTACTGAATGAGAGGCCAGTGCTTGCTTACCCTTGCTGTCTACACAGGCCCATTAGTGCTGTTCAGAGTGATAGAGTGGAGGTAGGATCTGCTCAAACAAGATTAACAACAGTGTAATCAAACAGGCCCTGGACGCCTTAAACAAACTCAGGTTCAGTCTCAAATGGCAGATATTCATCAAGCTCCACAGCAAACATAGCTTACTGCTCAAAGAGAGAAGAGATAGCAAAAGAAATCTTACACTGATCAATGCATCTCAGCAGAAAATGAAAAATAAAACCTGTTCTGGGTTGATGCTCCCATTAAGCAAGTAGGTTAATAATCCCCATGGTTTACATAAAATGCTAATGTTTTATGAAACTGTTTAAGCACAAATAAACCTACTACTAAATAAACAAAAGAAGCTGAGGCACAGGTTTCTACTATTTGGTGAAGACAAGTTAGACCTTCATTATTAAACCAACACTCATCACATTTTTTTGTTTTTCAAACCTGTACCCACAGGCAATATTTTGACTAGTCCTTCTAATCACCTCTCTGCTGTAAAAACAAATATTTGTCATTACTGTAATTATCACAGCTAGAGACAGTGCAGTTTCAACAGTGATAATGAATTCCTCAGACATGTTCATTCAGTAGGCGCAGTATTCACCCAGGAATCTTATGACTGTTACAGTGGCCATGAAAACAAGTTAAGGCAGATTCACTATTCGGGACTTGCAAGGCTCTGAATGTCTCTGCTATCTTCCAACACACAAAATAACAGTCATAAAGATATGAACAATTTGATAATGATAGCTGAAGAGCTCTTAAAGACCGCTCCACTCTTAAGCAAGAATGTGAAAAAGTTGCAAGCTTCATGAAAGAGAAACTGTTCCTCAATTCAAAGGCACTTCCTCATTTGGTAAACCAACGTGGTCTGTGGTTCTATGTTGCATGTGTTGCAGGCAGGAGATCATTAGATCAAGCAAATGTCAAAAACATCACAAGATCACTGAACATCAAATGAGTCACATTAAACGTTTACCAAATTTTCAATCACAATGTGTGCTAGCTTTTTCTTTCTAATGAACGAGGCTAATAATCACTTTAATTTATGTTCAAGCTCACATCCAATATTCGGTCCATGAACGACTGATTAGGAATATCAATAGGAACATGTGTTAGAGGCCTCATGAATGCAGGTCATGTATCCCAATCTGTTCACCAAGCTAGCGTTCATCTAGAAAAAATGGTCAGATATCTTCTAACCAACTGCACATAGTTTTCTCTTGACATTCTGAAAGAAAAAGCAAAAAGCACGAAGAAAAAACAACAAACAATGCTAATGGTAAATAAAATGTTTATCATTAGTAAGTATCCTATTGAGTTTGTCCCGGGCTGTGGCTCTGGTTCGTAATGCTGAGAGGAACGAGGCAAATCGATACAGCTAGTCTTTTGATGAATGTATCAATCGGCTGAATGACAGCACGTCCATCAACACCCACAAGCACATTAACACATCCAGGCAACGCCTGTGCTTCTTAACACCTTGTGCAGCCAAGTCAAGCAGGTGGGTGGCCTGTGAGCTCCAAAAAGAACAACAGCCACATCCACATCTATCAAAAGCTTTTTTAATAAATCAGCATCCACGATTTACCAGTTAGAGCAGAATATTTGCTCCAAATTTAAACTACACAGTAGGAACAATATGTTTCTCATGACAATGAACTATGTAGCCTTGAGGCCATTCATATGTGTATGTGGACACCAACTGCCAAAAGGACAAAAGGCACACAAACCAAATTAAAAATAAGATTTTACCAGATAATAGCACAAATATAAGAGTGCAAAAAAATGTAAATCAAAAAAATGTAAATCAAAGGAATGCAAAGGTTTGCCTATATGGCCGTCCATGAACCAATACGGATGCATCAATTCCTTTTAAATGCCGTCAATGCCCTATGCACCACCTAACACACATTTCTTGGGTGATTTGATTGAGCATGGAGTGTTCTGTTGTTCTACCATCTATAGGTGACAAGGCCATTAGACTGTAAAAACAATGAGATACGAGAGCTCCTCAGAGCAGCATCTTAGAAGAGCTTGGTTGCACATGTCACATGGTCTAGCAGACGCGCCCAGCAGGACCAGTGATGATTCCAGCACGTGTGAGGTGGCGTTCTGGCAGAGAGTGAGCAGAAGCAATGATGAGGCAGGCTCTGCAGCATATGGCAACAGAGCTGCTCATGCCACAGCAGAGATATCATTAATGAGAGCAACTCTTCCAGGAATTCACAGTCAGCTGCTAAGAAACACGCCACTAAAACCAGACAGCAAATATCCAATGACAAGACACAAGAGAAAGAATGATCTCATATCTAGGGTCAGACTTGGTGACAATTGCCATATAGGAACCTCTCAATGGATGCTCCTTGAAAAGAATCATTGATTTATGTTTTATTTTACTCAACAGCAATTAAAGAGCTGCACACCCAGACCAAGAACTATTTAGTAACCACATTAATTAAAAGTATAGTGGACAAACATTTAGAGGTTTTATTAACATTGTATGAAGAACTGTGTTTAATATGGTAAAAAAAAATTGTGATTTCACACTACCTATCTTGAGGTAATACAATATGTGTAACATAACTCTGTAAATCTTGGAGACTGGTTTGCATAAAACAAACCAATAAATAGTATTTATCCATTTATATCCAGTCAAGCACAGACCACAGAAAACGAGAACCAAAAACACTGGACACTGCAATACAAAAAATTCACAACCCCAGCATTCATATATCAGTCCAGAAAAGAAAATATAAAATGTACTGTGGAGTTCACATCTTTCCATTTTTAGGGAAAGGATACAGTCTCAGGGCTCCAGTCTGCGTCCCAATGGCCAGTATTTTTTGCACAGGGTCAAAAGCCATGGCAGAAGGTTGGTAAGGGAAGCCATGTCGCACAGTCTGTTAAACAAAACGGAAAGTTGTATAAAATTGCGTGTGCATCAACATTAGGAGAGCTCTTAATGGACAGGAGAGTATTTAACATTGTCTGTTTATGAATCCATTAGGTACTGTAATCACATTAAACTGTCATCATAACATTTATGTTAAATCAGGAGCAGCCTTCTGTTTGTGTTTTTGATATGTCAAGCACCATCAGAATGAGATTTGGACCATTTGCGTTGTTTCATCCATCATCACAATATTTTCATACTGAGCAAAAATGCAAAAAAACCCCATTAGATAGTTTTGTTCTGACATCAGTTATGTTTGTTTCAGTGTAATAGCATGATTTATACAGTTTAATATTTCCCTTTCAATCTACCACGTTATGTACATTGTTTAAAAAGACCCTAATGAAAATGTATAGTTGGATGCTGCTTTTTCTAAAAGTAATAAGAAAAATATGTAGCTAATGAATAAGTTCACTGATCTGCACTCCAAGAAGAATCAGCAATTCAAAGAACAAGATCTACTAATCTAGGACAATGGTCAAAAATAAAAATATAAACAAGAAAACAGAGTCTAGTTCGGTTGTCTCATTTGCTTGTTGGTGTCAATGCTGATGGCTTGAGAAGCTGCTGTGACAGCAGCTGTCAGATGACAGGCTGACCTTTCAAGAACAGCTTCGTTATTGTTATTAAAACCAAAAAAATAAAAAACAACACTTTCCTCATAGATATGAATACTTTGGAATTCGTAAGGTACTCATTATAGAAACGTCCTCGAACTAAGCAAAGCAAAAACCCCACAACAGCGGCTAGCATGCAGCTAGCTAACGTTCATGTTTCCTGACAAATCACAGGAATGAACGGTGGCTGGCATAATAGATGTATTTTAAGGGTGTCCAGCTAAATACAATTTCAGTGACAGCATATATGTTAGACAGCTGTTCCCAAAATGCAAACATTTAGCCTAATTTAAAGTGTTTACTGACAAAACGTAGCGTTAATTTGGTCTTTTAATTAGCGAGCTAACATTAGCTAGCTACCTGAGGGGATCACATGACAGCAGCAGCCACTGGACTCTCCGGAGCTGATTATTATAGATTATTATAATCTGTTCAGCTCCACAAACTGCTGGGAAAAAAAGCCTAGCTAGATCAATTGCTGATCTAATGTTGTTGGTCACATCTAAGGTCTCTCGATAACATGCAGGTAGTCCAGAAGCTTACAACATCGAAAGGAAGCCACTGAACTGTCAATGTAAACTGCACCAACACCTCATATATTGAGAAGACAACTGCAAGCTGAAAGACAGCTGGAAAACTAAACCACCGAACATCTCACACGAGAAACGGACGTGTGTTTGCTAAGTGGAAGCAAAAATATAGACAGAATTGCAGGAAGGGTTGGCTAACAGGGTGCTAGCATGCGGGACTATGTAGCAAAGCTAGCAGCCACGAACCCTTCAAATAGCAATAACAAACATCACCTTGCAGAGTTGAAAATGCTCAGACTGCAGAGTCTCCTGAATAGTGTCGTTCTCCTTGTTGCCAGACTGAGGCGAGGCGGACGAAGCGGAGGAGGAGGAGACCGCAGTCAAGCCATCGAGCACCTTTCTGATATTAAACTTCTTCATGCTTCCTCCCTCCACATCAAGACGCATCCAATGGAGAAATCGGGACAGAAAGGAGAGAAAGAGGGTCCGCTCTCCTGGTTTAAGGCTCGCTCGACCCTCTCACATGTCAGGGCGGTGGAATTAAAGCCTCCTTCGAGCCCAAAATTGACATACTGAAGCGCAAAAACTACCAAAATAATATTAGCAAACGTACTGCTCGTTTTCCAGCATCTCACCCGACCGACTGATCCAGCCGGATTCCTGCTCTACAGTCCCTCCCCCTCCCACACCCGCTTTCAGCACGCCCCACCCCACGCCTTACCATTGGCTGGGAGTTCACCCTCGGACCACGGATCCGGATATACCCACTGATGTGGTCAAAAGTATCGGGACATACCTCTTTTCCCATGCTTTGGGCTGGGTCCCTTACTTCCAGCATACATCTATATTTACATTTACGGCATTTGGCAGACGCTCTTATCCAGAGCGATGTACACCAGTGCATCTGTTTTTCATGCCTGCGAAGCTAGATTCAAATCTGCTTTTTAACCAAGTCACTACCAACTACCTTAACAAACAAACGCTGTCCAAAAAGTTGGATAAGAGT
The DNA here is from genome assembly GCA_037974485.1 of Hemigrammopetersius urotaenia. NCBI lineage: Eukaryota > Metazoa > Chordata > Actinopteri > Characiformes > Alestidae > Hemigrammopetersius > Hemigrammopetersius urotaenia. The sequence goes on from JBBPDC010000001.1 coordinate 28,381,158, forward strand.
TAAGAGAATACAAAAACATGGATAAGAGTTAAGAGAATAATCAAATATATAGGAAACATATATAGGAAAACCAAAGCATACCAAGACATTTTGGACATCATGCTTCCAACTTTGTGAACAGTTTGTGGAAGGCTATGTAAAGACTGCAAGGACAAAAGTATTGAACTACACCTGTTTTTCAGTGTTTGATCTAGGCCCGTACGTTCAGTGAAGGGCAATGTTAATGCTTCGGCATACCAAGACAACGAACAATGTCATGCTTCCAACTTTATAGACACAGTTTGAACCCTTTCTATTCCAGCATGACTGTGGCCTAATGCACAATGCAAGGTCCATAAAGACATGGCTGGATTAATTCAATGTGAAGGAACTTGCGCGAATCGGGAGGAACGATTTGTCTCAGTGACTGATCCATTAGGTCCTCTCTGGTTTGCGCATGCGCGCCTCTCGATTCGTTCATCTGAAATGTGACAGCTATCTTCACGTGCTAGGTTCCTGCAGTTACTGCTCATTCCTGCAGTTACAGCTGCAAAGAGGGGGACCAACTCCACATTAACGTCTATGCATTTGAATGCAATGTCATTAAAGTCCTGGTTGGTGTAATGATCAGGCGTCCCAATACGTGTGTCGATATAATGTGTTTAAATTAAAAAGCTACTGTATTTCACAATTATTAATGTTATGTTTGAGCTAATACTGTATTTAAATGTTTTAATCGTCCACTGACATTGTGAGGATGGGCTGCTGACCAATCCCTCGTCGGGGGGAAACAAAACCGAACGCCTACAGCAGGGACGAGTGACCCGGATATGCGTGGTATAGCGCACTGATTCCAGTACCATATATATATATGTGCGTGCGTGTGTGTGTGTGTGTGGGTATGTGTAT
>JBBPDC010000001.1:28387116-28405460 GCA_037974485.1 Hemigrammopetersius urotaenia
TATATATATAATTGTGGCAGAGATAGCCTTCCCCATAGGGAAGAGGGAAGAAAGTTGTTCCCACTAATATACACCAGTATATACTCCAAGACATTTTGGACAACGCCAACCTTGTGAACACAGTTTGGGGAAGACCCTTTTCTATTCCAACACTACTGAGCCCCAGTGCACAAAGCAAGGTCCATAAAGACATGGTTGGATGAGTTTGGTGTGGAAAAAATTGACTAGCTCACATAGAGTCCTGACCTCAACCCCATCCAGCACCTTTGAGATGGACTGGACTGGAGCGGAGATTGTGAATCAGCGTCTGACCTTATAAATGCTCAACAGAATGAATGAGCATAAATTCCCACAGAAACACTCCAAAAGGTTTACGAGGACCGTGGATGCTCTAAATAAATACATATGTAAAATGAGTATGAGCAGATTCCTCTGTGACAGAATAATAAAGCCACTAGTTTTCCAAGGTGACTTTGTCTGTCATCTTGGTATCTTCCACCCCATAAAAGCATTTTAGTGAAAATGCTGTAACAAACAGCAGACACATCCCCACTGCAAACACTGATCCCTCTGGCATTCTAGAGACCTGGTAACACACCTTCAGAGTCTCCTGGGTTCCCTCTAATGAGAACTATTCACTGTTTAACACTATGTCAACTGGAAGTCCTTTGTGTCAAAGCACTGCCAACAATATACAAGAATATCACAATATGAATGTATAATATTGATTGCACATTGATACAGGCTCAGTTTTGGTCCTCTTAGATTAAGTTTAGGATAAAATGCCTTGTGCTGACATATGATAGATGAACTAATTAAGACGAAGACATTTCCCAAGAGTGTGTAGATTCTCTAGAGTGCATAGTCACGTCTTTCTCTGTAATAGGACATTTGAATAAGCAAAGAGTCTGGTTCTATTTAAACAGCTTGCAGGATAGTAGTCCAACTTTCTGTTCTTGTGCGTTAGACATGACTGTTTAAGTTATTCTCACTGGAACGCCTCGATCTGTTATGATGACAGTGTTTCACTACATGTATTTAATGAGATTTCAGAAGTGTGTAATAAATATTAATGTCCATGTACTCACTTGTATTGGAAGATAGAGTTCATTTTTCAGATTGTTGACAGTACTGTTTAAAATTGCTTTCACTGCTTCTGCATGAACTGAGTAAACAATAATTTAGTTCAATAAAACAGCTCTATATACCTTATTTGGGCAACGTCAACGCTTGTGCTGTGTTTGAGTTGTAGTTAGTCATTTTTAGAATGTGTTAACGTAACCAGTAGATGGAGCCAAAGCCCTTCTAAGATTTCTTTCATTTTAGTAGTCCAAGTGTTGAACGGCTGACTTCAACACAATCCCAGTCATGGGAACTGCAGACTATGTACATTTTATGCATTTTACCTTGTGTAGCTTGAGATTATTCTAAAACATCCAGAGCAGGGGTTATCCAAGTCTGGGTACAGGACTCCCTGAAAATCCATTGCATAAACCAGAGGTGTTGGTCCTGGAGGGTTGGTGTCCAGCACAGTTTGATGGTTCTCCTCCTCAGACACATTCACTAAACCTGACAAGTAACTAGCGAGGTGAATATCAACTCAATAGCTGACCTAAGTACACCAGTTATTCAACCTGGTATCCCAAAGATGGATACCAGTAACATTTGTTATATATTATAGTTTTTGTGTCAATAGTGATGAAAGATCCACAATACAAATTTCTTTGAACATATTCAGTAAAACCATTTCATGATAATCAGACAAAGGGTACCGTTTTCAGAACTTTTCATAATATATGGGAGAAAACTTTATACAAAAGGAAATATTTATGCTATATTATGATTAATATAATTTATATTAGAGAAATTAAATTCTGTTAATTAAATGTCAGCTATGGTCATTTTAAAAGCTAGTTTTGTCCAAAGTGCTACAAAAAGAAATAAATAAATTAAGTATTAAGTTAGTTTTAGTATTAAGTTAAACAAATAAACAGTTCTTTGTTTGACTTAACACTAAAATGTTTTACTTTACATTAGTGTGGGAAAATAAGAACTGCACACAGTTCATGTATTATTTTGGGGAGCACCATATTAGGATGCGCCTCTCAGAAAATTGTATTGTTTAGACCAAAATGAAGAGTAATATCATATAAATTGTAAAGTGTCATCACTGATGTATGCGTGTCGAAAAAGTAGACAATATTCTAATACATGACAGGAGCACATGTCTCTAAACCTCTCTCTGCCTTTTTTCTTCTCCTCCGTCGCATTCTCTTTGCTGCTCCTTTCTTTTCCTCAGTCTCCACATGCCTGCAGCATCATCATCCGCTTCTTCATGAGAGCCATCTGCTGTTCTACATGGGGCCTCTGCCATGTCTCACTGGACACAGGCAGAGACTGGTGGTAGTATTACTCTTCAGTCCTTTCTCACTGTGGCTATGTGTCATCATGCCTCTGCTGTTCTGAAGTGTCTACACATGACAAGAACAAGAACAGTGACAAAAACATGCTGGCTTCAGGCTAATACTGTGTTCAGGCTGACAGAATTTTTATCCAGTGAAACTTTAATCGTGTGTTCCGGTCCTGTCCTAGAGACCCAGTGTCAAGTACAGTTGACTGACCTCTCAGCTCACATACATTGGGTTAAATTAATCTGTTCAGTCTCAGGTTTAGTGGAGGTGTTTGAGTCGGGGAACTACCAAACTGTGCAGGACACTGAACTGTGCAGGACACTGACCAGTCCTGTGCACCCCACTTTTCCACGATTCCCAGAATTAAGATGTAAGATCAGCACCACGGACAGCAGCTTCTTGTAATTCGGAAAAATGGAATAACTCCTAGAATAATATACAAAATTATTTTAGAGAATGGAAAGCTATTGCTTTAACTTTCTTTAGACTGGATGTTTTACTTAAAGACACCACTGCATAAAGATGAAACACTATTTAAATATAAACACTGAAAATACTGCATTACACACTGCACTGCATTATAAAATGACTGTCTAGTTATTATGAAATTATCAAATTGTTTCACTAAAACCTTTCACTGAAGGCTTCCTAAAATATGTGAGTCTGAAGAACCTTTATAAAATTTTATGGACCTCCACATAATCTAAGCAGAACTTTTAAATTGATGAAGAATACTTATGTTGCATGAAGGTTTTTCAGACACACATGTCTCATCTGCATCTTTCTTTCTTGTATAAATACATATTTTAAACCTATTACCAAGTGATTATCTGGAAGAAGTCCACAAACTAGGTGGCAGTATTACTCTTCAGATAGTAAACAGAGTAAAATACCTGTTACCTATGACTCGTTTTAAAGATTGTAGGATTGGTGTAGGATTACATCTTGAGTTTTGTGATGACCTTATCATATGTATTTCTATTAACATCATTATCATTTCTGAAGAAGGGTGTTTGCAGCCTACTGCAATCAATGCATAAAACGAGCACATGAACCATATGAATAAGGCACCATATAAGATAACACCAACTTACAGACCATATAGTCAATCATTTCAAATGCAGGTCACGGCAAACATGCATTATGTATTGCATTTAATGCATGCTTCATTCATAATTACTCAAGGAATTTGGCAAATACCCCTTAGGCTGTCCTCCAAAACTGCATCTGATGAATCTAGGGCATGGACTCTTATTTAGAGCTGATGGTTCTGACAGCTTTCTGTCGAGCACAAAAAAACACTTACAAACAAGCACAATAAACAGCACCAGGATGAAACATGTCAGTACGAATCTCGTTTAGAACTGGACATGCGGAGACTCAGAAGGACACACCAGACATTGGCTTAATCTAGAGTAAATGTGATGGATGAGAAAATCAGATCTTCCTGATGTTTCCATTGTGCTTTAGTGGGAGAACCTGTAATTGAGTGAGAATGTTTGTAAATGGGATAAAGAGAGGGAGAGAAAGAGAGAAAGAGAGACTAGAATAAGTGCTATGTAGAACAGATCCCCAGACACATAACAAGGACACTGGAAAGTAAAACTACAGGACAGTGTAGAACAGATGGGGGAGTAAAAATATCTTCCCTCTGATACACACCATGTCAGCAAAACACAGCCTCGAGGTGTCATTTTCACTGATAAACACAGTATAGTAGAAGACCACCTTAGCACTGTGTAATAGAGAGATTATGCAATATAAGAGTCAGATGAAAGATTTTAAAAAGTAGCATTTGGCTTGTCTGCTCTGGTCATATGCGATGAGTAGCATCATTAAGCATCAAATGAGCACCACGTAATTCCAGTATTAGTAGTGTGAGCTGTCACACTGCTGCCTAATGCTAATCCTGAGAATGTGTGCACTTCTGCATGGTCATTAACTAAATGTCCTAGAAACCAAACACATGTGATCATTTCCAGTCCTCATTAATAAAGCACCCCAATTAGTTCTCGCTGGGATTCATTTAAAAATGGCAGATTTGAGTCATGACAGAGATGAGTCATAGTATGTGTAGGAAACTGCACAAATCCTATTAATGATCAGTAATGTTTCATTATTAAAGGCATTATTTTCACCATCACTCCCTCAGAGAAGCCTAGATCAACAGTGTGATAATTATTTCTTCTCTGTTCTATGAACCATGTCGTGAACGCAAACTGAAGGTCCTTCGCTCTGAAAAGGACTGAAATAGATACTAATTTGGTTCTCATAAAAATATTTCAGTAAATGTCTTGTCATCTCTGTGTGTTAGAATAGTTTTGTCTCTAGGTACTGTATCAGCTCTCTAGTTTTACCTCAGTGTAGATGTGGACTGCTCCAGTATAAGGAAAGGTATCTGAGCTAGCTGGCCATTTTTGCCTGATGACATCACACTGAAGGAACGGTATGCTGAATTGTGCTTAATATGACCAGGGACAGGAACTAACAAGGAAAACTAGGTCCATTTTAATTTCAGGTTTGATGTTAAAGCTACACTTTCCATGAAGACAAGAAAGCACTCTTGCACACTGCTGTCAGTGTCTGAGAGTTATTTGAGTTTAAGACTTTAGATTTTTAATACAGAAAAAAGAACAACTTCTTTGAAATTGAACAGACTGTTGATTTTTAGAAGAATTCACATAACAGGGCTGATCCACTAAGGATGGAAAAGGGTGCATTATGACAAAAATATAATATCATGATACATCACAATGTTCAATGTGACAGTCAAGTTTTTATTCAACATTTCACACACTGCAACAGATAAGCTTGAACAGTTCTAATGTTTGTATGAATCATGCAGTTGGTCAGTGTTTTTAAAATATTGACGGAACCAATGATATGCTCAGAAAAGTGCATTGAGACACAGTAAGCTGTCATTTATTATGAAAAGAATAAACACTGTCATATTGCTCAAGATGGCAGTCTTACAAGTGGGTTGATTTCTTTACTTTTTTATGGAAGTATGGCATCGTCTTGCATTTGCCGTCAAATCCAGCCCTAGGTACAGTGTATGCAAAATAAATGCTACGCAGGCAAAAAGTCAGCGCTTTGGAGAAGGTCATGCCAAGTCTAGTTATGTGACTCTTGTTCCCTCCTCACTGTTGTTATATTCCAGTAGTACACTCAGGGCTCAGTGCCAGACAAATCCTGTTTTTAAAAATGTTTACACACTCAAACAGATGATACATAGTTCTTTTATGGGTCTCTAGAGGACCTTATTGTATGGAGTACATGGTTAGAAACAATCATAGCTCTTCCACTATACCAATTTTGGCTACGTCTGAGAGAATCTCTCAGGAATAAGTAGCATAACGACAACCATCCTTCAGGAGAAGCCAGATTGGACCGGGACGCAGTGGAGTAGCCTGTTACATGGCTGGTCAGAACTGATACAAACTCTTTAAACCAATGTAGTTCACTCAATATAGCACAGGTCTCTAGGGGCTGCAACAGTATGTTGCAATTCCAAACACTTCCCCAAGAAAACAGCCCAGAACTGGGTCAAGCTGGTGGTTATTGCCTGTACACACACAGTGCATCTGGCACATTGTCAGCAGATTCAGCAATGGTCTTCTCTTGTCATTTTCCCTCCATTTTTTTACATACAAAGTGTTTTGTCCTAACTGTCTTGCTTGTTTTTGACAATATTTGACTAGAGAGCTAATGTAGGAAGTATTACATAAGGGAGTTTGGCGATAATAGTTTACTAAAAGTGTTTTAGGCGGTAGCAGCAGCATATTAGGACGCCGGCAATGAGCTCCCGCCATGCTGATCTGTTAATTAGCCCGTGAGCTGTTGGCAGATTAACAAGAGAAATAAGAGAAATCCTCAGGGAGGTGTTTATTAGAAACTCGGCATGTCCCCCCACACCAAAGCATAATTTTTATATCAGCTGAATATCACCCACATCGACATTTACTGAAGAAATTAACACAGACAAAGCTGTTTCCATTGAATGAGGCTTACTGTCACACATTCTATGATTTCCTCTATACATGCTTTATAAAAGTTTTGTGAACCTTTTTTCAGGACTTTAAACCAAGCTGAGTGTGAGGATATACACAAAAATGACAAAAACACCACAATTACAAACACTATAATATTCATTTTGTCAGGGAAACTCACCGTATAGGAAGTCCCAATCTACCCAATCCACCAATAAAAAATGACCACCACTCACCAGATACTATTCAAGAGGGGGGATCATTCTTAGCATGACAATGACATTGACATATAGGCATGAGTGTGTCAGGCACAGTAGTGTTGTTTGGGTTTTATATTTGAGTATAAATATGATCCTTTCATCTTCCATATAAACTGCTGAATACTGCTGTAGTTTACTACAGTTCAGTCATAGCTGTCCAGCTACCTCAGGATTTACTTTGTTCTATGGCAAAAAGCAAAATAAACAGAAAAATAGCTAAAACAAAAATAATTACAGTGATTTACACGAATACCGTACATTGTTTTAAATATTAAATGGAGAGAAAAACTCTGAAACATGGTCTCACTTCAAAACAGTTTTGTTTCCATTTCTTTGATTTAGAAACATAATCTCTATTTTCCCAGAATGTCCTTCAGTTCTATTTTAATTTCATTAACAGCACTTAGGGAGCCTCTTTTCTGAGGCCTGTTTCAGTGTAATGTTCCCATTCTGGCCTTCTTCACGTTGTGACTCCTCACAGAGCAGAATGTGTGTGACAAGAAAATTCGCAGCTTCATCCACATGAATGTTCTCCTAAAATTCAAACATATTTGATATGTGTGTGACATTTGTCCTAGATGTTTAATCTCTGAACTAACAGACTGAAAGCTTGTGTTTGCATTGTTTGCCATTTACCAGATTTTTTTTAACCGCATGTAAAATACAACAAGCTTTGATTACATTTCACTCACCTTAGCAGATGCCTCGAACCACCCAGTGAAGCTATTTTCCCTGCAGAGTTTGTCCATGAGACAGTGCTCTTTTGGGCGTGCCCTCTCCTGGTCACATTTATTTGCAAGTAGAACAGAAGGTATTGGACAGCCGTTATCCATCACAAGTTTGCTGTCAAGGTCATGTTTCCAGCTCAGGGCTCCCTCCAGTGTTGACTCCTCTGCCATGTCATATACAACAAGGGCACCTCTTGCTCCTTTGAAATACACTCTGCTCATTTTTTTGAAATGTTCAAGACCTCAGGGAAACCAAAAAAGTTCTAATCAGTTTGAGAAGTTGATCAAGATCAAATGACTAACTTGTATTAAAACACCTGTATTATGTAACATTAAAGACATTTTTTACTGGACTTTGCAGAACAGTTGTTAAAATTCAGATCCTCAGGGGTTGGCCCTATCATAGGGTGATCATTAATATTTGGGGGCAGCTGGTGGCCTGGTAGTTAGGGAGTTGTCCCTGCAATTTGATGGTCGTGGGTTCTAATCCTAGGACTGCCCTACTGTGGTACCCTTGAGCAAGGTACCATCCCCATTGTCGGCAGCACACTGCTTCACTCAGGTGAGTAGGTTAATGCCTGGTTAATGCAGAGGACTCAAATAATTTCCTCCAGGATTAATATGGCATGTAAAATAAAATAAATTACAATTTGATTGCAGCAATATCGCAGCCATCTGTGTCCGCCAGTCCAAGAGGGCACTATTGTCCTCGTTATCTCTGGGTAGGTAGGGTGACCCTCCCTACCTCCCAATCACATTGCACTGGCTAGACATCTGTTAAAACCTGTGACTTGGAAGGAGTTCATACTAGCCTTCACCCTTCAAGTACCTTTCACCCTACTGTGTGATAAAGGAGTCCTAGGTAGCAAGTAAAACTAGATGTTGGGGAAAAAAGTAGTGGGAATGCAAAAATAACAAAACTGTTATTCTTCATTTGGACAGAAACATGCTAAAATGGAGTTTTGGCCTTAAATAGATGCAGTGCCCTCGACAATTAAAAAAATAGCAAACACAATTCGAAAAAATGCACCTTTTGGCAAAGTAGCTTCATCTCATGCTACAATAATGAGAATAATCCAACCTTTAATTTTAAATAAATTTATTCAGAGAAAAACAAATCACTCGTTAAGAAATAATTCTTTTCAACAAAAACACACGTAGCACAGTTATTGGCACCCCTGCATTTAAGAATTTGTACAATAAAACAGTGCTGAGTCTTGTAACATTTTATAATACGGAGCAGGGCATCTGAGACCATTCCTCTTTACAGAATCCCTCCAGATCATCCAAGGTCCCAGGCCCTCTCTGTGCACTCTCCTCCTTAGCTCACCCCACAGGTTTTCACTGGGGTTTAGGTCTGGGGACTGAGAGGGTCATGGCAGAAGCTTGATTCTGTGGTCAGTTTACCATTTTTGTGTTGATTTGGACATGTGCTTTGGGTCATTGTCCTGCCAGAAGATGACGACCCAGTTTACGTTTCCTGGCAGTCAGATTTTTACTTAAAATGTCCTGGTATTTCATGGAGTCCATGATGCCATGTACCCTAACAAGGTTTACAAGGCCGTCAGAGAAAAACAGCCACACAGAATCTCCATTATATTTTACATTCTATTCATTATAGCCATCTTTCTTTTTACGCGAAACCCATCTGTACTGTTTATTGCCAAAAAGCTAAATTTTTGTATCATCAGACCATAGAACATGGTTTCAGTCAAAGTTGTAGTAGGTGCTTACATTTGTGGTTAAATGGCAGAAAAGACATGGCATCTGATGGTGGCTTTGAAAACTTGGTAACCCCAAGATGTTATTCACCAACAGTGATCCTTAGGGATTTTTTTGCCTCTCAAACCATTCTCCTCACTGTATGTGGAGGCAAAATAAATTTGGGTTCTCTTCCAAGCAAGTTTGTAACAGTTCTAGTTAATGTCCACTTTTTAATTATTGCTCTCACTGCAGAAATTGGTAGCTATTTTTTAAAACCATTCCCACACTTCTCTGTCATTTGGTTTGTGTGTTCTCTTGTCTTTCCCATGTTGATGGATGACTAAGGGAATTTGGCCTCTGGGTTAACTCTGTATTAGTTAATCAGGAAGTCATTGATTACAGCTGGAAAGTTACCAATCCACTCAAAAACTTAAGTGGGAAACATGCTGTTAAATTGTTTTCACTACAATTTCCAGGGGTGACAATAATTGTTGCTCATGCATTTTTGTTGAAATTTATTATTTCTTGAGGAGGAATCTGTTTTCCTTCCAAATACATTTATTTCAAGTAAATCTTGGATTTTTCTCATTTTTTCAGTGTGACGTCAAACTGCTTCACCAAAATGTGGGTTTTTCTTACCCTGTTTGCTAATCTTTACAAGGGGTGCCAATAATTGTAGAATGCACTGTACATTTAACTGAAATACATCCTTAATACATAAAAATATTTTCATTGATATAAATTTGCATGGTGCAGAGGACATGGCGGGCGGTGAAGTTCGAGACACCCTGAATCTGGAGCAAAAGTGAAAATAAAACTTTCCTGGCAATGACAAATTTAAGCACCTAAAAAAGTGAAATCTATAAAATAACACAAAAATAAGTCATATTGACTTTTTTATATGTGTTTAAATCATGAAAGCAGGATGCATGATAGCAGTACAAACTAAATCAAACCACAGAACCAAAGACAAAAACAGTTCTAACTACGTTCCTATTTGTCCCACTTCGTAAATGATTTGGTGTTTTATCAAATCCAGACTGTCAATAATACAGATTAGAGGTTCTATTCATTGTGGAATACAACAGTCATAGCGACAGTTTGTTTTATATATATGAATAGTTAATCCATGATCACACTATTTAAATAGGACTCAAACACAACTCTTACACTGTAATTAAACACAGTGTTAATTGACAGATTATAATACACTGATGAACACTAATCAACATCCATGAGCAGAGGGTTACCTGATATGTCCCATAGCTGTAGTCTCACCAGTGTCTTATTGTCCCAGTCAATGACCTTCATAGAGAAATCCGCTCCGACTGTTAACTTCATCTGAGCTGAGAAATGATTTCTGACGTAGCGATTGACAAAGCTAGTTTTTCCAACACCAGAATCTCCGATCACCAGTATTTTGAACAAATGTTCAGTAATTGTTCTTGGTTTAAGATCCTCTGACATTTTCTCCTAAAGGTCCTATCTATAACCAACCTGCTTTCCATAATCTGGACAAATGTAGGAGTGTAAAGAGTGTGCGGCTGAAGAAAAGGGGTAAAACAAAGAATTTACAAGTGTGATATGGATGACTCAGAGGCCCAAAGTCTAATTCTCTGACAGTACAGGAGAAAATGACACCAACTAATTATGTACAGTGTCAGCAGTCGCCTACTCGCAAGTGCTGTAAAGTAATCAGTTCAACTTGTTTTACAACTAAACTGCTGTGGGTGCAACACGGTGCCATTGACTGGGATAGAACAACAGAGAAAACAACAGAAGCTCCTTTTTGGACACAACTAGAATGATCAAATATGCAAAAATGACAATGAGAACATATTTACAAAAACATACAGCATTTAATTTCTCATAACTATGAAACCATTTTCTTAAATGTGTTAAAACTAAACAACTCTCAAATATACATTAGCTATATGAACTATTTGAACAAATATAAACTTTATCATAATACAGTACACCTACCTACAGTGTAATAGGAAGCAAATATTGTAAGACAGGAGGGATGAACTATACTACAAAGCTGGGTTTATGGGTTGTGTGTAAACTTTGGGTCAACTCTGAGTTCACTGAGTTCATTCAGGTCAATGTTACCTTAAATAGAAGCTAAAGCTAGCTAGCTAACCCATGAATCCAGAGTAATAGTATAGCACACACTTTACAGCAGTAATGCACACCTTTGTTGTTACATCTAAGGTAGGAATTCCAGCTTATTGAACACTGATGAGATCATTCGAATATTGCACTGAAACAGGAAATAGATTTTACACACCAATAATCATAAAATACTCTAAAATACAAGACAGTATTCTATACTCGCTTAACACTTTAGAACACATTTTAATCAATGTCAGTACAGCTTTAATGGCCATAACTCAAATGTTACTTCTGTCTATGTTCTGAAACATGAGACATGCTGCTAACACTGAATATTTACCAAATATTTTTGATTAAAGCTACATTCTGAAGAAACTGCCGTCGGTGGCCCTGCTGAGCAGAAGTGCTTCCTTAAATACTATAATAATATAATAGAATGACTGCATGTAGAGCACATCACACACAACCCAGCCAGCAGATAACCTCTCTGCGGACACAGTTACTTATTAGAAAGAACAATCTTCAAAAAAAAAGAGAAAACAACACAAACTTTAAAATGCAAAGCAATGTTTGGTATTACCAGTATATGAGCTCTGCACTGAGGTTATGACCATTTAAATCTTTAAATCATTTTGCTTTTTGACAAATCTAAATTTACATCATAGCTAAATTCATGAACTAAAAAAAATAATAAACGTAGGAACATTATTACAGGACATGTACAGGACATTATTACTCTCATATCTCACATAAAAACATATTATGCAAATTATAAAAATATACAAAAATGCATCGACAAATGAGGACGTCATAACACTGTCACACTGGCACTTAAACATTGTCTGTTTTTTGCTACATATTAGCAGGCATATATGTATAATGTATATATACATCAAGATATATACATTTATTTTATACATATATGGTTATCCCTATATTATTGCATACATTTATACTAAAATATTTCAACAAGAATGTCTGTGCTGCCTTAAGAATATGAGGATGATATATTACATACTGGCATTTCCTTACTGCAGTTTCAATACTAAACTTTAAAAAGGTCATATTGATACTAGAAATCACATCCACTTATCCTACTGGCTAGAGTTTCAGCATTTCATGAGTAACACTAAAATCTTTATTTACTGCTACATTGGTACACGTCTTCCTGAAAATTCAACATAAACAGCATAAAATAAGTCAGCCATGTGAAAAGCGGTGACACATTTGTCAGCAGTGTAACGAAATGATGTGAAAATTCCCCATTTACAAGCATTTGTTCCAAATGAGTTCAGGTTCAAGTATGTTGAGTCAAACAAAGTTAATTTTCCCTTTGAATCCACTTGAAGGTGGAGGATGTTTTTTTGCACAGATTTTTGGCTATTACGCAATCCAGAGACAAAAGAAATAACATGTGGAATGATACCGTGATGAGGCCTTTTTTTGTTTGGAAAGCTCTTTCACAGAGTAGAGGAGCTTTGTTTGTAGTCTCTGAGGATGACAGATGCATACGTAACATTGGGTGGGGTGCACAAGATGGATTCAGACACGGGGGAATTGGGGATGTGAATTCTTGAGCCCATTGGGTCCCGGAAAGGAGAGGGAGGCATGAGACCCAGTGAGTCCTCCATGGCTAACTTGATCTGCACCAGCTCTTCCTCATCATGAATCTGCGCATTGTCATACATGTAGCCATGGAGGAGACCAAATTGCTCATTCTCCATCTCCATCTCCTCCTCCAGCGGAGAGATCGGCTCTTTGGAGTAAGTGCCCAGCTGAATGGGCAGAGGCGATGGATGGGTCTGCAGGATAAGGGGCTGATACGGTGGCCTCATCACACTATCCGGCTCAGGCAAGCTTATAATGTCATCCAGGTCGGTCACGCTGGAACTGAACTTGCCCACCATCTCCTGAAGGTGATCCGCAATTACATGCTCAGGGGGAACACTTTTTGGGGGCTCTGGGTTATAAAACTCCTGTTCCACAGATACTTCTTTTAGAGGCTCACAAACAGGTGACTGCCTGTGAGCTATCAGAGCAGGGCTAACCGGGGGGTTGTATCTGACCGGGTCGCCCTCATCCTCCTCGGCTACATTGTAAAGAGTCTTGGTGCTCAGGTCTGAAAACTCCAGGCCTGTGTTATGGTAGGTATTAGTTAGAGGTTTGATGACAGCCGTCTGATTGGAGCCGGCCTCCTGTCTCTTCACATGCACAGACAGTCTGTGCCACATGTGTTCTCCTTTCGGAGGATGTCTTGAACCTGGTTCAGACCATGACACAGACTTTCCATTAGAACTATGAACAAAATAAAGATGGCTGTTATTTCACAGGAACCGAGAAAAGTGGACACAAGAACAACATTTCTGGTTCATGTAAAAAAATTGCTGTTCATTTTTAGCAAATACCACTGAATATATAAACAAATATTTATATAAACTAAATATTTGTTTTCTGATATTATAATAGTGCATTGAAGCATATTATGATCATTTCTTTATACATAGTTCTGTTTCAGCAATGATTCATGTCATTGATGAAAAAGCAGCTATAGAGCAGCATATATGGAGCACAGCCTCTCTCAGGCCTGTTGCTGATGTACCCCTGGGTGCACGGCTTTTAATTGCAGCCGACCTGCAAAATCAGAGTCTATGGAAGCTGTTAATTGAAGGCTGCCCTGGAAATGGCATGACCCAGAGGTCTGAAGTGAAGCATGAATTAAGGGATTGGGCCCATGGGTGCTGGTACTCATGCAACAGGATGGAGAGAGGCTATCCTGCTGCAGCTGAGTAAAGCAGACTTACTTGGCGTTTCCGGGGGCGTTCTTCTTGCGTTTGAACATGTTGAGGAGGCTATTGCTCCTGCAGCTGATTTTGCCGTCGCCCACATGCATGCGTACCACGTCAGAGGTGGTGAAGGCGCTGCGCACGTTGCGCTCCGGCTTAGCAATGATGATGTACATCTTGGGTGTGAACATGCAGCCCAGAGCTACGGTCACGCTCAGGCTGACTGAGAAGGAGGTTGTGATGATTTTGTAGTTGGAGCCGAAGTAGATGGGCACAAAGGCCAGCCAGATGATGCAGGTGGTGTACATGGTGAAGGCGATGTATTTGGCTTCGTTGAAGTTGGCCGGAACGTTGCGGGTTTTGAAGGCGTAGTAGGTGCAGCTGAGGATGAGTAGGCCGTTGTAGCCCAATGGTGCCACCATGCCTGTATTGCTGGTGTTGCAGATCAGAAAGACCTCTCTGATGCTGGGGTAGGACTTGATGGGCTCCGGTGGCTCCAGGATGATGAGCGTGATTTCTAAGGTGAGTTGCACACTGATGAGGATGAAAGCGATGACCACCTGAGCCCAGGCGCTCATGAAGCGTGGCTTTCGCGTGCAGATCTTCTTCTTGCTGCCTGCTAAGATGCGTGCAATTCGGTTGGTCTTAGTGACCAAGGCTGAGTAGCACATGGAGGCTGAGAGGCCCACCAGCAGCCGCTGCAGATAACAGGAGGCCACCGTGGGCCGAGCTATGAGGGTGAAAGGGCAGATGTAACCCAGGAAGATCCCCGCCAGAATTATGTAACAGAGCTCTCGGCTGGAGGATTTGACCACAGGCGTGTCTCTGTACAGGATGAAGACGAGGGTGACAAAACTGGTCACCAGGATGCCAAGGCAAGAGAAGACCACCGCCACAATGGACTCAGGGTGACTCCATTCCAGATATCGCAGGGGAATGGGCATGCAGCCTGTAAACATAAGGTTAAAATAAAATGTTAAAGTCTGTTTTGTGTGTTCTAATGTCTGTTTATAATACAATAAATACAGTTAAAGTTATTGGGCAAAGATTTAATTGTGTCAAATAGTATAACAGGTAAGGAATTAATTGCACATATTTATAATACTACTTGTACAGTGCAAGGAAAGCTGCTTACTGATCCTTATATAACAAAAAAACATGTTGATGCCATTAAGGCGGATCAAAATACACCATGATTTCAAAATGAGTCACAGACTTGTTACTGCATTTTTGCTCCTATAGTTTTTGTTTAATTTAAGGTCTAGTATATACTGTACATAGAATAGTACGTATTTTGGAACTCTCAGCACTTGACATGAAGCATTAACAATTTATACTTGTACATAAATATATAAATGTACTCTAAGGGACCAGTAGCATTAGAGATTTGAACACACATCGTTATATAAATATATGAGTGCACAGGACATAAATGAAAAATGGGAAATGCATTTTTTCCTTGGTTTCCTCTTTCTGCTGTTATACTGGCCATCTACATGTGACCAGCTCTCCAATGCACCAAGTGCTAAAGTAGGTTTCCAGTTCAACTAAAAATAAACAGACTCTCCACTATGGGACCTGCCGAGAGCCAGGGCAGTGGAAAGAGAAGAAACTGCGGCAAGAGAGAAGATATGGCATCCAGCAAACACGCTAAAGGTACTAAACCTTTCAACGGTATTGCGGCAAAATTCATCATTTTGATTTTGCTTCAGAACTATGTTTTTGAATTTTAAAACTGGTTAATGATTTGTGAAATAAAAGTTTGGATATTCATAAAGTTCACAATGCCTAAATTTCATGGAATTTTCACAATATTTTAAGTATTCCCATGATTTAATAATCCTGAGCCATCTATATTACAATTTGTACCTCAAATATAGTGACATATGATAAAAACATATCTCTATGTGCATAGATGTACACTGGGTGGCCCTGTAGAGTAGCAATATGTCATTCTTCGAAGGAAATAACACACAAATGCTTATAGCTAGAACGGCACAGAGTGCCGCTTTGACATTGAACATCAGTGAAGACCTTTAAAAACAGGCCAGAAAAGTAGAAAGTGAAGTAGGTCTGTCACAAGTTCACTGTGAGAGCAATCTGTAAAAATGATAAATGGCCTTCAGGTGTCACAGGAAACCTTTCGAAAATAGGACAAAGCAGGCTTCTTAAAAGCCAAGTCACGTATCTTTGTTTGGATTTTTGGGCTGAATAATCTTTTATGCATTTTGAAATTAGGTCCAATTCTATTAGAATGTAATCTTGCTATAACTGGCCAAGTTAACTGCAATGTATAGTCTAATAATGTATTGATTCAGTCACAGATATTGACATGTGGTTTCACATATTTCACAAAAAAGCTATTACTCCAACAATTCAATCGTAATCTTATAAACAAACATATTTAAATAATGAACTTACTGTTTTGTATCTTCATTTTATTTTTGCTAATCTAGGATACGGGATACGGTAAACTGACATTGTCCCAAGGTGAGGAATGCAGAGAGAAAGAGATAAATTTGCCCCACCTTGCAGCTCTTTATCAGGCCACCAGCCCAGCTCACACGCCTTGCAGGTGAACTCGTCCTGGACATACTCATTATCCTTGCAGGCAGTGCAGATCCAGCAGCAGCTCACCTCTCCTTTCCTAATCACCTGGGGGGACACATCGAAGCAATGACACACATCTGCCAATTTGTTTCAAATGCAGCAAAAATACAATTGCTGTCAAGAAGGAGGTCTCTAACAAATCGATAAACAGGTCCACTAAGCGGATGTTTCTGCTGATGTTTCTGAAAGTTTGCATGGATTTCAATACAAAAACACTTACAATTTACTTTTGGATTATTCTCTTTTATCTCATTAGGACTGACACATGAGATTTGTTCTGAGTGGCTGTCCTGTACTGTCTCTTATCAAATGCAGTCCATGCTGAAACTTCTTATAACTCTTCAGCAAATTAGCTTCAGCATAAAAGGACAGGGCTAAACTGTGAAAGACTAAACAGGCAGGCAATAAATACATATATTTTCTGAGATATTAGAAAAACAGTCAATTTAAAAATGCCTGTTTTAGAGCTCCCAAGTAGCGCATCTGTCCTTAGTTCGATCCCCCAGTGGTGATGTAGCCATCCGTGGATGGAAGTCTTTGAGAGCACAACCGGCTTCGTTCTCTGTGGGTGGGTAGGATTGCCTTCCCTTTATCCCATCACTCATACTAGACAGCCCAGGCAGCTGACATAACAGAACTGGCAGTCAGGGTTCTCCTCAAATTTCTGCCCAATCTAAATTGGGCAGAAATTCAGTAAAGAAGTGTTATTTTTCAAGTATGGACTGTACAACTGTACAAGTGAGATGTTTTTTCACAATACCTAACCTTTAATATTTATGTAATTGACTGCTCTCTAAGATTCTCGGTCTAGTCTATGTTGTTCTGCGAGTGTTCTTTAATGATATCTGCAAGTATGTAAACTTTTTCACTAAATCCTGAACCAATGACTGCTTCACATTGACAAATTCTGTCAAACACTGCCAGTCATTGTGCATTGCTGGCTCATAGGCACATGATGTGGAAATCTGATGTGATGCTACTCCACAGTAGCAAAGGAAGGCATTTATTTTAGTTTACAGGCTCGGTTTTTATTCCAACTGCCTTGATACCACAGCTGCTGGTTGAAACACCAAGCAGCAAAATCCTGGAGAAGATTTGTATTCTCCTGACCCAAACTGCCGTTAGGTCCTTTTTTCCTATTCCTTCACATTTCAAGATGAAAAAAGCATGTATAGCATGTATAGGTCTTCAAGTTCTTCATGGAAATTTAAGTCATACCTTGATCTCTCCTTTAGAGCAGGGCTCACTGCAGACAGAGCGGACCATTTCACTCCGGTTCATCTGGATCATATAATCATCAATGCTCAGCATGCCCTCGTGCCAGGAGCCCACATTAATGTAGTCATACACACCAGGCTCCACGTACTGCAGGTTCATTATGTCGTACCTGAGAGAACAGAGGAAGACGCTGCATTTCTTTCAAAATAAATTATTTTTGTAATGTACCATAGTGACTAGGAAGCACCAACATTTTAACCATAAATAAATAAAAGAACACACCCTTAAATGATCTTTTTACATTTTGTAGCTCACTGAAATATGTTTGTTTAATCGAGTGAGTTGTGAGTAGTATTGGAGGTGTATGATTTATTGTGATTTACGTTGTCATATTTGAGTGTTCCTGTCATTGTCATGTTTTAATCATTTTTGACAATTAAACAAACAAAACAGTTGTTGTATAGATGCTCTGACTGCAGTATCTCGGTTAAATAGCTGACTCAGATTTAAGCTGTTTTTCATGTAA
>JBBPDC010000001.1:28405560-28419546 GCA_037974485.1 Hemigrammopetersius urotaenia
GATGTGGAATTCTTAAGCACTGATGTACGTCGCTCTGGATAAGAGCGTCTGCTAAATGCCGTAAATGTAAATGTAAAACAAGTTAAAAGTGCTGATTCAAACCTGATTCATCATTACATCATTATGTAATTCATGTGTAATGCATTAATGATAAATATACTGTATATTCTATGAATGATAACTATCCCATCTGCATATTTATATGTAATTAAGGAAAAAAATGTATAGCAATATCAATCCCTCTGGAACTGCATTACTAAACACATTACTAAAAGTTACTTTAGCTGATAGTATAAATACTTCAGTGAGACTGACCTGCCAGGTGAATCTCCATTCTCGTCAAACCACACGTCCTCCCCAGACACTCCAGTAAAGGAGCTCCTAAGCAGGAACTCCAGAAGTTTGCTGCCATCAATCGGGTCCATGGCCTCGCACAGACCCACATAGCCAGGACAAAGATGCTGATGCATGTCATGGAGGCCGTGAGCCATGGCATACATGGCATTTATGACGAAACCCATTTTACTGTCTTGCACATAGTTGTCCTCCAGGCTCTCATAACCTGCCAATACAATTAAACCAGACAGACAGAAAATTACCACTTCTATTCCAGTTTTTCAAGTTTAGGTTTTTGGCCGTAATGACATGATTTTTCAGCTTTTTGGCAGCACTGGGCAAACAGTTTCCATGACCGTTTAAAACGTTTTTCCCTTAACTGGCATAAACCAGTGCTTAGAAGCATCCATATGGGCACACAATTCAGCAGTCGTTAACTATGCCACAGTTCCAAACACAGTGTAATGCAGAGTAAAGATAATGATAGGGTGTCCAAAGACCCATGAGTCTTTCAAAGCTACTGGCAACAGCACACAAAGTTCTTTCCTTTCTATGGGAACATAAATCAAAAGACAGCACGAACACCGACTATCAAAAGCATGCTTGTTGCCATGGAGAAGCAATCCATTTTTGCAATCCCACTCAGAGTTTAATTAGTAATGGACATTATTATTATTAATTGAACAAGAAAATGAATAATTTACTCTCGTTCTCATTTGTGTCTCTCACACAAATTCGAATGGATCCACAGCATGATTGTTCTCAAATCTCTGAAAAAAAGTAGCTGTGCTAAAGGAAGAAGAGCACATTTTTTAAAAAAAATGGAAAATGTCCAAGGACACCCTATCAGTGCTTGTGATGCTGTGATCTGTACCAAGCCAGCAGGAAGCAGTGTCAGGCATTAAAGCTGATGGCTTTGCAGAAAAAGAAAAAATAGACTGACATAAGTAGACTACATCTCGTAAAGATTTTCTCTGTTCATGTTTAAGTGGGCTGCAGCAAGCATGTATGCAGACTGAATCAGACATGCTCATAAAAAATGCTGCCTTTGTGTAGGCTTGAAACATATAAATCCAACACAAAACATGCTTAAACTGTATTCCTCAAAACAGTTCTCTAGTAACAGCAGAGAGCACATTACACATATTGTAATAATATTATATAATAATATTGTAGCATTATATTTTCGGCACTTTTCATCCTATGTCTCTTTACTTTAATTTGTCCTAGCTCTTACTCAACTATTTGATTTAGTTGTTTATTTGGATTGGGAGTATAGGAGTTAATGTCAAAAAAACGCAGGCAGGGTTGGGAACTACTGATATAATGGGTCTCATCTAAACTTGCAGCATGTGGGATAGTATGGTACGCCAGATGAAGTATGATGATGTTGAGCTCTTATTTTGAGTATGTTGGAGAACTCTCTGTCTTTATAGTGCTTTGTAATGACATGCTTGCCTGTTTGTACCTGAAAGGGCCAGTGTAAGCCTTCATCTTTTGGGGTCTTACAACAAAACAAACTGCACAGCTGGTATTAATTAGCTACTAGGACTGCGGCCTCCCTCTCTTTCTCAAAGTAAATAGTTTTACTTGCTTTAAACATAGTTTTACTTACTTTAAACACATGCTGATTGTTTTGGACTTCAGTGGAAGTAAGAAAAACAGCACATCCAACAAGTTGCAAGGAAAATAAGAACTGGCTATGGTGGGACTGATTTATCTCTAGCCCAAATTGTTGATTCACACATCATAAATGTGATATTGTGTCAGATATACTATTTACATGTAATAAAACACCCAGTCCTTCCCATTTAGGGTATTTTAAGCCCTCTAATCCAGTTCCACATTTGCACAATCAGGGGTAGGGCTAGGGTTCTACTTGAAATTTTTGTCAACCAAGGAGCCACTTTCTAATTTTTGTATATGAATGCACCAACCCTGACTACAGTAATGCTAATTTCTACTAGTAGCATTATGTGATTTGTGGTTTTAGAAAACAAAAAACAGTAGCAATACAATAGCTGTACACAGACATTTAAAGCTTATAACAGAACTGCTCATTATAACAGAACTGCTCACATTCAAGTAAGACAGTTGTTGTTTTACACAACAGAATCTTCAATAATTTGATTTGTTCCAAAATCTTGTCATGTTCTGTTCATGCAGCAAAAAGTGCAGTGCTGTTATTAACTACACTGTGGTCATTCTGTTAGCTTGCCAAGCCATTAGATAAAGGTACAACATTTAAACATTTAAGTGCCACCAGTATTCATTACATCAGTCCCGAAAGGGTTCTGAAAGTTATATTGTGTGAGCTATAAAGAGGTTTTATTTGTTTTAGCTGTCCCATCTAATGTTTTCGCTGTCCCATCTAATGCTATGCCCTGTCAACACTGGTAATATATTTGCATAAACTGTACTTGACTATGACTATGACTAAGCTGGGTGAAAAACAGCTCATATGGTAAAACCTATGCACATAAAAACCCTAAAACATTACACACAGAAGCTGTCCTGAACTTTCTTTTATATTGACATGCAAAGGAAGAAAGCAGGTACTGCAATCCCATTGCTGTTCCGTAAAAGTATGATACTGTGCACATTCTGTGGTATTCCAAGCTGCAAAGCCATATATTTTTTCTCTGTCTCTAGCCACATTTTCTCTGTGCCAAACCACATTTTCGCTATATTACCCAACAGTATCATATCAATACACCTTTGTGTTTTTCTCATTATTCTATAGAAAAAATACAAAAATCATTCACAGTTTTCATTCAGTCTATCATTTAGGCTTCATTCAGTGTACAAGCAACCAAAGGTGCATGGTGGCCCAAAAACGTTCCCTCAGTGGAACATGCAGCAAAGCCAGCTTGCATGTGAAAGATACAGTGAATGTTATTGGGATCTGAAGTCAAACACAACAAACTGTCCACTGTTTATTAAGGAAGTCCATATATCATCCCAATAACTTATATATTAGAGGTCTACCGATACACGTTGTTTGTTCCGTATTGTGCAGTTTTATTAATATTATGATGATCAGCATCAACAGTCAACAGTAATGGTAGGCACAAACTTGCACACCTTAATGACCATGATGACATAATGATTTAAAAAGATATAGTACATGATTGTGTGATATCAGTTGACCTCTATCTATATTGCTGAAAGTGCCTCCAAGCTATCCATTTAGAAATATCTACTTACCATCCCGTAGCTCTAGACAGAAAAATAATAGAGGTGACAGAACAGCAAACTATGACTATTTCTCTGTGTAAGCAAAGGTAAAAAGGCAGTTTTTATTTACTGCGCCTTAGATTTCTATCCTTCAGGGAAAGTTTAAAAGTAGTAATGCATGATACATGTGATGGAAAAGACATGGACCTCTTGTGTGGAGAAAACAAGAGGTTGACACCATGGTGATGATGTGAGCTGAATGGGTATGGAAAATAAGCAAAATAGTACGAAATACATCTCAATACCGACATAAAACACAGTCAAATCAGATCAGACAGTGATAGTTTCATGCTTCTTTATATTTACGTTTTTCTTTAATGTGTCTAAGGCTCATTTGTTCAGTTTAAGAAGGCATTCAAAAGGAAACGTAAATATATTAGACAGGGCGTGAAGTAGCAGATGGTAAAAAATTATTAGTGACTTTAAAACATGCTTGTTGAGCATCATTTTGCATAATCCTATGCTTAATATAATGTTTGTGAGTACAAATTAACAGTCTCATTCATTAAGCTAAAGAACAAACAAAAGCACAATTTACCTAGGTCACCTTTTCAGTCAGCAGAGGAAATGTTTAAAAATACAAAAAAGCAAAGAAGAAGAGATTGTGTGATAATACTATTTAAAAAATATTTTATTAACTTTCTCTCCATGATCATACACTCTAAAATAAAGCAGCGCTTCTCAAACCAGTACTTAGGGCCCTATAGATGGTTCTAATTTTCTCAAGCCCTGTGTGTTGTAAGTTGTTGGAAAATGTAAACCTGGCTATTAACAGATAAATTGAATCTGGTGTATCTGAGTAGGAAAATCACTAAACTGTGCAGGAATCAGACCCTTCAGGGCCAGGGTTCCCCAACACTGCCATAGAAGAATCATTTTTGGTTCTTTGAGGAACCTTTCAGTGGCATGTTCTAGTGAAACTGGAAGGAACTCAAGGCAACTATCTGTGGTTCTTTAATGGCACTGCTCCAGTGAATCTTTTCAATCAGATGTATTGCCTGCTCTCTTCTTTTCACATATGCCAGTTCTGTTTTAATGGCCTGCAGTAGAGACATGCTGCTGATCTCCTTGCTGCCCTCACCTGAGCAGTTCTTTTTGTAGTTCATGTTCTCCTGAGCGTGTCCTGGGATCCGGCACTGGAAGCGATGTTGCCAGAACTCAGCGAACCATGGGTTCCTTGTGTTTGTGTTGAGGCGCAGCTTCAGGAAATAGTCATCAAAGGACGTGACCTCTTCGCTCTGAAGCTTCATAGTGATGCCTCCTACAGCTTCCTGTTCATAGCCCTCCACCACCTCATCTCTGTCAGCCCAGCCGTCACTAAAGGAAACAGGTCGAAACAGAGTCTAATTAGTCTTCCAATTACTGTCAGCTTCCTTTTCAGACCCTCACCTGCAATGTTCGAGCAACATGCTCAAAAACACCGACACCCTTGAGTGAACTGACCTAGTTTAGAACAAGCTTATGAACAAACTCCTATCCCTTCTTTTGGACCCGCTGAACTTTACCTGGCAATACTCATTCTCAGATCTTTTTAGGGTATAAGGCTGGGATTAAAAACTTTGAAAAAGTTTACAACCTCCTAAAGTATTCTGATATGGTGGAAAGGAAAGTAGTAAAGGAGAGTAGTAAGGGGATTTTTTAAATAATATTTTATTATATTGTTTTTCAGATTTGTTCAGATTGTTTCTGTCTGATGCCTCAAACAACAAAGCAAGTGAATTACAAAGAGCACTAAGTAGAAAAATGGCTGCCAACAACTAGTATAATTGTTATTATATTTTGACAATGAATTTTGACAAGACTTTGATACTAACACCAGAAGCTTCCATGAAGAGGCCCTGAAACATTTAAAGAAAGTACGAAGCTAACTGAGTACTGTTAGCAAAAAATCTTTGTACCTTTTCAGGGTTCAACACGTAATATTTGCTAAATGATACTTTAATCAGTTTTTCCCACATAGTTAATGTGAGTCCTTCTCTCCTTGTTTTTGTACAGAAGTACAGAAGTACAGGTGAAACTGGATGAGTAAATCCGTTATGATAAGCAATCGGATGTGATTATAAGTTAAAAGTTCAAAAATCTGTTCATCTGTGAATGTTTTGGTTTTGTTAAGAAGGAATATTTCCGTTGCTACTCCATGCCACCAGAGCCATCTGTCTCTCAGCATCCTCTCTGTAATGCATGCCAAGAAAGGCCTATTCTTAGGTGCCTGTTCATAGCATGCAGGTAACAATTCACCTCTTGTAAGTGATGCACCTTGTGTTCCCACTACAAATTTTACCACTTAGGGAGATTTCAGGAAAAAATATGGCTCTTGCGTATCAGAACTCGAACAGAACTTTAACAAGTGCGCATTAACTATGACACACTAAACTGATGAGTTGGGCTTTCTGAGCAGAAAAATCAGTGGTGATTGCAGGACTGTATAAAAGAAGTGGCCATTATGTGCCAATGTGTGTTTAAACACATGAAGTTTTCAACAAAAAAAACCAGAAAACAAAAGAAAATACATAATTGCATTAACACAGCATTGGATGTGTAAAACACCAGCAACATTTTGTTTCATTATAGAGTTAGGAAAGTTAAAAGCCTGGAGAACATTATAAACAAGCAAATAAGTCAGTAATGCAGTAGAAATTTTGGGCATGCAGTGTTGGCAATCAGATTTCAGAGGTGGACAGTACCACCCAAGAGAGTACCATCATCTGGCTTTGCCTTCTGAAGGCAAGTTGTCCTCAGATTGTACCCCATTTCAAAATGCCAGCTGTTCTTTCTATTGTCTGATTCATTTTCATGATGAATGAACCAGTAAAAATGACATTTTTTATCTTGTGTAAAGTTACCATTTTAGGGTTACAAGATTTTATTGTGACCACAATGTGAAAAGATAAGATAAATACATGATCATTTACAAGAAATGTATGCTACTCAAATCATTGCTATAACATTACACATAAATTACTGTGGCACAGCTTCTTTAGTAGCTAGTCTAATTAGCCCAGTGTCATTGTTGCTGTTTTCCACAAGTTACTGCAAAGCTTTGAGTTAGTCTCTTTCGAAACACTCTCCTTGACCCAGAATAGAACAGCCTTGGCCAATTTATGTTCTCTTTTTCAGTCCACAGAGACTCCACTGGCGGCAAGAAAGAAGAAAAAGAATACTTCGTCTCAATGAGATAGCCGACACATCAGTAAGATGAGTCTGTCAAAGAACAATATTCCACTCACTTCTGTAGCTTGAGAATATGATACCACCTGCATCACTGCACTTGAATTACTGTTATTTCTTAATTATTTATCTGTTGCCTGCAATTTAAGGAAGTGTGAAGGCTTAAACCAATGTCTCCAAAAAAATAAATAAATAGACTCTGTATGCATTTCTGTATGTGTGTAATGGATGTATTACTCTGTATGTAATACTCTGTATCACTGAATTGTGACACAATGAAAAGCACAGAGGCTTAGGGCAGCTTCAGATTCCATTTCCCTGTCCAGCAGACAAATTATTGGCTTCAACAAACATCCTTCACTATGATCTGATACAGTAGGACAGCGCCGTGTGGATGTATTATGCATGAGAAAATGTTTTTAAAATGCTGTTGGAATGTTCTACCAAACACAAACACACACACACGCACACACACACACACACACACACACACACACACACACACACACACACACACACACACACATACTGTATATACATATATATATATATTAAATATTAAAATCATCTTATTGATTATTCTCTATACATTTTATGCCATTAAAATGATCTTATGAAGTGAATTATTTGAATGCACTGAAAAATACCTCACCAAACCCAAAAGCACAATTATCTGCCAAAGAACACACAGCAGATAATATACAATTATTATTAACAAATATATCAACTATACAGTCATCTACCAGTGCAGCAAGATATATAGTAATCCCCCAGTTTTACGCGGATTGGGTGTCATGTATTAAGTCACTTGGATTTTTTTGGAGAACCAAACTCAAGGATTATGCGGATATCACCACAGTAACACGGAAACTGCTAATATCCTCCACCTTTTTATGCTTTTTTTTGAGGCTATACATATATTTTTTTCTGGATGCTTTCACCTCATGTCCCAATACTTTTGTCCCACAACCTTCTGAGTTGCATATCTCAGCAGGGAAAGCACTCAGACACTTCAAACTTCAGACAGTTTGGTAGATCTCCAGGAGACCTTTCCAATGAGCCCTCATTTGTATTTTAGCCCAAGTAGATCAGGTTTTATTCCCCAAAAACTGTGAGCTGGAGCGCGTCCGTCTTTAAATGCGATCTGGGTGTAAACTTTTGTCCTGCAACCTTCCCGAGCTGCATATCTCGGCGGGGAATTTAAATTTGAATACAGGTTTACCTTTACATTTTCTTTAAGGGTAATGCATTAGACTGAGTTTAAAATGACAGTAAAATGTCTGGAAGCATATTTGGGGCATTACACTATAGAGTTTACACTATAAAAATAGCAACACACAACATGGTTTTTCACTATACACAGGTGCTCTTGGAACATAACCCCAGTGAAAAGAGGGGAATTACAGTATATAGATAGATAATTGTGCTTATTTCAGGAAATAATGCTTAAGCTTGCTGACGTATTTTTCAATGCATTAAGATCATTTTCAATTCATAAGACCATAAAAATGAATAGCGAATAATCAGTAATCTATAAGCAATTTTATAACACTTAGATTGTATACATTTCATACATTTTCATTTAAATTATTTCATTTTTTTGGCATTTGTAATTCATATGCATCCTATTATTCACGTGAAATGGCAGTCACCTTCCGATAAGGAGAAATTCTCCGGCCACGCCCAGTCGTCTCATAGCCATTAGTAGGCCACGCACAGTCATGCCCTCGCAGAAACAAACCACCACACGGGCTTTAGGCAGCCGCTCCCTCAGCTTCCTCAGCAGCCTGTCAAAGTGCTTCTCTCCAGCGTTGCTGTAGATCTTGTCAGAGTGGGCAATGCACAGACCCTCCTGAGACGCCAGCTCTTTAAAGGCCTCCATGCCACTCTCACCATAGTTTCCTATGAGAAATTAACAAACACAGCCGAGTCTGCATCAATCAACATTATAATTTTTAATCAACCCTTAAATTAATATGTTCAGCATTCAAATGTATTGTTTTACAGTCATAATGACCTCCTGGTATTATTAAAGAGTTTGTCTGTTTCAGTGAACTAGGACAAATAAGGAATATCAATGTTTTTGCCAATTCTGGTGATAACTGGGACTTGTGAGGCCTTACCTCCTACAAACTGACCTAAAACACTGTGACGGGAGAAAGTACTTCTTTCTATCTGAATCAGAACCATGGTATATTTACAATTAATCTTGATCATTTACAGTTAAATTTCTGTGAGTGACAAGGCATCAATAAAAAACACCAGCTGATGAGGTTAGTAGTGCTGACAGTGAAAAAAAGTGGCCTCAAACAAAAAGACAGCCGTTTCCTGATCAGCTCACATACTTCTCATGGAATGTAAGTCATAACATTGTAGATCCATTTAGTACCTTTTACAATTAATAAGATTATTTAACTGACAAGGTGAATATATTTTGCATAGCACCAAGATTGTGAAGTCCAAACACAGCTGATATTTTTAACTGTTCTCCTAAACACACAGGGACCCCACTGTGGGCAGTCCTGACGGGTTGATGCATTACCTGCCAGTATAAGTGCACCATTATCTGGGACGCTTTTGAAATAACTAGCATAAAGTGGCTCAAAACAGCTTTTTCACCTTCCTGAGGACATAATTTCAGAGAATTAGAATAAAAGTGACTACACTTTTTCAGTATTGCTTTAGGGTCTACATGACCACAATCAGGGCTCCAGATATAAGCATTCTTCCGAAACATTGATAACATACAGGCGATAGTAAATAGATGGAGAAAAATGGCTCACTAGGCAAATCAGTTTATAATTAAGGCTCTACAAGAATACACTGAAAAAATTCGCTTGACTGAAATATCTACACAGTTTCCTCTTATACTGTATTCCTATGATTATTATCCATTACATCAAAGCAATTATAGCCAAATGTAAGTAAACTGAAAGATTACATTGTACCGATTTCCGTGACATGCACATTAAAATCAACAAAAATCAGTGTATCACTTTTATTACAGTGCATCTTTTTCAGTATGACCATAGTATCCCCTTGCGAGCATTTTTTCTGAAATTCTATTGTTTATACTTGGTATTAATCCTATTCAGTGTTAAGTGTAATTATAGGTTGAAGGGGTTAGAGGCTTCACCAATGTAATGTATAGTCATTTAACTAATATTCTGTCAGTCACAATTTTATTTTGATATTTGCCTTATTTTTCATTCACCTCTGGCATGTTAGTAAATGCCAATTTGACTGATCTTCACGTTCTGTGTGTAACTAATCAAGCAAGTCCCGAATGAACAATGAACAAGGGTTTCATTCAAATTTGCACTTAAATAGTAAGGTACTAAACTGCTTGTTTATATGCTGAATTATATTTATCATATGAAAACAATGGTGTTTTTCAGTTGCCTGTGTAATATTTGGAAATTATGTGCACATGTAATTCAATGCAATACTTTGCTTAGGATCGTGATTATGCTGCATGGTCAGATGTAGTATGCAGTATAGAACTCACCTTCAGTGTGAACAGCTGATACATAAGTCCAGTTGTACCGTTTAACAATGTCCAAAAGGGCTCTGGCTTGTAGAGTATCAGAGGGCACAACCCTGAGGAAGTACTTATACAGGGTTTTATCACTCAGATCAATGCTGGTGGCAGAGTAGGCGATTTGGGGGATGTTGAAGAGCTGCAACAGGTTCTGAACCTGGATTGCCACTGAACTGGATCCAGGTCCAATTACACCCGCTATGGGTTTTTTAGAAATAGGGGGTTGACTGGATGGAGTTCCATCAATGCACCACTTTGTTCCCTCACTGTCATCACGGAGCGAAATAAGAGAGTCCCTTATAAACTCAATGCTTTGCTCCAAAGCCACTGAAGAGTGCCAGCAAGAGTCCCTGATCTCACAGCCCAGACTGATGTTGGGTAGAAGGTTGGGATCAGCGTTGATTCTGTCCAGTGTGTGGAACATCGCCTCCACCCTTTGAATGCCATACTGCTCTCTGATCTCTCCACACGTTCTCTCTGCCACGTTCTCAGCAGACGGCTGATGATGGACAGAAAACAGGGCTCCAATAATTATATCACCGTCCATTCGGGCCACTGAGCGGGAAGCAGCTCTGGGCACCAGTGACCTTTCATACATGTTACGGGCTGCTGCACAAAGCAACAGCAGTGACAGGAATAAAGCAATGATCAAATTCATTCTCGTCACACTCCACATGGTCTGAAATGCTCTTCTTGCTGAATCATATCTGTAGGAAAGCCTGTTGGTGAGAAGATGCGACGCAGGCATCCATCATGGCCATGTACAACATGTCAACATGTACAAAATATAATGATCATCAGGTATCCTGAGAACACAGAAGAACAAATGATCACACAAATGTATAAGAACTCTTGCACTGCACACTTTCTGTCACCCCTTCTCTAATACACATCAGCTGACGAAGTGGTTTGTTATGACTTGATGGACTGAATTAGATCAGCTTAAACAAGGAAAATGTGCATTGCACAGAATCCCAAAAACTGGAATTAAGAACTTAGTAAGAAATGTTTCAACGTATTAGAGATAAATCAGCACCATGGATAGCATTCAGGTTGAAATGCTATTCAGGTGGAAATAACTTCTGCAACCAAACTAGATAGTTATTATACTGCTACTGCTAATGTATCTGACTTCTAGTAAATTTTCATTTACATCTGGAGATTAACAAAGTCACCTAGCTAAATAAGCAACTTCGTAAGTTATCGTATTCCTTTAACGTAAAATGCTGACTACAAACCACAGGCAATGGATGCATTTTAACTAAACGGCATTAAAAATGCTGAACACTGGCTACAGGTTGCGATAAAATAAGCCAGGAGTCCAATAAGCAACATTTAGACGCAATCAAACAGTCCATTCAGTGGAGGCTCGTATTTCTCTAATGATCTGCACCGGATGGTCGTTGCTCTAAACGATTTGCATGAGCATTATATATGTAAAACTTACCTGAAGGAGCAGGTTAGGTCATTCCGTCTCCTCTTCTGAAAGCCTCCAGTCCTAAACTGCAGTTCCCCCTTCTCTGCGATGCCCCCCTCCTGCTCAGCTCATCACTGCGTCTGAAAACGGGTCAGACCAGCCGCAGTGTGGGAGTCCCACTGAAACACGCTGCCCCAGTCCAAAAATCCAACTATTCAGAAACAAATATTAGCAAACAACTCCGATGTACACTATTAATTCATTTTTCTATGTCACAGTTTATTAATTTCCTCTATCTTCATTAATCTACATCTTCTTCTAGTCCATTAACTGCCTTCTTTGTAGCATTTTTTTTCTCTCTTTCTATAACCAGTGCTATACTGGTGAAATCTGGCTGGTGTGAGGAAGAATGTGAAACTGGGTGTTATTTTTGTTCCTCTCCACAGAACTAGCAAATAAACAGTGAAAAGAGCTAAATATATGGATCATAAATTTGTTGTCAGGTCTGTGACTGACAAGAAACACGTATTTTAAGAAAAACAATAATATGAGGTGACCCAACAAACTAAATCAAGCTCATCTATAAACACCGGGTGCTTAATTGTGGTAAAACTTATCCTGTAGCGACATCTAGCGAGCAGGACGAGAACAGCGCCACTCTTTGTTTCGCTCCATACACACATCACTTCCTGTCATTTAAACATGGAGGCTTGCTGGGGGGAGTTGGACCATAATAGTGGCCCTGGAGCAGAAAGAAAGTGATTTACAGACACCTGTTCCGTTTCTGCAAGGAGCACAGATGCCTCGCAGTTGAGTAAATATCGCCCGATGCGTATTTCTCATCGTAACACGCTGGAACTTCTTTAACAGAACCTAACAAGGTAACTCTCAAGTGCTTCTCTGACATAGACCATTTGTTTCAGTTAATCTTTAAGACACTTTTAGTACACTTAAAGGGGTTCGTGTGTCAAAATGAATGTGCATACCTATGTAAAATTAAGTGAATTTAGTACAGCGTTGGAGTGGGGTTAATAATTTCTTTGATGAAGCAATCTGGATGCTAAATAAGCGCTATACAAATGTTATAACAGGTAACAGGTGGTGATACCTGTAAACACCGGGGATCTACTGCATCTGCAGATATGCAGTCCCAACATTTTTGTGTTTTCTCTCTTGCAGTATACGTGATTTAGCTCTCGTAACATTAGACTAGGTAAACACAAACATATGCAGAGCATGGGGTCCCTGGGAAGAAGACCACGAGCCCTTGTGGTAGTGAAAGCTTGAAATTACATTTGTCCTTATCTCTGTAGGCTTCCACCATGAGCAGCAGAAGGAAACGTGCCCCACCTGTCCGAATGGACGAGGAGGCCAAGAAGAAGGTGAACTGGAACATGCATGAGGACCGGAAGAATGAGGCTGAATTTGGGGGTGATGAGATGTTCTCTGAGGCATCTGTCAGCTTCCAGCCGAACTCTGCTCCTGAGGAAGCTGGTCACAGTGTGGCTTTCTCTATAGATTCTGTGGAGAAAGATGAGGAACCAAAGTGTTCCTCACAGGATCTGTCCCCAGACACTACTGAGCTTAATGTGGTGCCTTTTTCTACCCTGGACATTGGCTGGAAAGCGCTTATTGGAGAGTTTAACCTCTATCTAAAAGTTCCCATTGAACATGCAGACGTTACATTTTGCCTTCAGCAAACTGGCAATGTACTTTTGATAAATTTACCCAGCACAGTCCTGGACAAGCCCAGAAACTGTCCCGTGGAATGCTCATTTGGTGGATTATCGCTGGAGGATTTGGACTGGCTGCAGAAGAGGAAGGTCATTCAGCTGTGCCACATGTGTGCAGATGGTGGAGTAAAGGTATTAGCTTTTAAAGTGGATAATGTACAATGCAGACAAGAACCTATATGGGTATAATGTATGTGAAAAAGAACAGCTTGTCTTTGTATAATTGTCACCTTATTGTTCAGGTAGACTTGCTGAGGTGGTTTCTGATGCTGTACGAAATATTCTTACCTCTTAAAATGGACAAAATTGAGGGGACATTTTTCACTTTGAGATGTCTCATACTCTTGTTTCAGTTTTGTTACACATTATTTCCTCTTTGTAAAGCAAGTGAAACAGTGTGCCAGAAACCACAAAAATCATATTTAAGATAACATGGCTTGAAGGAATTTGAACAGATGCTAATTAACAGATGCGGTAGTAGCCTAGTGGTTAGGGCACTCGCCCTGCGACCAGAAAGTCCAGGTTCGATTCCCAAGACCGCTAGGCACCTCTGA
>JBBPDC010000001.1:28422266-28447911 GCA_037974485.1 Hemigrammopetersius urotaenia
TGAATGGGTTAAATGCAGAGGTTGAATTTTGTGCTGTTCACACTGTGTGCAGTGGTGTGTTCACGTATGACCGAATGGTCACTTTCACTTCACTTAAAGCATTTGCCTATAGATTTCAGTTACCTCTTGCTTCAGTAGTAGTCTTGTTACAAGAAAAATTCTGGACTCCAGATGTATCTTGCTTGACGGACCACACTTGAGAAAAGAGGGAA
The DNA here is from genome assembly GCA_037974485.1 of Hemigrammopetersius urotaenia. Lineage (NCBI taxonomy): Eukaryota > Metazoa > Chordata > Actinopteri > Characiformes > Alestidae > Hemigrammopetersius > Hemigrammopetersius urotaenia. The sequence goes on from JBBPDC010000001.1 coordinate 28,422,479, forward strand.
AAAATTGGGACTCCTTTTAGACTTTTTTGTTCATTAGGTCTGTTTATTCATAAAATATAGTTGAGGACAGCATTTGGTGTGTATCCAGGAAAATGCTTAATGGTTAGACCCTTTTACTGTGGCAGGCACTCAAAAGGCTGTTTAATAATTATGTTTCTGGCTCAGTTAAAGATTTTTCTTTTGGAGTCTGGGTTGGGACATCCGGAATTCCTCAGTGAAGGAAATGGGCGTATAAGAAGATCCAGTCAGCTCCTGCAGAAACTGATGGAATTGTTCTATGACTTCATTATTCCTGGTAACCCTTCCTACCATTTCACACTACCATCACTAATTATCTCATTTACTGTGGTCCGATATCCTTTAGTGTTGTTAAAGCTTGCATGTGAAAATATGCCATATATTTCCATTTCAGAGATCATGGAGAATGAAGAGGAAGAGTGTGACACTGATCTGGAGCGGCAGAATGTGGAGGAACTCTATGATTACGTCACACACCTCCACCAGAAAGAGGAGCAGGGCCAGAACTTTGATGTACAGCATCCAGCCCTCATCCCAGTGCTGAGGCCTTATCAAAGCCAGGCTGTCAACTGGATGCTGAGGAGAGAGAAGTACAAGACTGAAACCTCTGAAGGTAAAATGATCACACCTGTCAGTCTTTATGTATTTTAAATATATTAAGATGTCATGGCAGGATGAGAAAAAGGAAATGTTATGCTTTCTTCTACCAACAGAACAAACACTACATTTCCTTTGGAGGGAAGTGATTACAATGTGTGGGAAAAAGCTGTTTTATAACCCTTACACTGGCTGGTGAGTTAATAGAGGTTCTGTTAAGCTTTTTGGCTTATTAGCATCAGACAGTGATATCTATGCATTTCCATCAAGAATACAATTGAAATGCATTTAGCGGTTTTCTGCCAACCAATGGTTAAGTTGTTTTATAACATTTTCTTCTGATACTTTTGCAGTCTGATCAGGGAGTTTCCTCTGGCTGGGATCGATTGGCCTGGAGGAATACTTGCTGATGAGATGGGGCTGGGCAAGACAGTGGAAGTGTTGGCTCTTATTTTGTGTAACATTCGTGAAGGCTTGAAGCAGGGTGCTCTCACTTTACCTGTGGTGTGTATGTCTTTAAACATACATTTAAAAGAGTTACACAATGTTCACGTCCATATGATGGGACCACATATTGCTTACTGAAATAAAAATGCAACTGAAATCCACTTTTTTTTACTATCCAAAATGGTTAGTGAACTTACATATGTCTTCTGAGTTTTATATACAGTGCTGATGATAGTAAGCATTATAGTCTTATAGTTTTTCTTTTGTCTTCCCCAGGGAAAATCAGTCAACTATTACGTTCCTCCACCACCATTAGAACGTCAAAGGACCAAGCGCTGTGAGGAAAAGCCCAGAGAGAAAATCAACTTCCCTGGTGAGGCACCACAGTGCAGTTTCTTCTGCGGGAATGCATTTATTACAAATATTTAATAACCGAAGAAAGCAATGTGTGTATTAAATGTAAAGATTTTCAAACTACTTTAAAATTATAACCGCTAAAGTTATTATACAGTTGGTTATCTTAAGCTTTATTATTCAGCAACTATTATGAGTTAACTCATTTGTGACTAACTAATTTGTAAGGTATGCATTTATGCCTGCAAGCAATGGAAATCTGCTAGTAGGTCTTTAGAGTTTGAAGGGTTTATTCTTTGACTCTGTGCATGATCGTGTTTTTTATAGCTGTCCGAGTGATGCTTCTGACTGCCATTAAGGAAATGAAGGTTGGGAAAGGAGCTTCAGTCAATGCCATTTTCACTTACCTCCGGAGTATGTACAAGTATGATCCTCTGAAGAACCGTAACCACATTAAGAAGACACTGACAAAGCTCATAGCTGAAGGATTAGTGGAACAGATCAAAGGCAGAGGATTAGCTGGATCATTCAAGCTGGGAAAAAACTACAAAGAAAAAAAGAAGAAACCTGTTACCCCTGTAGGTATTCTCATATTGTTTAGCATTGCTATTACTGAGTACATGTGGTAGAAAAATGAAAACACTAATCTGTTTATTAGTGCATCAGAAATGGGTATTTGGCTGCATTTTGCCTTCAGAAAACTTCATATAACAGTCATTATTGGAATGCTGTTCAACATCTTTGACTTTCAGACAGTGCTTCATTTCCCAGGAGCATATTTTATTGTTTTGAAATAGTCTGAATTATGGATGAATATTATATTCATCCATAATTCAGACTTTAAATCATAATTCAATCATAGACAAAAGTCTGGGTCCATCCACACAAATGATGTGTTTTTCCTGAGTAAAAACAAGTAGACATTCCCAATTTTCAGTGCATAGCTGGATATGTTTTTTGATATGTTTTTTCTTTAACATATCGGTAAAGATTTTTTAACATGGCATAACTTTTGTACAGGCCGCATTTTATAGTAATATGTTACATTCAGCTAATAAACTAACCAAGTATTGCTCTTCTCAGATTGTTTTCCTTTATGGGATATTACTTTTTAAGCATCATAATGATGGTGCAGAATAAAGACATTATGGTTCGTATGGTAAATGTTGGTTATGTTGGTTATCTCAATCATTTTTTTATTTATTCACTTTTAGCAAAAGTCACCTGGAGAGACCACTTGCAGGAGGACATCTCGGAGGTCTTCTGGTCAAGAGAAAGCAGCGTCAGTGAATTCATATAGCACAGCTTCTGACTCTGAGGACACGCTGAGCAGCGTGGATCCTCCTCCACTCGGAGAAGAACTAAAGCATATATCTCTAGCAGGTCCAGTATTGCTGAGTGACAAACCCAACACTGACACTAACTCTGAGAATTGCCAGACTCATGCTGCTTCAACTGATGACAAGGAAGAGACAGCAGAGTTCCCTGTGGCCAGTGCTAAGTCAGAACCACTAGCAGGAGATGTTAGTCTCCAGCTGAAGAAGACTGAATCAGATGTTGTCCGCAGTTCTCAGGCAGACCCTCCATTCCCAACCAGAGCATCCGTGGTCCCCTTTAACACACCAGATTACCGCTTTGAGTGTATTTGTGGAGAGTTGGGCCTTGTGGACTATAAAGCTCGTGTTCAGTGTATGAACTGTCTGCTGTGGCAACATGCTGAGTGTGTCAACTATAAGGAAGAGAATCTGGAGACTACGCCATTTTACTGTCCACACTGCCTGGTGGCCATGACGCCTGTGCCCACTGGTGCTACTCTCATCATTTCCCCCAGCTCCATTTGTCATCAGTGGGTAGAGGAGATCAACCGCCACATTCGTTCTGCTTCTCTGCGAGTACTGGTAAGCACCATGGCACTAAGCCAGTCCATTTTCAAGTGTTTGTGTTTCACAGGGGTGACCATTTCTGGTCCTTGCAGTCCAGAGTCCAGCATAGTTTGGCAATGTACCCTGTTCTAACAGGACAACTAAACCTGGTTGTTAACTAGTGAGATTAAACAACTGTGTCTGAGAAGGAAAATAACCAAATGCTGACTGAAAGATATCCAAGACTATGTGTAGACATCACTCCTGTAACACTATGTAATAACTTTGAATATATATTCCATAAGTCATAGTTACACTACACAATTTTAGTCTGTGCTGGTTAGCTCAAGTCTGCAGATTTTGGCAAGATGATGACAACAGCTAGGAGAGGAAATGTGTATGAGAGGCACAGACTTAATTCCTTATGTAATCTAGTATGTATACTTGTCAGCAACTAAGTCTGAATGGATTCCCCTCAGCAGCCCTATGAATTTGTGTGAGTTTGATTTGGCTCAGTTTATAAGTATAAAGTGTATAAGTGTAAGTGTAGTGAAACCCAAGATTTGTAGTGATACCGACAAAAGTGTGACATGCTGTTCAATTGTAGTCACACATTTCATTATCTTTGTTTAGGAATGTTTGGATTCATTCTGTTATCATTTCAAAACAACAGCTTGATTTATATTTTTAAGGTGGAACATTTATATACATTGGATTTCTATAATTTGGCAATACTCATAAATTAATATATTTTAGGATGTATGCCATGTAACAGCAGTGCTGGCCTCTCTATGTATAGGTTTGGAAAGGGGCATTGCTCAAATCTATTTTCACATATTGTTCTGAACAACTACAATCAAATTAATAATGTGCGTGTCTAACCTCACTGTCTCTCAGGTGTACCAGGGTGTTAAGAGGCATGGTTTTATCCAACCCCATGTCCTCGCTGAACAGGATGTGGTCATCACCACCTATGATGTCCTCCGTACTGAACTGAACTATGTGGACCTCCCTCATAGCAACAGCAAAGATGGCCGACGCTTCCGCAACCAGAAGCGTTACATGGCTGTGCCCAGCCCGCTGGTGGCTGTGGAGTGGTGGCGTGTGTGTCTGGATGAGGCCCAGATGGTGGAGTGCACCACAGCCAAGGTGACCTTACTTATACATATTAACATATTTATTATAATACAGTGCAGTGGGAACACATTTAGTTTCAGAACAGTATATGATTTACAGTGCATTCATGCTCTCTCTTCTATTCAGGCTGCAGAGATGGCTCTAAGACTCACATCCATAAATCGTTGGTGTGTAAGTGGAACTCCTGTACAGAGAGGTTTAGAAGGTGAGCTGGACATAGAATTAAAGTAGGGGCTTAATTTTTTACCACCTTAACTGAACTGTCATAGTGGTGACTGCTGTGTTACTGCTCTGCAGACTTGTATGGCCTTGTTCTGTTTCTTGGAGTTGACCCATACTGGGTGAAATACTGGTGGGACCAGCTGCTTTATAGACCGTATCGGCGTGGAAACACAGGGCCACTATACAATGTCATTAGGCAGCTGTTATGGCGATCTGCCAAGAAAGATGTCATTGACCAGGTTGGTCTTCTGCACATGAATACATTTAACATTTTTGCATGCAGGAGCTCTAAATATTCCGTCAGATTAGTCAAAAAAGTTTTGTATAATTGATGCATGTAATCTTTTATGCATATTGAATTAATTCCTCCAAATATATGAGTCCTCTGGACAGGGATCAAGCCTAGTCCTAGACATTATTTACCTTACAAATGGAGATTCTCCACTGAAACTATGTGTAGTCCGGGACTGATCTTTATTCCTGTCCAGAAAACCGAAAAGTTCAGAGATTCTTGTCCAGGAACCTGAACAGTTCTGCAAAATAACACTTTTAAATTTTGTATTGGTTTTAGATTCAGATTCCCCCCCAGACAGAGGAGATCCACTGGCTCCATTTTTCTCCAGTGGAGGGCCACTTTTACCACCGCCAGCATGAGGTCTGCTCACAGGATGCCCTGGTCAAACTGAGGAAGATCACGGACTGGTCACTGAAGTTGGGCAGCCTGGACCGACGTACAGTCAATACAATCCTGTACCCACTCCTGCGTCTGCGTCAGGCCTGCTGCCATCCTCAGGCTGTCAGAGGAGAATTCCTGCCCTTCCAGAAGAGGTCAGGAATATGTGTGGTCGTTAGAGGAGGTCTCTGTATCTTATACAACTGAAAACAGAGAGACATTTAGACACACTATATTATAATGAACACTTATGCATCTAGAATTATATACGTTTTATTACATACTTATTTATATGTGATTACATGTGTTTTCTGTCTTTCAATTACTTTGATGGTTTGTAAATAATAACCCATTTCACTTACTGCATTACTCAGTACAATGACAATGGAGGAGCTGCTAAAGTCTCTACAGAAAAAGTGTCGTGTTGAGTGTGAGGAGGCTCACAGGCAGTTGGTGTGTGCTCTAAATGGTCTGGCAGGAATCCACATCATTAGAGGTATAACATTAATTCATGCATACCACTCTTGTGCACGTTTGTAGTGTAGACGTGTAGTAGTGGCATGTTTTAAGTGTTTAATTGTGTGATGTAGTTGAGTTTGTCGAGGCAGCTGAGATGTACAGAGAAGTTCTTCGATCATCCGAGGAGCACAAAGATCGCCTGAAGACAGACTCTCTGCAGGTACAACAGTACCTCACTACCTCTTCTCAACAGTTGCTGTGAAAAAAGTAGATGTGTATTTCCAATGTATCACACATTGTAACTGTGAAACTTCTTCATTACAGAGACTTCATGCTACACACAATTTGATGGAGCTGCTAAACGCGAAGCATCCTGGTATCCCCCCTACTCTTCGAGATGACCGCCTAAAAGAGGAGGTAATTTATGTTGTCAACGTAGCTAGTAATTAAAGAATTTAATTACTAGCTACGTTGGAATTTAGAATTTAAAAGATTAGAAAATGCTGGTAATGTGAGATTAAAATGTTAGTCCTCAGCAAGAACAAAGGCCCTTTTTCTGTTCTACAGAGTAAAGAGACATAAGCGACTCTTGCAGATGCCATTTTAGAAGCTATGGAAGGGAAATAAACCATGGCGAAATATTTTATATTAAAATGATCGGTATGTGTTCATCCATTGGTACTGTATTTTCTAACTAGGCAGAGCAGCTGAGACAACACTACATGACCAAAGTCAGCTCTGAAGTGTCCGAGGCTCAGCAAAACCTACTGCCTGTCCTACAGAACATCAGAGAGCTCAAACGCAAGGTAGAATTCCTCACAACCCCACACTGATTTGCTTCAAAATAAATAAACACATAAACAAACACAGAAGTTGCTAGAGATGGAAGTATTGCAATACTTTTTCACAGCAATTCATGTATGGGACTATAAATGGGACATTTATTTTAAAATTTAATTTATTATTCATATGTTTCAATCTGAGATAGAAATATGTTTTAATCTTATTATAGGTAGACTACATTTAATTATTACAGTCCAGATAAGCTAAATTACGCCAGAGGATGTTTACCAGCTCTTGTTTTTCCATAAAAACTAAACATTCTAAACATTAAAACACATCCAGAGATTAGTCCAATGTAGTTTTTGCCACTTAAAGCATATTCTTTTTGTTAACTGCTAATTTTAAGCTAAAAATTGTACTGTTGCTTTTGTTTTGCATTGTTCAGATGCTGTCTTTGGTTTTTGAGAGGGGGATTGTTATTGGCTGTTACTATGTTCAATTCAGCTGTGTGTCTATTGAATAAAATTTTTGACATTGTAAAAATATATATCAAGTTGGTATAGTGATAATGTCATATCGGAAGGTCACTGGTGATTCTCTTCCTTACAAGTTACTCTGTCTGCTCTGATTCAGGTTAACCTGCGCTCCCCCTGGTGGTTAGACGTCATCCAGCAGGCAATACAGTACTCCATGGACGATGACTTGGTCAGCCGCATCCAGAACGAACTCACTTGCAGCTACAAACAACAAGCCAACAAGCTGTCAATGGCAGACAAGTAAAGTTCTTGGGATTGTATCTAATATCATCTCAGTCTGGTTGAATGTTGAAATGCGTTTATTATTTTTTTATTTTGAAATGGTCGCACTGTCTCTTCCAAGGTTTCGGGATGCCCGCGGGCTCCAGCTTTTACTCAGTACTCAGATGGATGAGCTGATGAAATCACAGAAGACGGTTCAGGATGCCGTGAAAAAACTGGAAGCTCAACCTTCTCAGGAAATCATTGAAGAGGCAACTGCTTGTCATCTGCGGCCTGTTCGCCTTCCACTCAACAAGTAAGAATCTGTCACAGTTTTACCTTTTTTTTCTTATTATTTTTAGACTCTAATCTACTCTAATCTAATCTTAAATCTAACAAACTCTAATGAATTAGCTGGATTTGTTTCTGTTTCATTCCGTAGCTGCGTATTTTGCAAAGCTGATGAACTCTTTACAGAATACGAGTCAAAACTATTCTCTCATACGTAAGTAAAGTGAAAAATATTATTTTAACTTTGTGAAAAGGCAAAACTGAGAAATAATTTTGTCTCCATCACTGGCAGAGTTAAAGGTCAAACAGCCATATTTGAAGAGATGATTGAGGACGAAGACGGACTGGTGGATGACAGACTGCCCACTACCAGCCGTGGTCTGTGGGCTGCCAGTGAAACAGAGCGTACCCTAAAAGCCATCTTGTCTTTTGCTAAGATCCGTCGCATGGACCCCGAACTTATAGAAGAGAGCAATGCTTTTATGGAGCTGTTTGAGTATTGGAAAAAGGAGTACAAGGTGTGTTATCATGCCTCAGATAATTATAATGATCATTTGAAAACCCTGAATGTACAGAGGTGTGTTTTCTATGTGGTTCATTCAGTGCAAGGTTTGTAAACAAATTCCATACATAAATCTGACCCTCTCTAATCTTTTGGAGAGATGCATTTGGACTATGCCAAATTTAAGTGGAGTAGATCTAGTTTGGTTCCATTGATGAACCTTGAATGAACTCTGGCTGATCATTGGTATATTTTGTATGTAAATTAGGATTTGTATGTTTTTTTTAGCACCTTTTGTACATAATGATCATACATTTAATGTGGCTCTCTTAAGGTGTTGCATGAGTACTGGATGACGCTGAGAGATCGTGTGTCAGCAATAGATGAGCTGGGTATGGCGACAGAAAGGCTACGTGTGCGTCTTCCTGATGAACCCAAACCAAAAGTACTGCACATTATAGAACCACATGAGGTGAGCAGAACAGAGCCCAGGTGGCTGTACTCTTTTTGTACACTGTAATGCTTTAAAAATAAATAAATGTATCCATGTGTGGCCATTTTTTTTATTCAGGTGGAGCAGAACAGAGTGAAACTGTTGAATGACAGAGCTGTGGCAAAATCCCAACTACAGAAGAAACTTGGACAATTGCTGTATCTCAACAATCTGGAGAAGGTAAACATATGTTGTATTCCAGAGTCAGTGATTCATCAGAGCTCAGAAATGCTGTTAACTGTATTTAATTTTTATTTAAAGACTAATAAAATGTTAAGAGAAACACCATTAACCAAAGATTAATTACACCCTAAGGTCACCCAAAACGGAAATATATTGTTTTTATATTGAATAACATCAGTCTTGACACAATTAAATCGGCTTACTAATATCCCTACCCCCTGATGCTGACTCCCACCTGCCACTGTGTTGAAAAGGTGTGAGAAGAAATGAGAAGTAACATAAATTGATGGTTTTAAACGAAACTTAAAAACTCATCTTTTTAGAAAGGAATTTTGCTTTTACAGATGCATTTTACAGATTTTCCTGGTTTTTTTTTCTTCTTTTTGTTCGTTTTTTTCTTTTACTCTGTAGCACTTTGAGACTGACAGAAATCATTCCATTTTTGAAATATCAGATTGAGAGGAAGGTTTCAAGTGTTTGGTTCTGCCTCTGGAATCTTACCTACACTGTAGGGAAGTCACTCCACAAAAGTAGAAGCTGTGGTCCAAAAACTCATCTTTTTAGAAAGGCATTTTGCAAACACATTTGTATTTTTTCTTTTTGTTTGTTTTATCTTTTACTCTGTAGCATTTTGAGATTGCTAAAATATAAAGGGCATTACAAATAAAATGTATTATTATTGTGATTATTATTATTAGTATTATTATTATTATTATTAATTGTTGTTCCTCTCTTACCAATTTAGAAAACTTGGAAACATACAGCAATGGAATACATTTTAGTTAGGCTGTCTAGGGAGTTTCTGGGTCTTATTGGAAATCCTAGGGGGTTAAATTCCCACTCTGGTATACAAGATGAGTCTTTATACCTGTGTGCTCAGATAATTGAGCCAATTCCTTTCATCCTTCTCTGTTTTCATACTTTCAATTCTTCCTGTTTGTGTGTGTTGAGACAGAGTTTTCAAATGTTATAATTTATATAAAGTTGATACGCTTTTAGAAACAAAAGTGATACTGATCATTACAAACAATTGTTTCAGTCTCAGGACAAATCAACAGGAGGTCTGAACCCAGAGCCGTGTCCCATCTGTGCGCGATCCTTGGGTCAAGAGGTGAGATGACGTTCTACATTACATTTAAATGTTTAGATGCCAGAAAAGTAGCACTTCATGTGTTACAGTTAATAGTGTTCATTTATTCTGAAATGTTTGTACTTTTTAATATATTTGTTAATGTTTGTCATTTTCATTTTTCATGTCTTTGGAAAGTGGGCTGTGCTTACTTGTGGACACTGTTTCTGCAATGAGTGTATTTCAATCATTGTGGAGCAGTACAGTGTTGGCAATCGAAAAAGAGCAATAAAGTGTGCCATCTGCAGGCAAACCACATCCCACACTGAAATTTCCTACGTCTTCACTGCGCAGACTGCAGACCAAGGCCAAGAAATTCCTGTCAAAGTGAGTTCAATTCAGAATCTAATGTTAGAATGTATCTGACAGAAATCATTCCATTTTTTAAATATCAGATAGAGATGAAGGTTTCAGGTGTTTGGTTCTACCTCTGGAATCTTACCCACACTGTAGGGAAGTCACTCCACAAAAGTAGAAGCTGTGGTCCGAGCCCTCAAGAAAATCCAGATGACTGACCCTGGAGCTAAATCTCTTGTCTTCTCAACGGTAACTCCTGCTTGCAATGTTTTTGAAGCAACTTAGTAAGCTTACAAGAAGTAAAAAGAATTCTTCTTTTTCCTCACAGTGGCAGGGAGTTCTGGACATCATTGCAAAAGCACTCTTTGACAACAACATGGAGTTTGCACAGATCAATGGAATTCACAAGTTCCAGGTTTGTACATTTACACTAGACTCTTGGTGATGTTCATAATGAATGTACAGAATGAGTTTTATATTGCTTATTTTTCTGAATATGAATTTTGTTCTGGATATGAACACGTCTACATATGTTTTACACACCTCTGGGGATATTGCTGAACGACTTCAGAGTTCAGATGTAAATTTTTCAATCTATCAGTTTGGTAAAGAAATACATGTACAGTCAAGATTGAGTTGCACTACATGTTTTGTTGATTTTTTAAAACATATTAAATATGCTATAAGCTTTGAATATATTTTTTCCAATCATGCTTATGTTAAATCCAGCATTAAAATGTGCTCTGTCTTACCAGGGATATTTCAAAATTTGCCATCAGCTGCGTATTATTTAATAAAGTAAAACTTACATTAATAGATATTAAACAATCAAACCTGTAAACATAATATAGATGCATGTACATTTCTTTTTGAAATCCGAAATATGAAAAAAAAAAACACAAATAAGTATTATATGAATAATAATAGCAAAATCCTGTTTGTAAAGCATGTACAGGTTGAAATTGTGTATTTGTGTTTAAAGTACTTGATGTCAGGTTTCAGAAGCAAATTTTGTTATGGTGATGCTTGCAAATCTGACGTTACTTAAGAATGGTCCTTACTATCGGGATGAGGCTAACTTAGTTTAATCTACTACACTCAGATGGGGCTATCAAATGGGGCTAATATCAAATGGGGCTAATAAGATTGTGTTTTATAGCAGAAGCCGGTAGTACAGTGAGAAATTTTGTACTTTATGCATTTTTGAACCAAATTACATTAAGTAACTCAAGACCATTTTTAATATGTTTTTGTTTAGACCTACCATGGGCACAGACTAGACACTTATAGCAAATATCATACCAAACACTCAATACCAGCTACCCATTGATACAGTTATGATGTTGCCACTTAATACATTAATGATTTCCTTTTTAGGAGAACTTGAGTTCATTCAAATATGAAGAGAAGATCAACATCCTGCTGCTGCCTTTGCACACAGGCTCAAACGGCCTGAACATCATTGAGGCTACACATGTGCTGCTTGTGGAGCCCATCCTTAACCCAGCCCACGAACTGCAGGCCATCGGCAGAGTGCACCGCATCGGTCAGACAAAGTGAGCCACTAGCCAGGAACTTGTATGGCATTTAGAGTTACATCATCTTGTTGACTATTATATCCCCTAGTTGGTCAGGGACAGCAACTGATTTTAGTAAGAAATGCAGTTCAGCAGCCATAAGCATGCAGGAGATTTATTAGTCTGGAAAAACAAGAGATTAAACCAACTAAGTTATGTAAGACTGTATTGTCCATTCAACAGATTTACCATGCCATACATATCTACCCTAGAAAAACACTTCCACTGAGCATTAACGCCTCAGAATGAAGCACAATGTAGCAAGAAGGAGTTTACTGGACACTACATGGATGTCTGTGTTGTGTTCCAGAAGAGCAGAATGTATGGGCAATGCTGGATTACTTTGCTAAAATGTCTGCACTTGTACGATTATAAAAATATAATATTGATGTAATTATTAATCACTTATATCTATGTACGAATGTTTATAGATCCCTCCTGATAGATATGTGCATATATCATCATCAGCTCACAATTCTCATACTGGGGCATCCCTGATTCATTTCTTAACAGTTGCTTTTCTGCCTAGACCCACTTTTGTGCACCGGTTCCTGATTAAGTCCACAATTGAGGAACGCATGCAAGCCATGCTGAAAACAGCAGAGAAAAGGTGAGCATGTGGTATGGGACAGAGAAAACGTTATACGAGTTACTTCGTAGTAAAACTTTTTGTTGAAATTTCCTTATGATTTACTTTCGCCATAAATCACCAATTTCACCAACAATCGTCTGGTTCTTTTTCCAGTCACAGTACCACAGCTATGAAACACTCGGAGGCCTCTGTGTTCACAGTGGCTGACTTGGCTGAGCTTTTCACTGAGGATACAGACACAGTGGATTCAGAATGAAACCCTACAGTTTCTGCCACACTGCCTGGCTGGTGAGCATCAGGGCCAGCAAGGATGAGGCGAAGGACCAATACCAACAAGAACCAGCACACAGGCTCTCTATTACCCTCAACCACTTTGCTTTGCACTTTGTATGGTAGTTTTCAGAATACAAGCAGGGTAGTTAATTACTATCATAGTATCGAGTTATATACTCATCATACCAATTACGTTAAAATGGCTTTCTAATATGAGATCCACTGCTTTACAGCAAGTTGCCAGTTTTGAAAAAATGATGTCAGAAACTGATACAGAATAAATGGGTGCTGAGCAATAATCTTCATCTTTACAAATTTCAGGACACATTGAAATGTACGGTTTGATTAGCTGCTTCAGCTAAAAGCTGTTTAGCAGTGGATACATGAGCCCTACAACAGATTTCGTAGCTGTCACTTAAAGGGAACCCTGACTTTTAAGAGACTGATAAGTATGCATTAATATATTATGCATGTATAAACCAAATAGAAATGTTTTGTGCGCTGTAAAAAACCTGACATATGTAAAACTAGAAAAAAAATTCTGTTCGTTTATGAGTCAAGTTTTGACTGTTAAGGTTCCAGAATGTTAAGGCTTTTAAAGACTGGCACAGTCTTGGTTGTGAAGGTGTCATCATGTGTTTGCACTGCACTCAGTCCTAAGAAAAATGTTTTTCTGTTAGTTAATGTCACACTTAATTATGTATTGGGGTACGGTTTGATATTTCGCTCTATGACCCTCACTGAGTAGAGAGAGCGACCGTTAGATGTTACCAAAAAATCACAGGGATTTTGTCTGTGTTTAACAATAAAGCATTTTGCTTGATTAAATATATTTTAATAGTACATGTACACCATGCTGAGGCTTGCATCTCAAGAGGCAGGGTTCTCTTTAACAAACATCTAGAAGAAGCCTTAGGTATTTTTAAGGCTTGGACCATAGTTAGTATTTATTGACTAGTCACAGTAGAACAGTTACCCTTTTTTGTAAAACAATGTATTTTTTATAAACAACTAAGTTGATCATGGCTGTTTATTGCAGTAGCCTCTATTTCCATGTGGTATTCTGTGATATGTACATGTGGAGCTGTACCACTTCTAGAAAATTGGTATATTTGTCAATATAAATGGGCATGCCCTTTCCAGGAGGCGTGCTTATGGTGCTGCTTTCCCTATTGAAAAGATGTGGAAATATGGGACCAGCCACATTATTTTTCATTATTTTCCAGGTTATTGAGATTTCTCAGTCTTCTGTAAAGAAGTTCACTTTTCTTCTGATTAACTCAAAACAAATAAATAAATTGTGTCATTGAGACAAACAAGGCTTTTTAAATGATCAAACCCTAAAAAGAAAAAATTTTAATTTCAACAACATTATTACTTGTCTGTCTGTTGAACAAAAATGGTGTATTTTGATGTAAATTAAAAAAATATCAGTGTTTAATAAAAACAAAAAACATGGGTCTTCACAACACTGACCTGATCCTTCTTTTTTATTTAGACACTGCTTAAAATAAGTAATCTGAGAATTGGAGGTAATGAACAAACCATTCCAATGTCATAGCTGTTTGTATAGAAAAGGATGTTATTCATACATGTATGTTTAAAGTTTAGAGAAGTAATTCATTTTCATTTACCATTGCTTAGATAGAAAGTGACAATCGTGTTCCAGTTCAGTACTGTGTTTTAAGGCATGTTGTACACTGAAATACTGAAAAAGTTTGTGTACAGGATTTTTGCACTACATAGTGAGACATCATTTATATAAATCAAAGTTTAGCAGTGTTCTGTTTGGTTTGAACTTCGTTTGGATTACTGGACCCTCCACATCGTCTCTGTTCACATAACTTTACAGTCAGACACCAGCTTCTCGACCAGTGTGTCAGTGAACTGCCCTTGACTCAACAGTTGGGCTTCTTTTCATACAAGTGATTGGAGTTCCCGAAACAGTAATGGTTTAGCTGTGCCCTTTAAAAAAACTTGCAGACAAAAGACTCAGACAAAACAGGATACCTCCCTGCAACTCTCCATTCCTTTTACATGATAAACAGACACCTTATTGGCCAATGTATTGGGACATCATTGTAAGGCGTCTGCTAAGTGGGCTGCTAGTAGTATTTTTACTCTTATTACCCCAAATCTACTCAGCCTGTGTTTCCTTGGACTCCCCCCAACTTGCCCTATTCATGTGTGGAATCTCATTGTTGGTGTGGACATCATTCACGTTGGTGTTTTAAGGCCCAAGGGAGGCTCCTACTTCATTAGAGCTGTGTTTTGAGGGCTGGGGTTAGTGCAAGAGCGACGTCTGGTACTGACAGCCAGTTGGGGTGAATAGTGAAGAAGATTCACAGGTTTAAGGGAAACGACCAAAGGGGAGTTTTGGAGCAAATTTTCTGCTGTTGAGGAGCCAGAGCAAGTCAAGCCTTTAAAGATGCCACCAGCCCCACTGGCACTGATTCTGCTCACACTATGGACAGTTACCTCAGCTGAGTATCTGGAGAGGGAGGGTGAGTTTGCTTTCTGTTAAAGCTGAATCATTTAAGGGTAATAGTCTGTATGAAACCTACACATTTTTGAAAGTGGTCACAGATTAATCCTGAGGGTTCTCCATTAAAATTCAGTTATCAATAAGGCTAATGTGTGGCAAAGTGTTGGTACTGTAGTTATTATTGGTTATTGCTGTTTATCATTTGTGTAAATATTTCAAAATATGTTTGTAAATCTTTTATAATTATGAGAATACATGTCAGCATATGGAACTGTCGGTGTGCAAATCATATGCTTATATTGAGCACAATACAGCTCATTGAAGAAAACGTAACCAAACTAGACTCAAATGAAAGTCTGAATGATATGTACATGTACTGACAGGAAGACTATATAGTGTAGAAATGTTGTATTGCTATGCACTATACTACATTTTGCTTTGGTTCGACACTTCAGATAACATTATGCATATTTTATGTCCCCCTTTTCCCACAGAGCTCAATGAAACTGTTATTTGTACCAATGACCAGATGCAAGTTATTATTCCCAGTGTGTTCTTTCTCAGCAAAGAACCTCCTGTTTATGTATGTTTGCACTACTTAATATATGTAGCCATTTTCTGTTCCCTGATTGAAAGGGAGCTCATAAGGTGAGGCACTAATCTTTCCTCCTATTTTTCAGATTTGGGATTTGCACCTAAATGACCCGGATTGTCGTGGTGTTGAGATCGGGGATGATTATGTCTTCAGTATCAAGACTAATCTAACAGATTGTGGCACCATCACAGTAAGCTGAGCAACTGTTATCTTCTACAGCACTTTTAACAGAAGCTTATATGCTTATTGCTAATAGCCAAATAAATTGCTGGGAATAATATTACCATTAATACAAGGTCTCTTAGGAGTTGTTTGTTATATTCTGATTTTGTTGGTTAAAGTAATACTGCATATTCTGTTCATTTCATTTTTTAACAAACAAAATAGTGTAATGACGTGAATAAAATGGAAGCCAATTTGAAAAGAAATGCAGCTACACTGATTTATGATTATGTACATAACAAAAACTCTTTGTTTGTCTCAGGATAATTGTTTTAGAATATGCATAAAGGCAGAGGCAGAGAGGGAATCAGTAAGAGCGTTGCTTCTTTCCCTCCAAATTGGATGGCCTGAGAGCTTTAAGAGCTTGAAAGGGGGGGCCAGTAGCCATGCTGCTTTAAATTACCTTGATTTACATGGAAATGATGACTGTGTTTTCAGCAGAAGTGAATAGGCTAACCATAATTCAGTGTCACAGTTTGTAGTCCCTCCTTTATTCAGCCCCACGGCCTATCTCATACAGTCGTAACATTACCCAGAGGACAAGTTCCACTCTGGCAGGGTATAAATCTGTACTTGAGACCACGAGTATCATTGAGAGTCTCGCTCAGAATGCACAGAGGCATTTCTTGTAAAGCCAGCAAAAGGTTAACACAGCTTTGTGGGGGTGGAAATCCCTCCAGCCCCCCTAACTACTTTTAGAAGGCTTTTTCATACTGCTTTGAGGAAAGTTGGCCTACTTTGGCTTAGATATTGTTTCCGAAGTGCTAAAAAAAAGGGTTTTAGTTCCTGGAATCCTCTGCTTTTATTCTATGATACAGCATTTTATTTATGTATCGCACATGTAAAAATGCACATGATCAATGTAACAAATTAACTGATTCATGATGCAGCACCAACTGATTTTCTCACACAGACGAACATTACTTAAGGCTAATGCTGCTCCTGCTACCGTCAGTATTAACCTAAAACAAATAACATTCAAGACATGGCCCCACTGTCCTGAATACACACTGTTCCTGTGTGGTTTGGGGTTTGTCGTTATGGTGAGGGAACAGTTTACTGACGCACAATAAAGCTTCTTCAGATGGGGTGGAGAGCAGTTTGCCCCTTTCAAAAGCAAAAAAGGCTATTTCCTTCAAACAGGTCTGCTCATCCATTGCCTTTTAACATATTCCATTCATTGCCTCATCAGCAGTGGTTTGTTTGGTATTAGACATGCTAACATGAGAGCATTTAGAATTGGAGGAAGATATTTTTTGTATTTTTTCCCCCTTTAGGCTTCTGATGACTCTTACATTATGTTCACCAACACCATCCGCAATAATGAAACAGACCTCATCACAAGAAGCTTTGTCAACATTACATTTGGATGTCGCTATCCCATAAACTACATGGTCCAGCAGCCTAACGGAGAAAATATGATCAGAGTGGATGTCAGGTGTGTATTATATCACCACTACATGAAGGACTCAATCATGCTAACCATCATTTTAGCTTTAAGCTCATTGTGCAGGTAGAACTTGTACAAGAATGGATTGAATTATCACTATTTGTTCAAGCTTAAACGTGGCTGGGCTTCAGACTAATTATTTGTTTTGTTGTTTGACAACAGAGGTAACCCATGGTAACGAAAGTGCGCCCTGAGGTTTATCTGAAGGGTCTCCTACAATATTCATTGAGTGCCCTTGAGCCTCCTTCAGAAGGTCTTTTAACATTCTCCCCCCTGCAGGACGATCATTCTTAACACAGAGGATGGAAATTTCTCAGTGTCCATGCTGCTCTATAAAGATGAGGACTTTGAGGACAAATGGACCACTGTTCCTTCTCTGACACTTGAAGACAACATCTATGTGAAGGTTTACATGGTTTGTATGAAGCAGGATGAATAGAATGCTCTAAATTGTAAGCTGTTATAGACCTTTAGAAGGGCCATCGGAGTTGTTTGTATAAGGCAGCACTTTTAGTGAGGCAATTGAATGGGATAATTTTCCTAGTCTCTCTCTATACATGCAGAGGTTTAAGTAATTAAACAAAGTGTGTGTGATTTTAAATAGAATAATAATTGCAGATAAATGAATGCAAATAAAGTCCTTTCAATCTGCTTTTTATTAGAGACAGCTATCAGTGTTTAGATATCATCAGTGTCTGCCTTAAACTATGAACTTTAGAATAACGATTATAGCATTTCTTGTATACAGACCTGTACAATATTGCCTCAAAAATATTCTGAGCAGGTATTCAAAGATCTAATTAAAGCTGCAAAACAGATTTATGAGTTAAAGTTTGCTCTCTATAGATAAAATTCATTCATCCAGTAAGTCATGGTCTCACATGATCTGTGGGGAAATCTGTGCTTTATCGGACCCTTGGCACACACTCTTGTTTACTCTCACCCGCCTTGAACATCTGCTGACTGCTTGGAACAGCTTTCGCTGCATTGTGTTTATCTGTCAGTTATTGACCAGCCTTTCTGGATTTTCCCCATGCAGATACCAGCTAACCTTATACTCCGGGTGGAAAGATGTTGGGCTACACCTAACAATGATCCATACAGCAACATTCAATACACTTTCATCAAGGAAAGGTTTGTGCAAATAACTATTCAGCTTGTTTTAATTCGGCTCTCAAGACACATTATTCGTGAATATATATGGCATTTAAAAGTCGCAGTCTGAAAACATCAAATAACAGTTGAAGTTGGCCAAGACACCTCATTTTACTACTGAATACCAGGTTTTACACACACACATACACACACACACACACACACACACACAAATATATATATGTATGTGTGTGTGTGTGTGTGTGTGTAAAACCTGGTGTTTTATTATTGTTGTTGAAAAGTTGCTAAGAAGATTGTTGTTGCTAAGAGAGCTGATGACGAACTTATACGACTCATGTTCATGTGACCCCACTCTCAAGCAGTATGCATTTCACCATGACAGCTGTGCTCACCCATGACAACCTGAATATATTTATTTTCCTTCAGCAACAGCATTGCTTTTAAAAAGTGCTGCTGTGTACAAAGAAAAAAATACATATTTCAAAACAAGCTCAACTTTAAACATTTAAAAAATATATATAACAGGTGAACTTTTGTGAACGTATGCATGCTAAGTATTATGTACACTCTTGGCTATAAATATTGGCAAATATTGGTTTTTCCAAATAATGCACTAATGTGCTTTGCTGTTTGCATGTGTATTTCTATTTCAAACCGCAGGAAAATCTTTATATATACCAATATTTATTCTCTATAAGACTCCGAAAATGGCACCCTTTTCAAACTGTAAGAGATAATTGGATTAAAATCAGTTTAAATAGAGAAAAGCTGAGTGAACTTTTGTGATATGTATTTATATACTACATTAAGCATTGAGAAACAAATGAAAGTAATAAAGATTTGAGAAACCAAATAGTAGAGATGCATGGGCAATACCAAGACTTCAAGCCCATCTCCAGAGATCTCCAGAGTTTCTGATTGCAGCAAAGGATTGTTTGAATGGTGCACAAAGAAACAAAATCAGCTTCCAAACAAATTCAGTCTGAGTTGCAGAAAGGGGACTTTATGGCAGGAGGCCCAAATGGACTCTACCACAGATACAGACACATAAAAAAGACTGGAATTTGTGAAAAGCTAAATTCCTTCTGGGACTGTGTCAAAAATATTTGGGCCTTTAAAGAAAAGAACACTTTAAAAGAGTCTCTCTGGTCAAACATAGAAGAAGTTCACAGATCTTTTGAGGCTGGTTCACTACTTCTGGCACTGGGTGTCCTGAATATGTGCATGGCATAATAACATCTAAACAAAGAAATTTGTAGAGCAAAATAAGTACCATTAGAGGCCATGGGTCCTTCAGCAGGACGATTACCCAAAGCATACATAAAAAAGGCCATCAGTAGATCCAGATATCAGTCTCACACAACAACAGTGGAGAGATCTGAAAGCGGCAGAAGGTACTTTTCAAATTTGGGAAATCTGGAGCAGATTGCTAAAGTGAAGTGGTTCAGAATTGCAGTAGATGTGCAAGAAACTTCTTCATGGCTACAGGAAGTTGCTTCATTTCAGTTACTTCAGTCATTAGAGAAAGTGCCAATAATGTTGTACATTAGAATGCATAGACTAATTTCTGAATAAACAAATAACATGCTACAATATTATTGGTGAAAAAATGCTACTTTTGACAGTTTAAATGTTTTTGGAGTGAGTCAAATTACTTTGTGATTGATTTGTAGGAATAACTGCAGTGATTCTGACCGTGGCGTATAGTTTCTGGCAACATTTAAATTATTTAAAAGCTGTTTGCCAATCTGTTTGTTAATCTGAGTCTTCAGAAACTGCTTTTCCTGTGTGCAGAATCTACAACCCATATTGCCATTTAAAAACTTCCAGCGTTATTCCGAGATTAACTATATTTTGAACTTTCAGAGATGGTATTTCTTTTAATTCATAAAAAACATTTTGTGCACTAATTTTGCCATCTGTATAAAAAATATATTTTTATATAAGTAAAGGCACTGTTCATCTCTCAATAGCTGTCCAGTGCTGGAAAATGATCAGACACAGGCTGTGATGAAGAACGGACACGGGTCAGAGGCCCTGTTTCGGATCCAAATGTTCAAGTTTGTGGGCAGCTCCTATACAGACGTTTTCCTCCACTGCAACGTCCAGATCTGTCACAACACCGCATCAGTGTGCCAGCCTGTAAGATTCCTCTCTTTACAGACCTCATACTAATGCACAGGACATCCCCATAAATGTTAAACCGTAGTTTATTAAATCTAGCAGCCTAGGGAAAAACCCAAAATGGACATGCTGTGCATAAGAATAATATCTATTGTGTTAATTTTGGTATAAATGGAATGAATTATTTTGCTTTTCAGCATTGTGCTACTTTGTACTACATAATATTGTGATGCTTTTCCAGTTCTTCTGTTTCTTATTTTTCCCATTTATACCACTTCAAAAAATGACAGAACTGCTCAGAGGACAATGCGCCAGTACGGACACGCAGAGACGTTGCTCTGTCCCATATAGTGTCTTATGGACCAATTAGAAGGCTCCAGCTGACCTCTGACCACACCAGTCTTAGTAAGTTTCACCTGCCTTTTTTTGTGTTAGTTTCACCAAATACACAGTTTATCCAAAAGTATCCAGACAGCGCTTCTAAACACTGAATTCAGCAACCTTAAGGAACACTGTGATAGACATTCAAATGCAAATGCATCTTGTATAATCATAATGAAAGGGCAACTGCCAGTTGAATGGGATGCTCTGGAGACAGCCTAGAATGAGTCATCTTACCCAGTGAGAAGTATCTAGGCTAAAGAATAGTGCATTCTGTGAAGTGATGGAGCACCATTTAGTACATAATCAAGGGTAAAGCCTTCCCACAAGACTAGGGTTGCAATGAAATATTTTGGTGGTATGATTATAGTCTGAGAAATAATAACGGTTACTTTATGTAAATTGATTTCACAACTGTATTAACATATATAAATGACATGAACACATTCTATAAAGGTTTTGGACTTTTGAACATATTGCTGCCTCTCAGATATACTGCTCAGAAAAATGAATTTGTTGAATAAAAGTAATCTCTATAACCAGGCTGTAAGGCTGTATAAATCTGTAAGCTGCACAGACAGAAGTTACTGCAGCCTTTTGAATACACCACAGTCAAAAAAGTTAAAGTAAAAATTCAAGTAATCTCTGGTCAAACGGATATTTAAAGCTGTATTTTAACACACTCATGGTACAGAGAATTTGTAATTAAATTTAAGTAAACTTTATATTTTCAGCCTTTCTTACCTACCTGGTGACATGAACATAAACTGCACTGTTAAAATCGCACTGCAGTTAAAAATTGCTACTTTTTAAAGATAGAAAAATAAAATGGTTAGAAAAATAAAATGTGTAAATAAAAGTAATCTCTATACATCTATAGGCAGAGAATATTGCCACTACTGCTGAACACTCTGTCAGAGGGGAAGCTAGTAGCTTTTGTAGTAGCATCTTTAGGGTATCCAAATATTCCCACGCAGGAGACTTCAAGCACTTCCTAAGTGGATATAGAGTAGTCCCGGTGGTGGTTGTCTCTTGTTCGGCTTCTGCCATGATCCACGTGTGTATTGTTTTTGGCTGTGCAGGTTGTGCTATTGTTTTCGTCAAACCGGTTAATCCCTGCAACCCTACACGAGACTAAAGCCTATTACAGCAGCAAAAGGAGGGACATTCCATATTAATACCCTTAGTAAATTAGTACTCTTCAGAAGAAACACTAAGTAATGCTCTTCAGATGAAACACTGATAAGAGTATTTCTTTTGGGCATATAGTTTATTTAAACTGTTAAATACCTTTGTTAAACTTCCTCTTGTCCTCTATTGTGAAATCCTTAATTTTTCTATGCTCATCACTATCCCAGATGCAGGTATGCCCCCAGTCGAGACCTTTGTGTTGGGAGGTCTGTTGGTGGTCCTGCTACTCGTCACTGGTGTGTTTGGGAGGCTATGGCTCCACAGCAGACGGTCCTATCCCACCCATGAGGCCCAGCTCACCTTGTCCAACATCCACCATATCTCAGAGGTGGCCACCTAAGCTAGAAGACACAAGGAAATGCCTTCTCTCATGTGTACATGAACAGACACAATGAAATATATATTCTGTACAGAAAGCATCTCGTAAACCATAGTATGTTGTTTCAAAAAACTAGGACTCTGATAGAATTTAGGTCACACTAAGATTTTGTTTTGCTTGTGTAATGTGTGTAGATGTGTGTAATGCCATTTTTTTCCTTTATTTTCTTTTTGTTGATTGTAAAACACATTATTAGTAAATGTCAAAGTAAAAGAACGTCAAAATGATTTTGAATGACTTCAGGTAATTCAGTGGGTTTGTGTACAAGTCAAGTGTACAAGTCAGGCTTTAGGGTTTATGAGACCACTACCTTTATCATCCCACTTCACAGGTGCAGAATGAACTGATACACTATATGGACAAAATAATGGGATGCCTGATCATTATACCAACAGGACCATTAATGACATTGCATAGACGTTAGTATGGAGTTGGTCCCCCCCTCTGCAGCAATAACAGCTTCCAGTCTTCTTGGACGGCTTTCCACAAGACATGAGTGTTTCTGTGGGAATTTGTGCTCATTCATTCTGCAGGGCATTTATGAGGTCAGGCACTGGTATTGGACGAAAAGTTCTGGCTCAAAATCTCTGTTCCAGTTCATCCCAAAAGTGTTGGATGGAGTTGAGGTCAGGGCTCTGAGCGGGCTTGTCTAGATCTTCCACACAGAACTCATCCCACCATGTCTTTGTAAATCTTGCTTTGTGCACACAATCATGCTGGAAGAGAAAAGGTTCTTCCTCAGACTGTATCCACAAAGCATTTTGTTGTCCAGAATGTCTTGGTACGCTGAAGCATTAAGATTAAGCCCTTTACTGGAAGTAAGAGACCTAGCCCAAACCCTGAAAAACAGCTGTGTCCCAATACTTTGGTCCATATAATGTATGTTGCTTGTATGGTCAGTCTTTAAAATAGACAATTTCCTAAGACAAAGATTAACTCTAGATTTGGACTAAATGACTTTAATACTGGTGTTTGTTAAAAAAAAAAAAAAACTTCAAAAACAAACAGGAAACATTTAGCTTGCTTTGAAATGTGGTCTAATGCTTGTCTCCATTTGTTAAAGTTCTGTAACAGGTGTATTATTATTATTATTATTATTATTATTATTATTATTATTATTATTATTAATAGTGGTGGTAGTAGTAGTAGTAAAACACATTATTACAAAAGGTCTTAAAGTAAAATAAATTATTTTGAAAGTATAAGAAATTCAATAGTTTTTTACAGTGAGATTGTACTACACATGTGCAGAATAAACTGATAGCTGAAATGGTCAATCATTAAAATAGTATTTGGATTTCTTCTCAAAACTAATGACAGAACTGCCAAAGACCATTTCCTAGGACAGAGATAGCCAATTAGTCTAGCCTTGGACTAAATTGCTTTACCAGTGCTGAAAAAACGTAATGTAAAATGGCCATTTGTCATATATGAAGACACTACAGCACAGTACAAACAGCACAAAAGTTTAATCCCTTCAACAAGTGAAGCAGCAAGCAGCCAGGAACACAGTGCCCAGGGAGCTGTGTGTGGGGAAGGTACCTTGCATAAAGCTACCTCAGTGGTGCCACTTTAAGTACTTGGATTCAAACCCACAATTTTCTGATTGCAATCCTTTACCATTAGTTCACCAGCTGCCACTTTATCAGGTCTTTAGTATTATTATTAGTAGTAGTGTTTTAATTATTATTATTATTATTATTATTATTATTATTATTAGAGGCAGGGCTGGGTCTGAACATGTCAAATCTCCGCCCATGTATTGCATATGCAGGCCTGTTGCAGCAACATGCAATTACTCAGCCAGCGTAAATAAACACAAGAAGCAGACAGCATTTACCATTAGTAACCTCAGATATTACTGATTAAATAAGTTTTTACACAGTCCTGTGAACAACAATAAATACTCGCAACAAGAGTGTACGCCTGCCAGATTGCCACGGTAAGTGAAGTTTAACTTTCTTTGTTATTAACCAGCTAAGGGAGGGTTGAAATATAACAGTTAGCCTGGCTAGCTAGTTAGCAGCAGCCTTGTCCTGTCAAACCGGTGAACAAGCCAAGAAAATATAAAACGGCACCTTTTATGGGGACATTATAACTTTGTTTGGTGAAGCTTGTCCATGTCACATTAATAAAACACGTTTTAAAAAAGCGTGTCAATGTCACATTAATACAACTGTTAAGGTAGCCAAGAAGGCAATGTTAGCTGTTTTGCTAGTTATCTTCCTTGCTACCATGAGCCGGTCTGAGACTCCTGAGCTAAAGTTAGGTCTGCCCTCTTTGTTAGCTTTGTTGGCTAACGTACGACCTAAATAAAGCAAATTTAAGCAAAACTGTGGTCCTCTACTCGTTGTTATAGGTGGGTTCTGTCCAAAGACAGTTAGTGCTTTATTTTTATTCTGTTTGTTTTAATGTATCTCGTGAGGCAGATTAAGTAGTCAACAGTTAGCTAGCCTTACAGAAATTGCTTAGTCAGATTTGGCTCACCTGCCTAAAATAATATCCATTTAGTCCTGTAATAACGTTAAGTAGTATGTTTAAAAGTACGATAATTATAGTGTTTGGTTCTAGCTAAAGTGGCGGACTCAAGATTAATACACTTATTCCTTAATCTTCTGAAATGTCACCAGGTTCACACTCGATGTATGTTGCCTTTCGAAATCAGGATAGCATAACAAGGTGTGTTTTCATCTGATGCGAGTTTCGCAATGTTTATGCCCTGCGGCAAATCACGTGTAGTATTTCGAAAGACTAGCTGGAATTAGGGCTGGACGATATGGCAAAAAATTATATCACGATATATTTCTTAATTTTGGTCGATACGATATAATTCCGATATCGATATGGACAATATTAAAAAGCCT
>JBBPDC010000001.1:28465158-28486234 GCA_037974485.1 Hemigrammopetersius urotaenia
TAGATCTTTAAGTCCATCTCATGAAAAATCGGAGCAGAAACAAAGGTGTTGCGTTTATATTTTTGTTGAGTGTAGAATGGAGGAGGACCCCCATGGCAACCCCGTATCCAAGCAAAAAATACAGATGGTGATAATGAACTCCTTTGGCTAAACAAACAAGCTTAAACACTAAACACATTCAAACTGCCTGAACACTAAACACACTCAAACAGTGTAAGTGTTTTCTAAAATGGGTTGTGTATGAAATATGGAGTACAATGCAGTGTACTGTATTTCCTCAGTTTCAACCAGAGTATCACAATACACTTTTGTTATTCCTAATCATTGGCTTCTGCATTACTTCTGCATTACTGGCATCACACACGTCTCTCTACTGGTTTCTGTTTATTTACTCAGTGTGTGTGTGTGTATTGAGAACACACGTTCCCAGTGGGAATCTTTAGTGGAGCGTTCTCAGAGCAAAGCGCGTTGTCTACCAACTCTCTCGTGTCTGTCTGCTATTGGGTTCATCCACCATGCAACACCGGGCTAACTGTTGGTCAGGTACGTTCTTGTTTACTCTTCCTTGTGACAGAGAGAAGAAACACCATGTGAGGGTGACCTTCTTAAAATATTGTGTACTTTTAATTACTCTTACTGTACTGTGCATATGCCTGTTAACTATTTTTACATTGTTACTTTTAGGCAGGCAGGCCTTCTAGTGGGATTTTTTAGCTAATGGAAGTTAACGATCAACCATAGTGAGACCTAAACAAAAAGACGTATAATTAATATAGACTAGCAGTACATAATCAGTTTCAGGTCTCAAATCAACTCAAAGTAATCAATCAAGAGTATTTTCAACAAACAATTTATTTACTTACTGGAGTAAATTTTTTCATTAATATATGTACATAGAAAGAGAATTATGACTAAAGCAGCAGTACCCTTCCTTGCATAGGACTTTCAGTACCCTTAAAATACATGTTTACTGTGTGCTGAAAGGTCTAAACCAGTTATGGATCTTTTAGAAGTTTGGTTCTGTGCATGCTTGGATGAATCATCATATTTGTGTGTTTTTTGTCAAAACGGTATAAGCCACTCTTTAACCACGTCATATTCAAAAAAGTCTGGGAGGTGGCTGGCAAAATAAGACTCACGTGCCGAAAGCAGCTGTGTACGCTGGGCTCCACGTTGCTTCCTCCGAAGGCGGCCGCCTCACCCAGCTGGTGGGGGATCTGCATGGTTGTGTGCAGCAACAGGGCCAGCTGTCTTGGGTTACACACTCCCGCAGAGCCAGCCACCTGACTGAACAGGTCTGAGGAGAGCACTGTGAATCAGGACTATCAAGGATATTTGACTGTAATCACAGACTATTACTCCTGAGACCATGCAGGAAAGAGCTTGGAGAAAACCAATTAAAGTGTGGCTTAATTCTCCATTGTGTCACACAGTTCTAATAACCTGAACGTGAAGCACCACAATCAAGGAAGACAACAAAATACTTACATTTATACTTGTCCTCAAGGTGCCCTTTTGAAAGAGAAAGCAGTCCAATCTTCATACTCAGGACTTGAATTTTCCCACTTCTGCCACTATCAGATTTAAAACAATGAATATAAGAAATATGGCTGTGAGTCTTAAGTGAAAGGAAATTTCTTTGCTGCTGTTATGAATATAACCTTTCTTTTACACAAAAGCAAAAAGACATAATTTACAAAAAGGTAAAAATAAATTGCATGCATCATTTTGACATGGGTCTAAGCACTGTAGGTATAGTGAATAACAAAAATATAAGTGACTAAACATTAATTTTCCTTTACTGCTCTCACACAACTATTCGTATATGGTGTGAAATTCCCACGTTCTGTATTATCTTCATCAAAAGACTGTGTCTGAAATCATCCCCAGGACAAAAGCAAAAAGAGTTTTTCAGTTGGAAGAAATTAGCATATTTTAATATTTATAAGGATTATGATTACAACCATGAGCTCATCTTTATGACATTTCTGGCTACTCTAATAGACACAGTCCAATATTGTTTAAAGAGAAAGCTCAGCAAAAAAATCAAATGTACACAATTTTCTCCCTTACCATAAATCCTAAACATAGTCAGTCAAGTCTGTCAGCATAATCAGTCAAGAGGAAGTTTGCTTTTTTTTTTGCTTTAATGAGAGCTTATAACCACCAATTAGCATCGTGCAAATTGCAAGCACCATCTAAAGCTGTTATCACATACAGACAAAGCTATTTGTTCTACGACTGTTTTTAGCCTTGCAACACTCCTTTGTACTTTTTATTACAGATGTCACATAGCATCCTAAGCCACATAAATAAGGCTATGTTAAATAAATTACATTTGTAATATCTGTAACTAACACTATACAATTACTATCTGTAACTAACTATAATCTGTTTTGGTCAGTAAAAAATTTGATTTTTTTTCAATTCTTCACTTTAAACCCTTGATTATCTTTTACATACCTGTCATAGACATTCAGAAGCCAGTTGAGACAGAGGTCCACACATAGAGGTATATTGATCATATCTGGATACATCTGCTGAAGTTCAGAGTAGACTGTGAATAAACAGGTTACAATGCCTGGAACCTCCAAAAGGCATCCATTGTGAGCGAGCTGATGTTGGTCAAAGACACACTGAGCCATGTCCAACTCCAAAAAGTCCACTGAAAGAGACAGACAGTATTCACTTACGATTTCTTTTGCACTCATTCTTTGCCCCACAAGGGACACCTCTTTAATGAAATCCATTCAGCGCATATTAATGGAGAGCAGCAGAGCATAACTCATTCTGTGGCGTGTAATGAAAGGTCCAAACTCAAAATGCTGGGGAAAATTTTACACTAATTTACTATCTGAATTCATCAGATTTGCAACTAATTATATGTTCCATCAGCTTCTTCCCAACCCTGTAAGGTCCATTACAGCAAATATTCGCCTTGTGACTCACTTGACAGAACATGGTTTCTGTACAGTTTGTGTTACACTAATGTTGTCATTAGTTGTATTTTGGCCCCAAAGCACTTTACACCCCCACTGTGACCGTGAGATTTAGCACTTACAAGCTTTGTTCAATAAAGGCCCCTGATACATTCACCAAAAACAGCTAATGAAAGCCTGCCTGGCTGAAACTGTCTCCATCGCCTACATTAATCACTCCGCTGTATGAGCATTGCTGAACACCTTCCTAGGGTTAGTTTTTTGGTAAGTAACCATATAAGCAGAGAGATTAAGAAGTAATAAGGTACTCACAGCATAAGGCTTTCTGCAATCGGCGGCTCTTCATAGCTGTGCGGTAGGCAGAAAAGCGTACGTGTCCCAGCTCAGCTGTAATGATACACGAGAAATACAGTCTTACTACATACAGTCTTCTCCAAAAGTTATCTTTTATGTAAATATCCTAAAAACCAATTTGAGAACATCAGTCATTTCATATGATATTTATTTTTCTAAGCTCTCAGTGTTAGGATACAGCGAGTGTAAAATTTATGTTTACTAATTAATCTAACACTGGCATGTAATTCCCAACTGCCTAGATTCAATGAGTAACAACAACGTAGCCCAATTCAGTAGCGGAACATTATACATTTGAAGGTAAACACAGGTTTTCAATTAAACTGTATGAGGTTTTGATCCCATGTAACTGGCACAAGAGGCACTGAAAGAACATATTTGTGGGTGGAGTATGGATAGATCAAATAAAAATCAAAACTGTTGAACAGATAAAATGGTACATATTTTTGCTCATTTGCATCGCTGATCACTTATTTTATTGATTAGTGAATCATCAATCATCAATGTGTAAACATGAAGAAAAAACACATGCCTATGTCTGCCCCCTACCGACAGTGCATGTTCATCATTATGTTAATAGGAACATAAGTGGAATAACAGTTGACTTAAGCTGCAAACCAAAACCTTGTCCTACAGGTAACAGATCTAATCTGAAAAACATTTATGAAAAAACTGAAAATAAACTTTTCACTTTTCACAGGAACATAGGATGACCCATGAACTATGTTGTTCAGTGTCATCTTGAGAAATGAGAGCTGGAACTCACCCATTGACTGAAATAGTTGAGTCATTTGTGGATGATCCCATGACGTAGTCTGACACTCATGACTGGTATTTAACAGTGCAAACATAGCAGTGATAACACACTGATTATACATTTTGGCTGAAAACATAGTACAGTACAGATATAATGGTATGTAAAATAAAACTCACTTGATGTAGTAAGGAACACCATTATGAAAGACTGCCCTCTGCCATGGGGGCTGAACAGTGACTGTTAAAGAGATGCAAACTCCTTCAAACTCCTCCTTCTTGTTGTGAAACTATTATTTACGTACTGTACTATTCCAGCAAGCATGTGGTATAGTCGAGATGGAGATCATTCAAAACATACTGAGCAACAAGAGAATGTTATAAAAGTCTATGTTTTTTGATCCAGCTTTACCAGATAAGAAGTCTTGAGAGAGAAGTCTGTTATCATCTCGACCATCTAGGAGGTGTCTGAGCTGATTCATCCTTGCCCCCTGCGAAGAATTGATAAAAGGCAGCAAAATTATCTTGGAACTTCAAGGCATTGACTGTTCAGAGTAACAAAAGGAAGAAAGGGGGTTTAAATCTCACAGTGCTTTCAATCACAGAGTGCCATAATGTAGAGATTAAAAGTTTAAAATAGGCGACCACAGTGACGACACAGCATCAACTTGGATCCCTGAGAAACAACAACGCTTTGAAGTTTGTTTGTTTTTTTTATCTAGGGAAGGCCACAGCATAAAGGACAGAGTACATGAAAACTTGATGTTCCAGGTTTGAAGAACCAATCTCAGGTGTTATGCCCGACACAATTATCATGCAACGGGTCTGAAGAGTCTGCGGAGACATGCAATGGACCTACTGCACTTATCGCCTGTCACTAGCTTTGACAGACATGTCTTATCAGACACATTTAGTGATGCGACCTTTTTTAATGTTCCCAATAGTTGGATGATGAAACCCCCTCACAATCTGGAAAGTTCTGTCGCTGAATATTTTTGTTTAAGTCTGGCATTGTTTCAGATAGAGCCAGCTTTTGTCTGAGTGCAAAACAATCTAAGTACATCACTCTGAAAGCAGAAGCTTAATTATCAATGTCCTCCAGCAGTCCAGATCAATGTGGAAGGTCAATATCATGGTCCGGCAGATCCCCAAAAGACCATGACAGTCACACACTCATCAAAAGGAAGAACAAGGACACAAACTGCAAACAGAGCAAGGTGTGACAGGGATGCTATTACTTTAAATTTTGCCACAGCTGCAATGAAACATGAATGCAATGAAAAGGTCAGTTAGGTGCACCAGGATGTCTGGCTAATTGTTCATGCAGTCGCTAAACAACTCACTGCTATGACAACAAGCAACATTATTTTATATGACATTTCAAGAGCAGACCCCCATCCATTGCTGACATGGCATTTAAACATTTGATTTTCTACAAGACCTGCCTGTGACCTTTCATATTTTCAGCATCTTTTGGCTTTGAGTGATGCAGCCCTGATGAATTTCTCACCTCCGAGATTTGTGTACTGGGACTGTGAGATGGTGTTGATGAGACCGGAGCCAGCTGGATTTTAGGAGGTGGAACTGTACCAAGGCTGACATCCACTGCATTCAGGTGGAGATCTACTGCTCCCTCAATAAAGCTCTGGTAAATAAACAAATATATTATTTGGGAGTGAGCGATATGGCAAATAGGTAATATTGCGGACATCTTTATGACACACAGTAGGTCCAACATTTCATTAGTTTCTCATGGAATAGGAAGAAAGAGCTGGTAAACAATAAATAAGATTAAGGTGTAACTGTAGTATCCAGTCAGATTCTTGTCGCTATGTAGTTTTGATTTGACAGTGACCCACTACTGGTTGTTGTTTACAAGCTGTCTACAGTCACTCTAAATGTCTATTTTTTATAAAACATGCAGTGCTCTAGAAATACTAGAAATGCTGCGATGTGCTCAAGAATGTGTTGTGCAACTTATCGAGTCTTATCGAGAGTGACTTTCAACTGAATCATGTTACACACGCAGACAAATGTAGCGTTAGAAGTCCTGCACAAGGACTTATATAGGTGTGGCATGCTTGCCTAGGCTATAACAGTAAAATGTCCTTGGATATGTACTTATTTTTAATACTGGGCCTAGCTAATTACAGTGTCTTTTTCAAGAAATCAAATCTGCCCTTTATTTCATATATGCTATCCAAAAGTTTGGGCACACTGTTTCCTGAAGTTAAATTCCTGGGAAAAATGTGTACATAACATGTGCAAAAATGTACTTTTTAATATATACATTTTTTCCCAAAATATTAAACTTTGCTTTTTACACACAAAATTTGGCAGAAAAAAATGTAAATCATGTTTCAATAAATTTTCATAGAGAAATTCAACAGAAAATGTATTATGACATTTTATCATAGTAGATATGCAGGTCTAAGACTAGATTACACAGGTCTTACTAATGGGAACAGACACCAGATCAGCACTACTCAGAGGAGCCTTGATCTTTGAGCCTTGATCGTTTAAATGGCTACAGAGCATACAGTTTCTTTTACCTCAGACAACAAAGAAAACTAACAAAAAAGCAAATTTGGTGTTTTTCTCCCAAAGTATTTCACTCACAGTGGTCTCCTCCATACCATCCAGCATACAGTTGACCAGAGGGTGTCCATCTGAGTACCACAATTGCCCAATATTCTCCATCTCAGCCAAGTCAAGTTCCTCCAGATGCATGGAGTCCTGCAGGTCCTGAAGCTTGTCCAGTGCCCAGCTGACCTGCTGCTGCCAACTTGCCACATGAGTGTGAAACCGTTCCCAGTGCTGCTGGACTTCCAGGGCCTGATCCTGCATTGCTTGGGCTAGCCACATTCTCCTGTCTGGCACAGAACATCCTGAGTGGCAGCAGAGTTCAGGCAAGATGGAGTTAAGGAGGAGATTACCCAAAACATAGAATATTGAATAAAAAGTACAAACACATGTCCTTATGTCTGGAAATAATCTGTGATGTCAGAAACCTTTAAAGTAGGACAGTTGCTGTCAAACTGATGCTTGACTAAAGGTAATGTTCCTATTCTCTTTTATCTCATCTTCTTTTCCTTTTAAGTTTTTCTTCATTTGTACTGATGTATCACCAGTGCAATCTCTGGAGCTGTATTACCCAGACTGAACCTCCTCAATATCTCACACAATTTGAAGCAAGAAGCATAATAAACCTAATCTCACCCCGCCTGTATGCTCCTGATTAAGCTTAGTGCCATAAGAAAGATTTAAATGTATCCACTGCTTGTCACAAGTTTATTCCTTTGTTTGAAAAGCATGTGTCCCCTTAATCTTTTGGCTTAAAGGAGGTTTAATAACAGGCTGACATTGCAAGTGGATAAAATGCATGGACTAATACATTACAGATTATATGAATGATGATGATATATACAGACAGTGTTGTAAGATTTATGCACAGGCAAACACCATTGCACATCAGTTTGGCTGTTCTACTTAAGTTAAAGTTTCTCTGTTCAAAGCATACTGTACACCCCTTTTCACTGCCCATCTGTGGCCTTTTTATAAAAAATCTAGCATGCAAAAGTTACAAGTTGCCTACAATGATACATTGATAATTCTACTCAAGACTCCCAGAGGAGGGAGTGCTAGTCAGATGTTTGTATCTGTAGGAGAGAGCACTTTTAAGAAACCTGATGTTTAAGTTTATGTGTCGGCTGGATGAATACACCGCTCTCAAATCTCATTGTGAGTTGTACCGGTACACATCCAGACTGAGAGTGCATTGGCTGAAGTGTCTGTAAGTAGTTTAATTTTTTTTTCTATCTGTCTTGTATGGTTTTGGACATGAGACTGTAAAATAAATAAAAGTATTACACCTGGGGTTAAGGTTAGGATATTGTCATAAATATTAACAGACATAGTCCTCCTCAAAGAAAGCTGGTTAACAAGTGACTAAATTGAGGGCTCACTATAATCAGTTGAGGTTCTGTTTGTTTTGAAATGACTAATACAGGATCCAAAACAAAAAGAATACGTTTCCCTAATTCAGTTTGTGCAAGGACAATGGGGAGGGACAGTCATGAATTTCAGTTCTTCTGCAGACGACCTGATATGACACTGTTCGGCGGGCCAGTACCTGCCTATGTGCTGCTTGCATAATAATCTGCTTCATCCTCTGTTAGCAGTTATAAATCCAGATTTACACCAATCCCTTTTATCATTTTCTCACAGTGAGTCCTATCAGCTTTACTGTCTCCCCTCAACCATAAAAGTGATTTATATATTTCAACTCTCGACGATCCCATTGACTCGCAATAAGGGATGAATCCAGAAAAGGAAACCGTGGTATAAAACCAGTAAGTGAGAGGTGAAAGCTAATGATTTACCTTAGAACGATAAAAGACATGTTTTCACTAGGCAACATATAAAATGTTGACAGCTATTAAGGCAGCACTACAGTTGCTGAGTTATAGCTCAAATGGCAAACTTGCAGAAGAACACTGAGCAAAAACATGTTAAAAAAAAAGAAGTGACTGGGGGGATTTTATGGGTGGGGGGACATTTTCTGACCTTTTGCTTTTTCCATGCTGACTTCACTCAGAGTATCCACAGGCTGCAGAGCCAGACACAAACACACCTGCTTCAGAGTGCGCTCAAAGTCCTGCCTTCGACTGGTTAGCTCGCTCTGCAGAGCCTGTGTTAAACAATGAATTATTAAATTACACCACATTATGGAAAAAGGATGCTATTTGAGCAGTTGGACCAACCAAGCATGCGAGGCATTTCTGAAAGACAAGCTACATTCTCAACTGAACTTTTAAGTAATTCATAAAGTAGTCTTCCGGTCTAAAATCAATTTGGAGTACGTCTGCTTGAGGTTATTTGCTCTTAGAGGGTACACGAAAATCCACTAAAATAATTATTTATAATCAATGTACCCTTTGGAAAATAATGTGAAAATAAATACCTTTTATATGGCACTTGAAAGTCACCTTGAGAGCCTACTCTTTCAAACAGTGAGCAAATTCAATATTCAGAGCCAAGCTTTGGTTTCGTTCCCTATGTTTTCTCTTCTGATAATGCCAGATGGCTGATAATATCACAGTTTGACATGGCTATTTTTAACCTTTAGTTTCATTACACTAAATCACTTCATAAAGATGGCTCACTGGCTGCAAGCTGGGACTGCAGATGTGATTGGACTGGAAATCTGAAGCACAAATGTGGGTTTATGTTAAAGAAATTCATTTATGTAATACAGCTGAATGGCATTCTTGCTTTGCAATGACATCACTGTGTTTCCACTCAAATCAACATCATAAATCATTAGGCAGTCTGTGTTATAAGCACAGCACCCAATGGGAACTGCCACTAAACAAAAGTTGTAAACTAACTGCAACAATGTTTTTGTCATGTGTTGAGGAGCACACTTTGAAAGTATAGTACAGAACAAGCACAACACACTGCTGGAAACCAATTCACATACAAAGTGTGTATATGGATCTACTTTCTGAATAGTAACACTGATTTAAGGACTTCAGTCAAACATGAAGCACAGGATACAAGGATATACTGGAGTAACAACAGAGTAATTTAAGCTACACTGAAGTTTTTTTTTCAGGTCTATTTTTCCATATCTGTCACTTCAAGATAGAATGTTACTGACCATACAGTAGCCTTGTTGTTGTAGGAGAGTGTGAATGTCATCTCCAATGGGGCTTTGCCTGGTCAGCTCCTCATCCTTCATCTTTACCCAGAACCACAGCTCCTCCAGCAGAGCTATCAACCTTGCCCATCCCTCACTGTGAAGCTCTGTAGGCTCCCTGATAAGCAACAAACATCTCATCAAGCGGAAAAATTCACCTTATGGCAGTTCAGTTTAAAATTCAACATTTTTCAAAAACCCAACAAAGACTGTATAGTGCATAATCCATGTCAAATGAAACTTTGACTGGTAGAAATTGTTTTGGTGTGTAAGAATTCATATCTCTCTAATAATTCAGTCAGCTCTTAAACAATTCACTTTACAGTTACATTTAGTCATTTAGCAGACGGTCCTATCCAGAGTGAGGTACAAAATGTGCAAACAGTGGAAGTGATGCAAAGTACCTGGAGATAAATCAAGAGCCTATAAGGGATGAGTGCTGTATTATAGCTTGATTTAGTTAACGAAATCAATACAAGTGTAGACACTGAGCAGAATGAAGTACAGCTTTTTTAAAGTAGCAATGAAACACAGTGGAAAAGTGTAGAAGACTGAAGAGAAATGGTGCAGTGATTCAGAAATTAATCAGAGTGAATGAGTGCTATCAAGTGTTATCCTAGGCCTGAATGCCTGAAGATATGAGCCTTGGCTAGCTCTATGGAAATGCTTAGAATTTAAGGAAGGACCAGTCAAGGCTGGTAAGCACTAGCTGTAAACACAAAGTGCATGAGAAGTGAGAGGCTAAGCCCTTACAAACCAAAGCTTTGTATCTTATTCTTTGTATCTGGCCAGTAAAGTGATTTCAGGGAGGTTATTGATGAGACAAGTCACAGCATTTTGAATGTTCTGTGGAGGAGAAATGCAATAGGCAAATATGCATTCAAGAAGCGCTGTGATGCTGTGATGAAGAACTCTGCAGGATCTGTTGGCACATATCAAATATCTTGACAAAATAAATTCTTAGCCCTGCGTGACATATGCGAAGGAATTAATAGTGATGGGTTAAATGTAGGGAAAGGATTAGTTTGTATAAGCATTTCGTACTGCTCTAAATGACATTAAAGTACCAACGTTTTACATTAAAGTACGAAAATGTTAAATTATTATTATTTTATAAGAACAAAATGTTTTACATGTAACAATTTAATTTTCACTAATAAGAATTCATTTGAAATACATAAAAGGCAGGATTTCAACATGTCAACAAACACATTTTTAACTAAGACTATTTACTTTAAGACATCCTTAAAATTTTTATAATTTCCCTTTTTTAAACATGGCAGCTTGCTACCATTGAAAAGGTGGGCACAGTTATGAAAGATTCAAGATTTTTGTGAAGCTGAGATAATATTAACATGATAACAGATTTCTTGTCATTTTCAACCCATTTAGTTTTGATTGGTTTAGCACAGCTTGGTTGCACTGCATTTTAAACCGAAATTTTAAATTCTATTTCTGGAATCTGCACTCCAGCAGAATATGGTTTTTGCCTATATCCTTTACAGCTTGTCCATCATTGCAACAGTTGTACCAAAGAACATCAACTGACTAATCTAATGCAAGCACAGTACCTGATATGAAAGGCAGTATTCCGACACTTTTGGTCCATATTCTCATTATGGCCTACTGCTTTGACACCCTTTGCTTGGTCTCTGGAGCTCCCTCTGTGGGCATCACACTGTGCATCAATCTCAGCCTGAATATCCTGCAGAAACAAGTACAAGCAGAATTTAAAATGACCTCAATTCATACATGCTCAGTGGTCTCTGATTATGTGAATTTCCCCTGATCAGAGCTGTCAATGACTGGCAGCCAACGCACACAGTCTGAATAGCTGGCTGATGAAAATGTTAGAGGCGAGAAAGGCATAGGAGTACATTCAATAGAGATGGAAATTTCAACTTTTTATTAGACCATACAAAATAAATGTATAAATGATTGGCTTTGCATGGGCTCAGTATAACAGAACTATTTTTACACATTTCCACATCAAATACTTGAGTTTCTTTGCTAAAGTACAATTCACTTTAATACAAATTGCGAGAGTCTCATTTACTCAAACTTTCTCCTGCTTCTAAAATGGCAACATGGCAGCTTTTCATCATGCCTCACTGCCTTGATGTAAGGGAGCACGAATAATGCCACAGGTCCTTCGAGTCAAAGCTCTCTTTCTTCATGGTGGATTCTTCATGGTGGATTTTTCTTTTTCTGTTTAAACTTTTAAAATGAGCATTTGAAACTCTACCCTTAGGAAACTTTGCCCACCTTACCCAAGTCATGGAGCCACCATTAGTGTTTCAGAACTCTTGAAATGTGATGTGGAGCCATTAATAAATGTCCTGTAGTTTTCGTAATGTGTTGTCCAGCCTCAGCTTCACACCATAGCTTTTTAATTTACAACAAAAGAACTCTGAATGAATCAAACAACACTGCAGCCTCAGTTTATATACCTGATTTATTGCGACATGTTCTCAGTAAAACATCAGACTTCTATCAGCACCGTCTCATTAGTTATCATCTTGAATGGGTTCTATGGAACCACACAATGATCTACAGCCTCAGTGAAAGCCTTCTCACACACAATCTAAATCTCAGTGGGAAAGAACCGATACATCCGCCACACATAATCAACCACAGACAAACAATCCCGTTGGTGCTCTACATAAGCTTAGCAAAGTCCATTAAACTGCCAATGCATTCTGTCATTCAATGAGTGAATGGACAGTGCTGGGGAGACTAAAGCTAATTTCCCTCTGCCAAAATACCCATTGTCTTACACACCAATTAACTAAGAGATGCAGTAAAACACCTTCCAGAAACACCTTCTGTCAAAACACACATTTTTTTACCTCTTTGTGGTCTGTCACACCCATCTTATTGTCCTGTCCTAAAATGTCTTGATATGACACCAGAAGTAAACAGTGCACCTTTTGGACTCTTATCTAGGCTTCTCAGATTCTATAATCAAGACAAATTCGAAGCAGCAGAGCGGCTTCTGTTTATTGTTAATCTATGAGTGTAATTACAGTCTTGTTGTTGCTGGAGGGCTAAATCATTAAGAACCTGTTACAAGAATAATTAAGGTTATGAAATTAAAACGGTGTCATTCCTTCCAAACATGCATTCAGCAAGAAATACTGCCGGCATGTAATTCACAGGGCGCTATTCATTTTGGAAATGAAAATCAGAGCTTGGCGTTCTTGGGTCTGCAGTGCTTAATTGTTTTAGAATTGGTGTCATCATTTCCTCGCCTGGACATTAATCAGTTGGGCTAAAGGTCATGCTAAACACTGCACAAAAGAAATTACACAGTAAAAGGCAGTGAAGAGCATGCAGCTCACATTTTCTCTTTGTATGATAATACACGAAAGAGTTGTTTTTGTTGAGGTCAGACTCGGACGCAAAGAGACTTTTCAGTAAGGGCCTTTTAAACTACAACAGTCAGACATGTCAAATCACGGGGTGAAATTAATTACTCCATCAGCTGTTGTATCAACTTCAAAGCAAAGTATACAAAAACTGGCTACACTCCACTGCATGCAACACACCGTTATCTTCACATCAGTTGAAGTTGACAGCTGTTGAGTGGTTTCATGCTCTTTACTTATTATGCAAGGTAATAACGGTAATTTTCTACTGATCTCAAAATTATGTTTAGAGCATGCACACGGGCCTAATGCTTTATTCACCAGGGCTTTAATATCAAAATATGGTCACACTTTCTCTGTGACTAGATTATTCCATTTCGTATCAGACAGATGATGAAAGGCAGACCGGACGGCTGATGGGGGTCACTGCATGCTGTTTTTTTCTTGCTGCTGGGCTCAGGCATCTGACTTTACCAGTTGGCACGCTTCCTTCCCAGAGAGTAATGAAAGCTCAGTGTCCACAACCACACTGACTGACAGCCTCACTAAACAATCAGATGAGGATTTATACACATGAGCTGTGTTAAAAGCTGCAACTCTCTTTTGTTTTGATCCACTGTGTGGACTTGCCACTCTCCACCTGATTAAGATATAAATTACACTGCTCCATGTTGTCAATACAGCTAACAGCAGAACAGAGGCCCTTGAGTAAATTGCTCTGCCACTACAAGAGCAGAATAAAACAATGATTTGCAGTAGCTGAGCTTTTTGCTAATTGTTTTTTGCATTTTTACCTTTCCACAGCATATTGAGGAATACTTAAATAAATTAACTTCGAATGCCAAGGGTCTCCCCTGCTGCATGTAACATTAAATAACTTAACAAATGCATAAAAAACCAAATGCATTTCCATGGGAGCTGTAAACAAACCAGTTCTAAAACTACTCAACAGGTTAATCAGGCAAGCTTTAGAGAAAAAAAACATTATAAATGAATTCACTATTTATTTTAGGTGATTAAAATGGACACAGTATGCAAATAATAGTGAGCAAAAGAGCGATTAAAAAGGGAAATGAGTTGCTTTTCATTTGTAATGTATACAGAAAGGAAGAAAGCGCACTTCTGTTGGCATGACTGCAGCATATTCCTATTAATTTATGAATTCACATCTCAGGATGCCAGCATAATATCCCCTCTAAAATTAAACGAATAGGAGACTCTTCAGCATCAAAATGATTGTAACTCTCATCAGACTGGATTCAGGTGACAAGAATGAAAGCCATTTGCATGAGAAAGTCCAATATGAATGCACTGAGAGTACTTCACATTCATGCAACATGAGGATTATCTAAAAGTGTTTGCCTTCATGTTGCTGGTATCTAATTCACACTCTGTCCAGCTATAGCTCCCATAATGAAGCTGGCTGTCTAACTCCAAGAGTGGGTAGTAATCAATTCTGGCTTTATCATCTCCAGCAGGTGCCTGATCCCAGAGCATTTCCATTACAGCTTTTAAAACTACTATGTTAAAGTAGACAACAACACCAACCTGGCATAGAGTGAATAGGAGGATGCTACTTGTGTTAAAATATTAATATTTACATTCACCCTGTATTGTCTATATGAATCTGACTTACATATTTTCCCAGCAGTTATTTGGAGAGATCAAATCATTTAGAAAGACACTGTATTTCAGTATTAGCTATTTCACTTTTTCTAACAACTTATTTTCTCCTCTTTGTTAATAATTGCCATCCCTTATTCATAATCCTACCCATAACAATGGTAAATGTCCCACAGCCTCAAACGCACAAAGCACTGGTCAGATATTGAAGTAAGACATACCACCAAGGCAAAATATGATAAAAACAGTAGACAGACAAAAGTCACCCTACCTTATACAGTTTCTGATATCTCGGTGATGTGAAAGCAACCCTTTGGACTCTGTGCAAAAAGAACATCACTTTCTGTAGAGAGGACCTCACCACAGCCATTATCCTCCAGCTGCTGGACCTCTGGAAGCTCCTAAGGATTCTCATCCCGCAGACATAAGAGCCACCTTTTCTCTCACTGTGGGCAGTGAGCTTGTAATCCCCAAAGTCTCTCTGCTAGTCCACTTCCTTGCTTCCAAACAGCTTGTCTCTGAAGTTGAAGGTCATAGGTGAATATAAAAGTGATGGAGAGGTTGAATCCAGTTGCAGATCACAGACAAACAGAGAAACCCCACTTAGCAGTGATCCTCCCCCATGGTGCACAGCAGGTCATCTAACATCTAACGGAACAGCATCTTCCTAAGAACCTCAAGATCAGCTCTGATGCCTTCACAGTGCAACAGCCGGTTCCCTTGTCAGCTAGTCTCCCTGCTTGAGGATGTATTGTGAATGAGGGAGAGACTGAGAAAGGGAGGGGGAGAGGAAAACACATGGCAAGCCACTCCAGACATGCAGCCTTATGAGAACTGTGTCCTCAACTTGCCCTTTTTGTCTAGTGTTAGAGTTTAGGGGAAATAAAGCCGTGCTTATTGGAGTGACTGGGGACAATTAATGACCAGTATAAACACATGTTATTAACTTCATTACTCTCCTTCCAGCATCACCCTCTAGAGAGGGAGAACAAATCAAACGTGTTTCTGTCACACTCTGTTGTAGAGGCCATCATACCGACAGGCTTGTTGTGACAGGTAACAGCTTTACTGTGTGCATAAAGTACATTCATAAAGTACGGATACATTCAGGGTGTGCATGAAGTGTATGCATTTTATGCCCTGCTGTTTTTAGCTAATGTTAAAATGTTAAAAGTGTCTGTTCAACTTCAGTATTTATTATCCTGTCTAACACTGTTAAAAGTAAATACTGACATCTGGTGGCAAACCGACGCTACACCTCAGGCAGCGACAAGCTCAAGACCAAACTACACTAAATGCACAAAAGTACTGAGATATACCTGTTTTTCAGGGTTTCGGCTAGGTCCCTAACTTACAGTGAAGGACAATAATCTTAATGCTTCAGCATACCAAGACATTCTGGACAACGCCATGCTTCTAACTTTCTGGACAAAGTTTGGGGAAGGCCCTGTTCTGTCCCAGCAGGACTGTGAGACGAGATTGATGTGGAAGAACTTGAATGGCTTGAAAGACTGCATTAAGATGGTGGGCAAATGTATACCACCGAGAAATAAAACATCAATTAAAGACGTCATCACCAAGGCCAGGTAAGAGCCAGAACAAGAAACTGACCTGTAAACAACTGAACATCACAGTCTCTGGTGTTTGTTAATGAGATATTTTGTCTTCTGTTTAAATATACAGATAAAACCTCCAGAAGAACATCTCCTGAAACTGCCACGTACTAACTCGGTTTCTCATCAGTAGCAATTAGAAAAAGTGCTAGCTGTGTAATGACAGCTTCTCAGTTCATTCAGGCCTGGATCATCATGATTTAGGACCGTGGGAGATGTGGTGTTGCTGTTTTATTGAAGCATCAGCAATCTTGTAGCCTGTGGGAGCTGCAGTCAGAGAGCCCTCTCCAGCGAGGTTAAATAGTCTTCAGAATCCAGCATCGTCTGGCATAGGTGCTAGACTTCAACTAACATTCTTTAGGGACTTTTGGTGCTTCCCAGTCGCACTTATTCCCATCGCCTAAGACGGAGTGTCAAACTCCAGTCCTGGAGGGCCGCTGTCCATCACAGATTGATTGTGATGTAACTGGCAGAGAATGTTGTGTTTAATAGAGAATTTGTAATATAAATATTTTAACAGGTTATTAAAGTCTGAGTTGTCCGAGGGAGTAGGGTGAGGGAGGAGAGGGGGGTGATTGGTGGTATGTGTTCCGGTTGAGGAGTCTGATGGCCTGAGGGAGGAAACTATTCCCCATTCTGGTAGTGGAGGCCCGTGTGCTCCGGAACCTTTTTCCAGATGGGAGGAGGGAAAAGAGTGTCTGCGGGGTGATCAAACCCACCACAGTCGTGTCTTCGGTGAACTTGATGTAGTTCGAGTCGTGGGTCAGCAGCATGAACAGTAGAGCTGAGCACAGAACCCTGTGGGGCCCCTGTGTTCAGTGTGGTGGTGCTGGAGATGTTGCTCCCGATCCTGACTGACTGAGGTCTCCAAATCAGGAAGTCCAGGACCCAGATGCAGAGGGAGGTGTTTAAGGCCAGCAGTCTCAGCTTCCCAATCAGATGCTGAGAAATAATTTTGTTGAATGCTGAACTGAAGTCTCTGAACAGCATTCTAACGTAGTGTTCTACTGGTCCAGATGGGTGAGGGCCTGGTGAAGGGTGGTGTTGATTGCATCATTTGTAGAACGGTTGGAATGGTATGCAAACTGCAGGGAGTCCAGACAGTCCTCAAGTGTTTGGTACAAGCAGATATTGACTAAAAAAGTGATAACGCACCAAACAGTAATATTGCACCACAACCAGTAATAATGCACCAATATTTAATGCACCTATCTTTCTATCTATGTATCTGTCCTTCTACACTATCTATCTAAATAGCATTTAATGTTTTTATTATAATTTTTTTAACAGCACCTAGATATGAAGAACAATCCACAAGTTTATACAGACACGTGAGATCATGATGTGTGAGAAAACTGTTGATGAGATTTTCAGCTCAGACAGCTTGTGTATTCTTGAATAAGGCTTTTTTCTGTCTGGAGACAGAGACTGAGACCGAGACTAACTGATTAAACAAGCGGACACAGGCGTGCAGCTACTTGACTGGAATGAAGACCTGCAGCCACCTCTGCTCCAGGGCAGTAACGCTGCAGCTGGGAGTGTACCTTCTGGGATTTTATATAATGCCTCTTATTTTATATAACGCCTCTTTTTTCAAATATGATCCAGAATGTGTCTTTACCCTGGACACCCTGCCAAAGGCTCTACTCTTCTAAAATCTCTGCATCAAAACGATCCCAGTGTAATGATATCTTACAGCACAGATAATGTATAGCATAACTGTAATGTGTTGAAAAGTGGCAAATGCAGTATTTCTAGGGTAACTTAATACACAGACACGCACACACACATACACACACACACACACACACACACACACACACACACAAATAAATCTGTCTCTGTATGTGAGTTTTTATGTACATACACCCCCACACATACACACACACATACACATCTAGTCCCTTGACGATCTGCTCAGACCACTCTTTCTTGTAAACTAATCATCCAAACAAGGCGTAGTGAACAAGGTTCAATGGTTTTTTTTCAAACGTCAGCTCTTAAAGACCTACACCATAACATCTGTGAGCAGTTTACGGTCTGAGAGCCCCACGCACACTCAGCATGCTGCTCATTTCTAAACGCATTCAGCGAGCTTTCCTCACACGCAGAGCGTGGCTAGGAATATGGAGCCCCCTGTTTAAAAGGGACCGGTGATTACCAGGAGTGGGGCTCGAACCCACGAGGACATGCGTCCATTGGATCTTAAGTCCAACGCCTTAACCACTCGGCCATCCTGGTTTCCGGGTTAATAACGTGCGGCAGTGTAATCCCAATAACATTTATAAACACATACACTGGCTACCCATAGTTAATCGTATTACGTTTAAACTACGCCTCTTTACTTTTAATGCTCTCCATAGTTTTGCCCCCTACTGTCGGTCTTATGCTGTTCGTTTTTTTGAAAAACGTCATCGAGGCGCTATCATTAGGCTATTATATAGATTATTGAAAGACAATCGATTCGTTTGCAAACGTCTAGCAAACACTACAAATATTACGGTCATCACTGATCCTACGTTACAAGGGTCGTCTTTCGGGATATGGGA
Organism: Hemigrammopetersius urotaenia; assembly: GCA_037974485.1. Classification (NCBI taxonomy): domain Eukaryota; kingdom Metazoa; phylum Chordata; class Actinopteri; order Characiformes; family Alestidae; genus Hemigrammopetersius; species Hemigrammopetersius urotaenia. The sequence goes on from JBBPDC010000001.1 coordinate 28,484,059, forward strand.
GAGCGGAGACAGTTGCTCCACTTTTTGCATTTCCTTCAGTATTTCAGAGACTATTTGCAATAGAAAGACAAAATTTTATCCACATCTGTCACCTACGATCCATACTGCTACAGCACATGTAAATATAGTAATATTGAAGTAAATAACATTTTAATGGAGAGAGAAATGCTGAAACCGTCCCCACATAGGGTGACGGTTGCAACAGTCCTGAGGGGCTGTTACAACACTTCTTAAAATGTAATAAAAAATTATTCTTGACAAACAATATTCACATTTTGTTTGTTTAATTGTGATATATAATCATTTAGTTCACAGAGTTAATAACAAAGTTGAGAAGACAATAAATATAGGCGTAAGTAACATCCTTACATAAAACTCAATGATAGACTTATATTTTTAAGCAAATGGTAATGGAAATCTATTTAACATCCTAAAAATGACTTAGCCCTGCACACTACACATATTGATTGGCTGAGAATTAGTGTTACATTCAATAATGGTGTGAAAACATTTGGTTGTTTTGATATAACACAACTGGCATTACACTCACAACTGTTGAGTTAGCCTTGAGTTACACAAAATATATAAAACTGTATTGAAACCACAGTTAATTTGGACTGTTTTAGCCCTATTGTAAAGTAACAGGCCTAACATAACACTCAGTTAACTAAGTTATCAGTTAATTATTGGGTTAACAGTTGCAACACAGTGTGGGGACAGCTGCAACAAAACGTTGGCCGGCCATTTTTAACTAGCTAGCTATCTATACTAGCTTAGCACATTTTGAAACATGGTAGCTAAGCATGTTAAAATCTAAGAAAATTCTAACCATAAAAATGTACTTTGGTTTTCCCAGAAGAGATGCTTGCAATCATGCAGAAAGACGGAGGATTCAACTGAGCATGTGCAGTGCGAGTGTCATCAATATAGCTTGTTTCTAATCAGACAATCTGCAGTGTTTCAATTGTGCCCGCTCTCCCCTCCTAACAGATTGTGCAAGATAGTGCAAACCGTCACCTATTGGATTTCTTATTTAAAAGTCTGGTGTTATTACCAGGAGTGGGGTTCGAACCCACGCGGACATTTGTCCATTGGATCTTAAGTCCAACGCTTTAACCACTCGGCCATCCTGGTCCACGGACAGGCGCAACTAATAACCCAGGGTGTGAATATTTGTAGTGGGTGACCTTTGTTTAAAACAACCAGTCTGCGCTACCCCCTAAGGACAAAAACATTGAAAACCCACAATTTCTCCCGCTGTAGTAACAAGGCAGCTAGCTACACAAGGGAGCCCTTTCAACCGAGTTCCACTAGACTTGAGGCAACAAACACATCTCGAAAAAAAGATCAAGTGTCAGAATCGTGACAGCATGGCAAACACAGCCAGACTGCATCAGAGACAGGGGCAGTAGTGTTAACAAGGCTGAAATTATTTCCCTGCACACTGGAACTTCCATTCAGGAGCAGCTTCACGAAAGCCACAATGAACTTGAGTGTTTTCCTTGAACTTCCCAGTCACCGGGTCTAAACATTTTTAGTGAGAAGTACCCTTAACAGCTCCTCGACAAACACCAGCAAGCTCTCCAAGAGCTGGAGATGTTGATTCTTTCAGTAAGTGTAGTCAAGTATTTCACTACACATTGCATAGGACTTGTGTAACAGCATTTAACCTGGTTTGTATCAAAGCTGGGTGTAGATACTTACTTAGAAATTCGTTTGACAAAAGTATAGCTTTCTATATCAATGTACATTGAGTAAAAAAAATTATGGTAAAGTGTTTGTGACCTAAAAGTTAAGATACACATTACACACATAAAGCATGCTCATACTTTTGACATTTATTTGAAAAATCAGGTCAGGTCTCAGTATGACCTCAGCAATGACTCTGCAGCTTCAGTACACTTTGCTGGTTTGTGCGACATCGCTGCCTCTTTAATTTGTCTTCTTTCTGTAAAACAGAGGTGTACTACAGGTCACAGAAAACATTTTTAATTAGTACTTGGCTCTTTAGGATGGGTGTCTGTATGACCTCAATTACCTGTTTTTATCTTCACAGAAGTTAAATGTGTCTGTGTATAAATTGTGTTTTGTGTTGGCTTAAGTTGGAACAGTGATATGATTACAGTGCATTTTCAACAAGTATAATGAAATATGTCAACAAGTATCTTTGATATAT
>JBBPDC010000001.1:28502543-28518176 GCA_037974485.1 Hemigrammopetersius urotaenia
CCCGTCTAAAAGAGTTTACACTCCCGTCTAAAAGAGTTTACACTCCCGTCTAAAAGAGTTTACACTCCCGTCTAAAAGAGTTTACACTCCCGTCTAAAATTGTTTACATCCCTGTCTAAAAGAGTTTACACCCCCGTCTAAAAGTATTTACACCCCCGTCTAAAAGAGTTTACACCCCCGTCTAAAAGCATTTACAACCCCGTCTAAAATCGTTTACACCCATGTCCAAGAGTGTTTACATCCCCGTCTAAAAGCGTCTACACCCCCGTCTAAAAGCGTCTACACCCACGTCTAAAAGCGTTTACACCCCCGTCTAAAAGAGTTTATACCCACGTCTAAAAGCGTTTACACCCATGTCTAAAAGAGTTTACACCCATGTCTAAAAGAGTTTATACCCACGTCTAAAAGCGTTTACACCCATGTCTAAAAGAGTTTACACCCCCGTCTAAAAGAGTTTACACCCCCGTCTAAAAGCATTTACACCCCCGTCTAAAAGCGTTTACACCCCCGTCTAAAAGAGTTTATACCCACGTCTAAAAGCATTTACACCCATGTCTAAAAGCGTTTACACCCATGTCTAAAAGAGTTTACACCCCCGTCTAAAAGCATTTACACCCCTCTCTAAAATTGTTTACATCCCTCTCTATGTGTTTATACTCCTGTCTTGGTGTTTACCTCCGTGTCCAAAAGTGTGTAGACCCCTGTTTAAAAGTATTTGTACCCCCATCTAAAAGTATTAATGCCCCTCTCTAAGTGTTTACACCTTGCTGTAAAATGACTGTGTATCCGATTCCGAAATGACCGGAACTGCAGCAGAACATCCAGAGTTCCACTAGAATAAGAATAAGTTAAATTAACATTAGAGCGTGCCGCAGCTCTTCAGCTGCACTGGAGCTCATTATTATCTACAGGCTGAACTTCACACATTAAATCACACTTTTAGCTGCTCTGCAGTTCTGCTGCGGTGGGCGGCAAAGCTCAGCCCAGACAGAGCTCTGACAACTCTGTTACTGCGAAAACACACACACACTCACACTCATACACTCCGAACAATTCGCGTCAACTCTGACATGCTGAGAATGAGGAAGAATCTCTCGGGCTTGTGGAGTAAAAACCACAGTCTTAATGACTAACGGAGCCCAGAGCCTTTTTACACTGGTTTAACGTGTGTGTATATATACACACACTCACACACACTCTCTCTCTCTCTCTCTCTCTCACACACACACACACACACACACACACACACACACACACATATATATATATATATACAGCTCAGGAAAAAATAGGAGACCACTGCAATTTATCTTTACATCAGCATCTCTATGAGTATGACAACCATTCCATGCCAGTGTCTTGTTTCAGAGTGAACAAGAGATTTGTTTTCTTCTCTGATTTATTCAAGTTCTGTAAATACTGCATAATTTTTCTTATTTTGATTAATTCTCATTTGCTTTAAAAAGAACATTAGGAGAAATATTGTCAGCAGTTCATAAAAACTAAGGCAAATCTGTTCAATAAACGCTCCTAAAAAAGATAAAACCTGAGAAACGGAACATTTTTGCAGCGCTTACTTATTTTTTTCCGGAGGTGTATGTAGACACCACATGGAATACCCGTTGAACACACAATCTGTGTTGCTCAGGGCCCAAACACTAGGCTAGCAGCTACATCACACCACATTTTTTTGAGAAAGTGAACTTTCCTCAATTTTTTTTTTACCTGTATGTCATGGTCAGTCTTACCTTAGTCACAGAAGTTAAAAACTTTTACCACTACACCGCTCAAACTAGAGGAGTTTTCATGATTGTTCACTTTTGTTTTGTCATAGACATGTATTTTTTCCAAGTCAAAACATGCATGCCTCTGAATGGAAAAAGCTTGGAATAAATGGATAAGCCAATTAGGGAAATTACATTTTATCATTTCCGCCTTGACCGGTGTGTTAAGCTGCACTCATAAGGGTTTGTGGCTGACTGTACCTTGTGACAGAGGATAAAGATGGATGAAGACAGGACAAACATGGCAGGATGTCTCTGATATCGATAATAGGGTATCTGGCAAAGATGATATAAAATGTCGTTAGTTCAATCCTCATGTATTCATTTATAAATAAACAAACATGGGTGCGGTTTTACCATGTTTTTCTTTAATGCTAAAAATTATCATGTGCTTTTCTTCTATAACATCTGTCTGATTGAAGCTACATTAAATGATGAAATGATGAAACTGACAATGTGAATAAATAGTAAATCCAAGCTCCATCCCTCTTAAAGTTACTGCATTTCAGTAATGGTCAAAGTCAAACTGTGTCTAAAACAGGCCATGCTGATTCAGCCAGTGTTACATAGACAGATAAGTGTTAAGATCCTCTCTTAAAAGACACTTCTTACTGTCCCTAAGGCTTGGTGACGAACGTGATTAATCAGCATGGAAACATGTCTGTATGCTGTGTTTCTGAGAGGAGGTGCAGAGCCCCTAACCTGTACAAGGTCTGGAAAAAAACATCAGCTGTTTTTGGTTAAGCAAGCTGTGACTTAAATTAACTGATCCCATTAACTAACTATGGGAGCCTGCACAGCAACACCAGTGTTTCAAGATCTTTTATTGGATTAACATTTATGTTTGTCATGTGTTTGGAAATGTGTCTTCAGCCCAGTGCTGACCACATCTTTTCCTCTGTAAAAAAGGAAGAAAAACATGAATTAATGAACAAAACTGATGCAATTGTAGACTTAGTACTTTGTTAACTTTGTTGTAAATGTAATTTTTTTATGGTGAAGGAGGTTCAACTCTGGGTTAAAAACACAACCCTCCATATGAATAAAATAGCTGCACTAAGTACTCCTTGCAGTATTTATATCTATGAAGAACCATTCTCTAAGAACATGTTGCATATTTTAAATCCTAACCTTATACATTGCATTTAGATTCCAAATACAAAGAGGCAACATTCTGATGACTGAAGCCTTTTAAAGGCTTCTGGTTGTTGCTGCCAGTGGCAACAGATGTTTTTGGACATTGATATCAGAATCCACAGGAGGTTACATGGTCAGAACACCAGGACTTTCATCCTGTCTTGTATCTGAAACATAGCCATAGCCATGATTCCAGTAGCCATTTCTGTGGAGTTCTCTGGCTCAGATTGCTTGATGCAGCATATGTTTCCATTGTGCTTCCTGTGAAACTGGGGTTATGAACTCAGGGGAACGTAACCAGACCAATGTCGTGTTTGTCACTGTTCTCCAGGGTGGGTGGTGGCCTTGGATTCCAGCACAAATCCAAAATCTTTCATGTGGACTGCATCAGGATTTAGAGGGTGTTTCTTTCCTGCTAGATCAGGAAATGTGTTCAATAGGCCCACCAGCAGATTCACCAGAGGACATAGCTCAGGTCTGGCCAGTTATAAAATAACCAACGACTACTGCACAGCAGATGTAACCTTAGAATGTCTCCTGGTTCTTCCAGTCGGTGATGTCTCTTAAATATATCAGTCACTCAGTTAGTAAAAAATGGTTCTGTATTGAACTACACTGAGGTACTTCTGTAATGCGTGATGTACAATTGACACTGGTGAGTTATGTGCAGCCTAAAAAAATAATTCCTAACTTATATTGAATATATTCATATGATATGAAATGGAGCTAAACCTTGGCATTTTTAAGCGTTTTCCTCACATTAAAGGTCATGCTTTTTCAAGAAAGGAACAAATATGTCTTCAATATGAAAATTTAATTATCAGAGAAGTCTTTAAAGGATGAGGAACATAAGCGAACCATTTCAGGCCATTTTGTGGGAAGTTGTTTACCATGCTCGTGATGCCTGGTTCACATGGCCTTGTTTAATCTCGAAATTTCATTATGATGAAGACTGTTCCTCTCAAAATAACATTTGACCAAGTCACTTGATCTCAATTCACTGTTTGTTCTGGCAGCCATGTCTTCCCTCTTTATGAATATTTGTTTTGCATACCCACGTTTATATTTTAGGTTTTGGAAAACTGTTGTTATTCATAATGAGCAAGGGATCTCTAGCAATTAAGATCCCTTCTTTTGTTAGAGCAGCCACAGAATGGTTCAGACAATGGTTCAACTCATTCTGACATAGATGGACTGAATAAGCTGGCCACTCTCTCAGACTCATTATATAATTTGTTTACAAGAGCTTCACCTCTCTTCTGCTCCAAGTGTCTACCCGAACAGAGTTTATACCAGAAAAGATAGAGAACAAATCATATGCACTTATTTAGTATCATTTCTACTAGGTTCCCCATGACATGCAGCCACACATATGTCTATAATAACTTTTAAAATGATCGTACCTTGAAATATTATGCAAACTGACAAATTAACTGTGGTATGTGGCTTTAGTGTATTTACATTGCCTAGGAGCTACAACCATATACATTTCTTCTTTCTTTCAGAAATTTTGTAATAATGCTTGCCTGTGGTGCATGCTAAAGCTAAACCTACTTCTTTAAATGTAAGCAATGTAAAATTAATTCATTGCAGGCCTGCTTTTCTTTCATTATTTCCAAAATTTGTTCTTAGTTATTTAATATGGCTGTACTTTTACAGGGATAATTATAATTGTGTTTGCATAATAAATGTGTTTATGCCTTCAGTTCCCTGGGTGGACTGTCCATCGCACTACCCTCTTGATTCAGGTTTAGAATCATCATAGAAAGTATGAACATAGAAAAAAATCTGTTAACAAGCAGAAAATAAAACCATAATGTCAGCAACCAGCAAAGAAATAATGTATATGGCTCTTCTGAAGAAATGCTTGGCTTATATAAACTGTAAAGAGTATCAAAGTACCGCAACTTGTAATCAGTGCTCCACACAATAACAAATTAATTCCTCTGTCTATGATGAATCAGCATATTGTGAAAAGCATATTGTGACATACTGTATTGTAGTTCATTCATAATTCATTGGTAATGCTACCATTGTGGATGGTGGTGGCCTAGTGGGAAGGGTACTTGCCTCTGGAACAAGAGGTCATGGGTTTGAATCCTACCTTCAGTATACCACCACTGGGTTCCTGAGCAAGACCCTGAACCCCAAGTTGCTCCAGGGAGACTCTGTCCTCTGTAGTTAGGGAATGGAGGTTGCAAGCTTCTGCCAAATGCTGTAAATGATAATAATAAATTTGTTATATCACTTAGCCCCATTCTTAAGTATTCTCTTCACTGATGGTTCTAACATTCCAGGGATCTGGGCCTTCATCTCTACAAAAAGCATGCATTCAGAGGCAGCTGGAATATCCCAGCACTGCAGTGCTAACTGTTTTCTCTGCTCTAATGCTTGCCTCAACCTCAGTTATCAAGCTCATCAGCAACTTTAATACATATATTACATTTATAAAGGTCGTGAGCAGAGACTGAAGTCTTCTACTACCTGAAAAAAACAGATTAAACAACAGCTTTAGGCAGCAGCCTCTTTTTGAATTGGTTCTCAATTTTGTTCAAGCCAAACCCTATAATGAAGCAAAAGCAATAGCACCCCTTCACACATGGAAAAGTACATAGGTGTGTGTGTGTGTGTGTGTGTGTGTATGTGTACATGTATATATTAAATAGTAAAAAGAATAACTGCAAATAACATTATTTATAACATATAGTGATTTCATGTACAGTACACCAGTGTGTTCTTGTGGAAGCCCAGTATTACTTTTAGTTTCAAATTCAGGCAATAGCTGAAGGCACCGAGGGGAAATTTGGAAGCAAAGTTGTGTTCTCCTCACCAGCTCACAAATATGAATTTTTTTTTTTTTTATAAACAAAACAAATCTGGATACTTTTTACTGTTTTCTTGTTTGCATGTATTCTAAATTTAAATTTAACAGAAAGACACATTACAGACTCATATTAAGACAATTGGCGTAGCAAAGGCATTTGCCCAGTACGGAATATTAAAAGCAAGGCAAAGTTAACAACTGAAATGCCCTTGCCTGCTATTGACTCTAAAGTTTTAAGAATACCACTGAACTTACTAACATAACTGTGTTTACCATTCAGCATTTAACATTTCACTAAAACGTTTAAGCATGAAGTATATAAGCATGTATTTATGCAACTCTACAATACAGTCACAATAATTAGTAGTAGTGGGGATAGAAGTATTATTATTATTAGTAGTAGTAGTCGTAGTGCAAGTAGTAGTAGTATGATGATGATGATGATGATTATTATTATTATTAGTAGTAGTAGTAGCAGTAGTAGTAGAAGTAGTATAATAATAATAATAATGATGATGATTATTATTATTTTTATTGTTATGATTATCATTATTAGTAATAGTATTAGTATCATTGTTGCTGTTTAGTAGTATTGTGAGTATTATTACTATTGTTGTTATACAGTTTATCAGTTTGGACACATCTAGCTGTGAAATCTCTGTTCCTTTCTGTCTAGAACATGCATGAGAGAGGAGGTATGGAGAAGTTTCATCCCCCCCTCCGTGTTGAGGCGGTACAGTGCTCTGTGCATGTGATGGCGAGGGGAGGATGCCTTCTAAAAAGCGAGTGCAGAGAGACCAGATGCACCAATCGGGAGTCTGACCGCGCTGGACGAGCTTTTACTTCCTCAGCTCATCTCTGGATTTTCCTTCCAACTGCATACGCGTGGAGCTCGCCTCGGGACAGGGGAGGGACCATGGGGGCGACAAGCTCGCGGGACACCAAACGGGACGAGGACACGGTCACGGAGCCCAGCGCGGGACAGGACGGAGCACAGGAAGGCAGTTCCGATGATAAGGTAAAGCTGAGCTGGTATAAAAGCATGATTCTTTGAGATGATCACTGGAGCAGGAGAGCAGTAGAACGATACTGGGGTTCAAACTGCAGAGAGAAACATTAGGGGTCTTTTCTCTGCAGCAGTCACTGCAGTGGTGGTGGTTAGCCTGCATAAAACGGGGCCAAGGCCTCATAGAAACTATTACCCAAACACCTAAAGCATTAAAGGATGATAAATAGTCTTCAGGAATGAACATCTATGCTTTGGTAGGAAAAAGAAACGTCGTCTGTTGGTTCATGCATTTAAGGTGACTGTAAACCCATTTCAAGTATTTCACTTCACCTTTGGCACTTTTCCATCACTTCTATCTATCACACATTACACTGGCTCTTCTGCAAGGTAGCTCACTGCAACCCTGTTTAAAAGACTTGATATAAATTGTCAGGTCTATTTCAAAAATGATTTCCAATAGTTCAGGCTAACTCTTTCATCACTCATTTAACACAGCATTTAATGTAACGTTTAATGCAGTGTTCTAGGCCTATTTCTGGCAGCCTTTTCCCGCAGGAAATATAGACTTCCCCCAAATAGCTGTTGTATTGATTTTCCATGTTAAACACGATGAAGTCAGCCACGCTAGAGCAGGAAGTCTGATGGCTATTACTCATGTTCCAATGTCAAAATCTTATTCAGCAGTGCCTAAAGTTAATTAAGTTTTATTTTTACTCTTATCTAAGATTACACTCATGTATATACAAACATTCTGGACATAATGGAGTACATAGGAACACAAATCAATATTAACAAACATCAACCTAATTAAAGCACTTTTTGTTCACAAAAACTCTACTTATAATTGTTGTATATATCAGTAGAGGTACATCAGTAATATTTAGTTTGTAGACCTTTAAATATTCAGTTTGTTTTATTTTGGTATGATCTTGGCAGTATCTGAAATGCTTATGCACATGTCTGCATTCATCCATTACTTCAGGTGAGCCTGAAGAACATGGTGAATTATCATCCACACAGGATTGTTACAGAATTTACCATCTGGTCCTCACGATTCACTAATGACTCACAGCGCCATCACCATCCATAGAATCTACAAGAATAGTGCTGGTTTGAAGGAAAAGGTCTATTTTTCAAGCCAGCTAAGAACATTTTTGGGTCACGAGCAAAGCTAAGCACAAAGGCAAATGCTGACATGTTTCTCCTACACAAATTTCACAAAATGTTTTATTAAATACCACTCCTCCTATGTTGTTGTACAGTTGTGTCTAAAAGCTTACACTCACAGCAGACAACAGTATGTCATGTACTGAGCTTCTGAAGATTTCTGCAACTCTTCTTTTTTTTGTTGCAGACCAACTGAACACCATACATTTTTACTGCAAAAAACAAACCAGTGCACAAATTTGAATATACTATGAGTTTCCTCCAAATAACATAGACTAAAGATTATACATACAGGGTAAAATTATACATCATTTAATTGTTCCAAAATGTCTTTTAGCTAGTTGACACGGCCTTTTAACTTTGTTTTAGTGATCCTGACTAACTACAACTGTGTATCCTCTCAGTGCCTACATTAAAAGGGCTAAAAGGGCTGGTGATTAACCAACACATATTATAATGGGAAAGTCCAAGGAGATCAGGGCAGACCTGAAAGTCATTTGCAGCCATTTCCAAACACCCTCAGATTCCAAGATCTTCACCCCAAGCAACTGTTTATATGTTCAGATTATTTAGAGCAGTGACTTTTCAAAGGTCTAGAAAAAAATGGTCCAAATGCAATCATGTGCAATGCAAGAATCACCAATAAACACGATGGACTGGAAGCTGTTGGACCACCGGTATCACTAACTTCAAGTGAGTGGCCATGTGCTGAGAAACTAACATGCAGAAAAAAAGTTGCTGGTCCAAAATTGACACCTTCAAGCAAAAAGGAGGACAAATAATAAGTCATTTGGGGTAAGGTTTTTATAATGAAGAAGGTAGATTATATCAGCATTCTTAAAATTATATCAGCATTCTGCTGAAAATGTAACATAAAAAGTTCATCTCAAGTGGGTTGATATATTGTTTATTCTGTACTGTAGCAAATTTACCACTGTGGGGAATAATAAAGGCTTATCTTACATTAAACATAACATCAAATCATTAAGTAAAAATTGAAATCCTTAAATGGGTGTTCTATTAAAACACATGTCAAAGCTAGTTTTGAAGCCTTCACAAAGTCCTGACCTTAATCCAATTAAAAACCAATGGAATGTGCTTAAAAGACAGTTTGATGCCAGAAAACCAACAAATTGGGTTGAACTCTGCTAATTCCAGCAAGATCAGTGATCAAAAATACAAACAGAATCCTGTCAGAGGCTTGTTGATGCCTGCCAAAAGGATCTGATCAAGGTATAAAGTGCTAATGGCCATTTAATCAAATATTATATTTGCTTTATGTACAATTTTCATCCCGTGTTGTTTTCAGGAAGCCCACAATTGTGAATGTTTTTTATAGTAAAGGTATATAGTGTCCAGTCATGGTCAATAAACAGGAACAGTTCCAGAAATTAGTGAAAATGCTCAAGTAACATATTCTTTTTAATAGTATTAACAACCCTACTACAAGTAGCACTTTGTGGAATTTGTTAATAAATTCCAGGTTAATCCTGGATCAGTTAATACTGTTTGCTGGGTGTTTATGTGCAGCACAAATTGATAGCATTATTGAAAGGGCCATGCATTCAGTTTCATAAATTCTGCAGTAGTTCATTTATGCTTTTCAGCAATCGCTACTGAAAATATTTAATAAATATTTAACTCAAGTGGGTTGATATATTGATGTTCCTGTACTGTTTTGACCAAAAGTAAACAAACAAAATGTTCTAATCCTGATGGTAAAAAAATGATGCTGTTAGCCAGTATTCCTGTGGGTCTTCCTCTGTGTCAAACAATAAACATCTCTCACATTCACTCACAAATGTTTCAAAATGTTACAGTCAAACCAACTGAGAGGGACATGCCTACTAATCCAAAAAAAAATACCAACACAGTTTTAAGAAATAGGGCAAATTTTACTGTGCAATGCATATGTTGCAGAAGTTTGTTTGAAAGTTGTAGTGTCAAGTTGTGTCAAAAATTTAGTGTCAGGCTTATCATATGAAAAGCACTGACTTAAATTATCCCAGTTATAATGAACAATGTATATTTGAAATGCCAGTAAAATATTTGGTTAAAGGTTTTTTATTAAAATAGGTCAAATGACATCATCATAATTGTCATTATAGGGTTACATTTCATGGAACTTCCATAACAAAGACTTAACTTCTCACACCCGAAGCTTCTCTATTAGTTTAAGCCTACATTGGTAAAAAACATTCAAATGTGTACTTTAGCTTTGGTGTAAGACTTGTCTCACCCTTTGTCTAGCTGCGGCAGAATAATGGACAGATCTCAAGTTTGAATGGCAAGACGGAGAACCAGACTGATGAGTCAAATGCCCCCTTTGAGGAAAAGGTCCCTGTTGAAGGTAAGGTTGGAATTATTTTCTTTAAAAAAACTTACTTTGCTGTAATATGCTAAGATAAATGAAAAGTGTATTTACACTATAACTAGTTACATAGTCCATAGATTAAACCTTAATTGACAGATCATATAATTTCAGCTGGATCTGGATATGTGGCTCTGAAAGAAGACGACACTGAGACAACTGAAGATCTTCAGGCAGGAGATGTCTCTCAAGTAAACACTGAGGAACTTAACAAAGAAATGCTTAATGCAGATGGTGTGATGGTAAAAGAGGATGATATGGCTGACAACAAACAAAATGATATTGAGGTTGGCTTCACAAAATTTTTCAGATTTATTGGATTAAAGTTTACTCTGAAAAAAGACAAGTGTGACAAAAATATTGTGGAGGAGCAGAACACAAATGAGGAGGACAAAAATGTTGCAACCACCTCCGAAGACTCTAGGAACACCACAGAAGAAAGTCATGCCAGCTTAAATGAACAGGACGCAGGAGAGACTGAGAAGGACATGAGGGATGATGTACAAACTGAGTCAAAAGATGGTGACACATCTCCTGAGACAATTAATGAAACTGCAATGAGTCAAATCTCTGAGAACCCCGAACAAATTGGAAATCAGCAGGAGGAAATCACTCCTAATAAAGAAGAGATGGAGGACATCACACAAAGCCCCCAGCCTGAAGAACCCATGTCACCAATTAAGCGATTCTTCACACAGGGAATTTTTGCTAATTTAAGAAAAAAAAGGAAAGAGGAAGATTCACCAAAAGAGAATAAGGAGGAAGAACTTGAGACAACTGAAAAACAGGAGGGTGACAACTTGGGAGAAGCTACACAAGAAGGCAGTACATGTATATGCCTTGACATCTCTAATGCTACACCCGAAGAAAGTAAAGATGTACAGACAGACGGGCAAGATGGGAGCAAACCTCCAATTGAGAGAGAGTTAATGGATACTCAAGAACAAGACAAGGTACCAGCAAGTCCACTAAAGCGGCTTTTTAGGAAACTTTCAACAAGAAGACAGAGGGAAACAAAGCCTACTGAAACAAACGTTACTGAACCTGGAGAAAACCTAAATGAAAAGCTTCAGTCCTCCACAGAATTAATTGAAGTTCAGAAGGAAGACGAACAAGCAAAGATGGAAGAACCAAAGCCTGCTGAAGAGAATCAGAACACAGATGTTAGCCCTGAAGAATCAAAAAAGAAGTCAGACTCAACGGTTTCCTGGGAATCTCTCATATGTATCGGGTCTACAAAGAAAAGGGCCCGAAAAACATCTGACTCTGAAGAAAAAGGTGAGGAGCCTAGAAAAACAACTGAATCGCCACTTGGTAGCTCCACTGAAGGTGATTATGACCATCTTACATCCTCTAACGAACAAGCTGGGAGTGCGGCAGAGGAAGAAAATGGATCTACATGGAAATCTCTCAAAAAATTAGTTACTCCAAAAAGGAAGGGAAGAATGGAAGAAAGTGGCTCATCTGAGCAGATACCATCAGACACTGAAATGACCAAAGATGAATCTCTATGTTCATTAAAGAAACTTATTCCAGGGTGTAAAAAGAGGAAGGTTGATGTTCATCAAGAGCACACATCATCTGATGAGGCAGGTAAAGGCACTGCAACAGACAATGAGGATGACGAAACACCAGCAGTTGTCCCACTCTCTGAATATGAAATAATCGAACCTGAAAGTTTGAAAGAAATAAAGGATGAAACAGAACCAGAGGAAGAGATGCAACCTGTAATTGTAGAGGAAAAACCAAAAGAAACAATTCCTCCAGAGAAATCTTCATATGATGTGAGGCCATCAGTTGTGCCTATTTCCTCTGATTATATTGAGGATTTGACAGAATTCATAAGCAAACATCAGCAACTCAGTGACATTCCAGAGGAAGGAATTATTGAGGAGAGCGTTGTAACACCATTATCCTCTGCAGAATGGACAACTCAAGATGACACACTAGCTGAGGACATTGTAGAGCTGACAGCTGATGCAGTCACTGCCCCTGAGCCTACAACTGAGCAATTTAATGGGGATGAAACCACTGAGATGGTATCAGCGGTCTCCCAGCTAACAGAGTCCCCTGAAACATCTGGAAATGTAACACCAGTACCACTTGAGTATGATCAGAGAAATGCAGATGTAATCATTCAGGAAGTTGTTGAAACTATCTGCATGACTCCAAGTGTAATGTCAGCCACTGCAAAAGACAAAGGCCCAGAGGCTATATTAGTGTCCCTTTCTCCTTGTATTGGAGAGTCTGCTCCAACAGGTGAGACAAAGGTTTTAGTTGCCCATGAGAAAGCAGAGGCTACATCAATTTGTATAGGCCTTGTTCCCCAGGAAATTGGAGGTGTTATAGTTCTTCCTTTACCTTTAGTCGAAGGAATATCTGAGTTAAGTGAAGTTGTACCAACAGAACTTGTCTCAGAGGAACTGAAAGAAGGATCTGAGTTAGCAGGACTTGCAACAGATGACATATTTGAAGCCGAAGTCAAAGAAGTAAAAACTGAGATGCAAGAATTTTTACCAACTGAGAACATACCTCATGCTGACTCTGAAAAAGAGATGGGAGAAGCCTTTCAAATGCATGCAGACTTGGTGCCGGCGAGCAAAGAGGTCTCTCTGGTGATACAGGAAGAAGAAGTAAAAGAATATTCAACAGAAGCAATTCATTGCTATCAAGAACTCAAACCAGTTCAGATGGAGGTCATCAGTGCAGTACACAGTGAAAATGTACTTCTTGAAGAGCAGGTAGTAAACGAATTGTATGAGGTTCCTGAGACAGAAATAGAGATAACATTACAGGAACCATTGAATGAGCAGCCGGCACTCTACTCTGAAATCACTTGTGAAAAAGAGCACAGACTTCCAGAAGTCAAGTTATCAACTACTGATGTTGAACAAGTCGCTGCAGAAGTTGTTGTGCCAGTAACAGAAAATGTTATCATCTCTGTGCCTCACAGTACTCCAAAAGAAATATCAGAAATCACTGTTGGTGCTGTCACTGTAGCTGAAATAGCAGAAACTGTAACACATTCTGTAGTATCAGAACCAGACACTACCGTAAATGAAGCCTCCGAAACCACAGCGGGAATGGCTGGAGTTGTTGTGTCAACTGTTGAATATCCAAAGACCACTGAGGCAATTGACATTGTAAGCCCACTTTCAGAATCTGTCAAGGTAGTGGCAGCAGAGTTGAAGGATGAGGTTAAAATGTTAAATGTTCCTTCTCTACGTTTTCTGGATAGTTATGAAATACAAGTGGAAAAAAAAGACATTGGATTAGGAAAAGCAACGCCAAAAACTGAGCCCGTTCTTGACATTGCGTCTACAGAGAATGTGGCAACTATATGTGAGAAAATAGAAGAAATCAGAGAAGGAACTGAACTGCAGATTGATACTTCTACTGGAGAGAGTGATGAAAATCTTGTTGGGGAAACTGCTCAGATCACTGCAGTGGAAAATCTTTTGGAAATTGTAGCTGAACACCCGCTAGAGGCAAACATAGCAGTCAGTGATGTTTCTTTTTCATCAGTTTCAACAGATGAATGTAGAGCAGCTAAAGAGTCACATGATGTGTCAGAGGTTAAAGTGGATCATAAAAACGAACACATGGAAAAACATATAACTTCGGTGGAAGGTCACGAAACAATAAAAAGCGCACTGCATGAAGTAACTCCGAACAAAGCTGAAAAGCAGGTGGAAAATATACAAGCACCTGTCATCTATGAACAAACCAGTCTCCAGGAGGAATCTGCAAAGGAGGGATGTCAGCCATTAACATTGGATAGTACAGAAGGAACACAACCACAAAAAGCTGAATTAAGTTCAGACACACATAATACAGAAGCACCTCCAGAATCTTTAGAAGAATCTGAAATGACAGAGACTAAAACATGTGTAGCCACTGAAGCTAGGATTTCTGGCACACTTTTAGAGGATGGGTCAGCACACTATGGAAGAACAGCAAAGCCTGAAATTAAACCTGAAATTACTGAAGAACCTCAAGAAATAGTAGAGGCAGTTCCAAACGCTGAGCTTCATGTCAACACAGAACAACTACAAACAGAAAGTATTCCTTCAAAAGCAGAAGAAAGTCAAGCAACTGAATCAAGTCTACAATTATCCAAAAAAGATGAACAAGTGGCTGAATGTATTGTGGAAGTGACTACAACAATACCAGTGACCACTACCACTGAAAGGTCTAATGAAATTAAACAAGCATGTGAAGTAGAGAAATATCCTGTAACTAAACTTGAAGGAGGAGAAGGAGTGCAGGGTCTAGAAGAAACATTAGGTGAAGAAAGAGTAACGAAGACTACTACAGAGGCTGTAAATGTTGAAGCCTCACTAGTACTTGAACAGAAACCAGAAGCTTTGGTCACACCTGAAAGTGAAGTAAGTGAGCTTAGAGAATCCAGTGAAGCTGTAAGTGAAGAGAAGGTTGACACAGGAGTATGTTCCAAACAGAACACTAACACCTCAAATGTGACTGAACATGAAGTAATAACTGCACTGCAAGTCCAAAAAGCAGAGCCCCCTGAAACTGTCAGAGAAACTCTGTGTGTAATGGAACAGATAGGGGAACCAACCATAGGCATCCCTGAAGAAAAGATAGCAGTCTCATCTGAGCAGGAAAAACAAACACCAGTGGACAATGAAAGTAAATCTGAACCCTTAGCAGACATGCAACCTGAAATACAAACACAGGTCATAAATGACCTCAAAGTAGAATCTGTGGAAGTGACAGAACCAAAAGTAGACACACACGTAGTTGCAGAGGAAACAGCAAGACTTGAGACAGAAACACCAGTAGTGACATCAGTGGTAACAGAATCTGAGGCCAAAAAACCAGTAGTGACATCAGTGGTAACAGAATCTGAGGCCAAAGCACCAATAGTGACATCAGTGGTAACGGAACCTGAGGCCAAAGCACCAATAGTGACATCAGTGGTAACAGAACCTAAAGCCGAAAAGCCAGTAGTGACATTGGTGGTGACAAAACCTGAGGCCAAAACATCAGAAGTGACATCAGTGGTAACAGAACCTGAGGCCAAAACACCAGAAGTAACATCAGTTGTAACGGAACCTGAGGCCAAAACACCAGAAGTAACATCAGTGGTAACAGAACCTGAGGCCAAAACACCAGAAGTAACAGTGGTAACAGAACCTGAGGCCAAAACACCAGATGTAACATCAGTGGTAACAGAACCTGAGGCCAAAACACCAGTAGTGACATCAGTAGTAACAGAACCTGAGGCCAAAACACCACACGTAACATCAGTGGTAACAGAACCTGAGGCCAAAACACCAGAAGTAACAGTGGTAACAGAACCTGAGGCCAAAACACC
>JBBPDC010000001.1:28518670-28532000 GCA_037974485.1 Hemigrammopetersius urotaenia
GGTAACAGAACCTGAGGCCAAAACACCAGAAGTGACATCAGTGGTAACAGAACCTGAGGCCAAAACACCAGAAGTGATTTCAGTGGTAACAAAACCTGAGGCTAAAACACCAATAGTAACATCAGTGGTAACAGAACCTGAGGCCAAAACACCAGAAGTGACATCAGTGGTAACAGAACCTGAGGCCAAAGCCCCAGAAGTGACATCAGTGGTAACAGAACCTGAGGCCAAATCCCCAGAAGTGACATCAGTGGTAACAGAACCTGAGGCCAAATCCCCAGAAGTGACATCAGTGGTAACAGAACCTGGGGCCAAAACATCAGTAGGGACATCAGTGGTAACAGAACCCGAGGCCAAATCCCCAGAAGTGACATCAGTGGTAACAGAACCTGAGGCCAAAACATTAGTAGTGACATCAGTAGTAACAGAGCTTGAAATAGAAGCACCAGTTGTGACATCAGTTGTCACTGAGCTTGAAGTAGAAACACCAGTAGTAACATCGGTGGTAACAGAACCTAAGCCCGAAACACCAGTAGTGACATCATTGGTCACAGAGTTTGAAGTGGAATCACCAGTAGTGAAATCAGTGGTCACGGAACCTAAGGCTGAAACACCAGTAGTGACAACAGTGTTAACAGAGCTTGAAGTAGAAACACCAGCAGTGACATCTGTAGCAAAGAGTCTTACCGTAGAAGACATTCCTGTGGCATCAGTGATACAAAAAATGCAGCCAGTACTGTCAGTCAAAGAATCAGCAATAGCTCAAGAGTCCACTGTAGGAGAAAGGCCAGCACTAGCAGTAGCCACAGAAATACAGAAAACAACCGTGATACAAGATTTACAAACCGTGTTGAAAGAAGGAGAAGTGCTAGCTGAAGTTCCAGAAGAAAATGATACAAAAATCAAGGTAACTGTTGAGGCTGCAGCTGTGGTAACAGAATCACTTGTTGCAACAGAGGTAAGCATACAGACAGCAGTGCCTGAAGCCCAAATCCCTGCTGTGATGTCAGTGCTTAAAACAGAAACCCGAATGGAGACATGTGTGGAAAAGATTGTTGATACTCCTGTTGTGACATCAAGGAAAGAAGTCAAAGAAGTGGGGTTTTCATTTACAACATCAACAGTCAATGAACCACAGTTAAAAACAGCAGTGATCTCAGAAGTGCAAACATCAGTAGGGGTGTCAAGAATACAAACACCTGCTGCTGATCCTTTGGCGACCAAGACACCCGATATACCTGCATCCAACTCCAATACACCAACAACTGCAGCAGCAGAGGTAAAAGAAATAAAAGCGGAAACAGCTGTAGTACCCGAAACAGAAGTAAAAACACCAGCTGTGACATCACTGATAAAAGAGCTTGAAGTGACACCAGTAAAAAAGGAAGATGAAGGAGCAACATTGGCTTTTGTTAAAAACCCACCATCAGTAGCCCCAGTGGTCCAAACACTAACCATAGTTGAACCACAAACAACTGTACCAGCATTTGAAGAACCAACAGTGGTCCAAAAACAAACTGTTGTTTCAATGGTTCCAACACTGACAGTTGCCTTAGCAGTAAAAGAAGTCCTAGTAGCACCAGAGGTGAAGAAAAGACCAGAGGAGACATCAGTTGCAGCTGAGGTCGAAATAAAATCACCTCTGACTGAGGCAGAAGTAAAAGTAGCAAAAGCAACTGAACAGGTCACCCAGAAAGTAGAATGTACAGCAGAGTTTAAAGAAGAGAGTCCTGAAGCAGTCAGCAGAGGTTCAAAAGACATTGTATTCTCCATGGCGAAGACAGTTGAGGCCTTGCCTGATGCAGAAGATGACGTGTGGGAGGATGCTGTAGATGATATAAGAGTTGATGAGTGTTCATTCGCCAAAGCAGGTGTTGAATAGCAAGAAACCACAAAGTGAGGCAAGAGTTGTAAGTGGTCAAACACTGTTAAATGTTATAATACCATCACATGTACTTTTTTCTTTATATGATAGTGATACCGTTATTTCTTTTACAGGATCATCTTTCTGGAGGTTAGTCGTCAGTATGCGTATGGAGATATCAGCATTAGAATGACTTGAGGGAACATGGCACAGAATGTGAAGATCTACGCTATTGGAACACCCCAGGCTCCAAATCTGGGAAATGTTAAGCTTATGTACATGTAAAAATGCAAAGCTTCACTGGCACAAATGATAATTCAACTTCTGATCAGTCACTGGATGTATTTTAATTTTAAAAGCCTGTTTAAATAAGGTGATTGTTCCAACTTGAAATAATCAAGTACAATAGGAATGTTTTGTCATTTAATAATGCAATTTGATTTTGAGCCGTTATATACCTGATCAGCTGAGAATGTAAGGGGAACTTTCAAACTGCATGAGAAATATGGCAATTACACACACACACACACACACAAACATTGCCCTCAAGAATGAAAAGCTTAACAAAAAGTTCTTCCATCTTCCCTTAAAAACACCCAATGGCTATTCAGTATATAACAATTATGCCATTATTCGTTGTTCAATATCACTATTTATTTATGAATTTAGTTGAATTGTTTGCAGATTCACATATCTAGAAATATACCTCTGGGAGACACAACTCCTCTACCAAGCTAATGCATAGAATAGCCATACCTTGCATTACTGTCTTCAAATCAACCTTCTATGCATTTTAGCAATAACTCTTTTGAGCCTATAGTAAGTTTGTTTGAAATTTACTTTTCTTAGATTGAAATTCTCAGATTAATTGAGAATCAGGTATAACATTTCCTCTTCTGCAAAATGTCCACGTAAGAAATACTAAGTTGCTGCATTAATTGAAATGTACAATCAACACCTCTTTACCGAGTTCAAAGTATCAAAGCTTGCTTGTGCCTTGCATTAAACCAGCATAATTATTAGACATTATTTCAGACTATGTAAAGGTCATGTGCGAGCAAACTATAAATCACAGAACAGACCTTTTCAAAAAAGCAAGAGGAAAATAATGTCAACAGAATTGGAGAACACAGATATCCCTTTAATCACTCCTGCTATTTTTCTTAATTGTGCTAATATCTATATTTTTAGGTGCAAGTATGTAAACATGAAAACACTTGTACAGAAAGTTCATCTTTGCATCCCATACAAAACCGCATTAACAAGCATTAAAAACATGTTTAAATGAATTTCCAAACCTTTTATGAATCAATACAAATTTATTTAAATAAAATTATTTTAAAGGGTCTGGTGGTTGACTTTATTAATGGACAGTGCAGATACCAACTAATAAAAAATAGTTCTTCCATTTATTACTTAAATAAATTAAGTACAAGACTTCCTCATAATCAAACAGCAAAAAACATTCTCTCATCCAGTCAGAACAGAAATCTAAACATTTTTGGTATATGTGGCAACACTAATTTTATACCCAGGAAAACTGACACACCTTGAATTTAAATACGTTTTTATTGGTTTTAAAAACAGATAGAAAGCTGGGCATTTTCTCAAAATAAATATGTGAAAACCAAGTAGAAATGCACTGTAAAGAAAAATGAATACTTCAAAATTGGATATCCTGTTTCAGGTATACACAGAACTTTCATTCTGCTAAGCCTCCTCAGTGGAAGTGGTCACTGAATCCGTATTTGGGACGGATTCTTCAGTTACTGAACTGCCATTAGTATGTTCACCTGATGGGTCATCTTGTGCAGGTGTCTCCATCTCCTGAGTTGGACATTGATGTTTCAGGACCTCTGAAGGGCTACAAAACGGCAATGTGCATAGACTGCATTTGTAACGCCTACTTGATGACATGAACAGTGCCTCTACTTGGCTGTTGTCCTCCCCTCCACACAGCACCATGCTCTGCTTATTCACCATTGTGTACGACTCTGCACCTTGAATTAGGCACACATGTCTAGAAGCCTGGTTAGCTCTGCAAAAGCTCTTCCCACAGGTACTGCATTTGTATGGCTTGCCTGTGTGGATGTACATATGCTCCCGCCAGTGGCTTTTCTGGATGAATTTGCGGCCACAAGTTGGACACTCGAACTTCCGCCGCTTCACCCCACGTTCCAAGGCTTCTAGGTTGTCTATATCAGCAATATCTGAAGGAGGTGGTGTATTCTCCCTCCTCATTTGTAGCTCACCATCACTCACATCATCACTGTCAAAACGGAGAACCTCGTCTTCTCCGTCCTGACCCTCCAGTTCCATATTACAGCCATCTGCCATAGAGGACACATGATGTTCAAATGGCTGGTTAGCATGGAGAAGGAGGTGTTCTTTTAATTGGCATCTCTGGCTGAACCAACTCCCACACTGATTGCAACTGTAATGTTTTCTAAAGGAGGCATTTCTCCTCATAATACCAGATGTTATATGTTGAATGCTGCTGGTTGTAGAGATCTCATTGGGGGCTTCTTGACTGTAAAAATCTGCAACATTGACTTTTGTTTCAACACCTTCAGAACAGTACTGAGTCAAGGTCTCGCCGCTGTTCTCAGGAGAGGTGTGGAGTTTGCATGTTGTATTACTCCTGGGCAAACCACATCCCTGATCAGAGATCTGAATTCCATAAAGAGAGTTTGTCAAAGGAACACACTGAGACTCTGGGTGAATAAAAAGGCTGGCCTCTTGTAAAAGAGGATATGCATGTAGGAATTTCACTCCCTGCTCCAGGTGATGAGGATCGATCATCTGTGTGGTCAGTTTTCCGGTGTACATTAGGTTAAGCAGATAGCTGAAGATTTCTGGTTGTATGTCCGAGGGCTTCAGACGAACACATTCACTGAAAAAGAGAAAAACAAAACAAAATAAGACAGCTACTAGCTTTTTTCCCTACAGCTCACAGGTACAATAATATTAAAACAAGATAACGTCAGACAATATAAGAAGGGTAACTGTAGAGGACACTCCAAAAAAAGTTAATGTACCTGTCTTGGTGAATAAACAGCATGCGGAAATAATCAGAAAATGCAGCAAGGATTGCCTTGTGAGCTTTGAAATAAACATCCCCAATAGCCACTGTGCAGTCACACAGGAAACCATACTCTCTCTGAGCATTGAGTCGCTGGAGAAGAACAAGACCATGGTGGGCCAACTCCATCCTTCAGCCTATGGAACTACAAAGAACACATCATTGTACAAATTAAATAAAAAATGTATTACTGACATATTTAAATGGTACCAGCATCTCATATTCCTTTCAGTCCTGAAGGTGAAAGCTTGCTCACCTCTTGTCAAATTACACATTGTTGTCTTTCTAACTGAAAACAAGATAAGATTGCTTCTGTATCTAACAAACTTAAAAATATAGTTCTATTTTTCAACATATTGGATAAACAAAACATGCTCCTAGGTCTAATATACCGCAAACATTCTAGCTTGCACACAATGAATTTAAATTGAATCACATTTTCAATATCATTCAAGTCTGGAGACAAGGAAGGCTG
Organism: Hemigrammopetersius urotaenia; assembly: GCA_037974485.1. Lineage (NCBI taxonomy): Eukaryota > Metazoa > Chordata > Actinopteri > Characiformes > Alestidae > Hemigrammopetersius > Hemigrammopetersius urotaenia. The sequence goes on from JBBPDC010000001.1 coordinate 28,524,092, forward strand.
GAAGTGTAATCTGCTATTTCTTGTCGTTCAATGTGGATTTTGATGGCTGATTTAGATCACTATCTTGTAACATTCTTAAGTTCCATTTCTTAATAATATTTCAGACAGTGGAATTTATAGGAACGTGTTCAGAGACGCTTTACAGTCTTATATCACTTTTAAATCAAATTCTTAGTCATTCATTTAAATGAGAAGAGCACACATAATATATATCTGATTGCAGGCACACAAAGGCACCAGTGTCGTGTTATGTCTCAACCATATTCTCCCCTACCTACAGGACGAAAAATTTTGAATATTTCAAAACGATAGTGTTAACTGTGTTTGCCTATACGTACAGACACTTTTAAAACACTACTGGTGGTTCATTTTGTAGTTAGCATATGTCCGAGCCAAGGATAGCTTTTGGCACTGAACGATCACACGCAGTAAATTCACTTTTTACAGCCATCACTTAGATAAATGTGCTTCTTTCAAAGTTAAAATACTCACTAAGCTAGTCAGAAAAAGTCAGCCAAAATGTCCAAAAGAAAGGGGTCAGAGAGTTGGGTTCAACTCTACTAAACTCATCGAGCTAGCTACTGCTAACTACACATTTACGAGGGTTCGTTCATTGCTTTATTTTACATTCCTTTCCAGTTAACTGGAAAGCGACTTTATATTTACTTACAGTTTCCTCCTGCACCTTTTATAAGATCTTCAAACCACAACATCTAACCGACAACAGCTAAATCTGCCGTGGATGGAGTCGGTGTTTCCGGAGCCCCACTTTCAATCACATGATCCAAAAGAGCCATATCCGATTCTTACCGAATCGGTTCTTTTCTCTCTATTTGTAGCATGTTTTTGTTCATGTTGTAGGTTTAAAATATAACGTTATTTTTTACAATGCAATTTTAGAAAGTCAACATAAAATGCCACACTGTAACTCATTCCAATCAAATTATTGACTATCCTTTCCATTTTCTCCCTGTAGACCACGAAAGTATTGGGGCACACCTAATTTTCAGGGTTTGGGCCCCTTACTGCTAGTGATAGGCTTAGTCTTAAAGTTTCAGCATGCCAAGATAATTTGGAAAACACCATGCTTCCAACTTTGTCGACACTTGAACACTCCATGTTGAAGTCTATATCAGTATGAGTGAAATGTAATTTAAGTCCCTGTATTGGTCAGGTGTCTCCATACATCTATACATATAGTGTAGAACACATTACACTCATTTGGTGAACGTCATTGTTTACAGAGAAAGCTGAGGACGTTACCATGGAAATGAATCAGTGAATCAGTTGATCGATTCATTCGGATGGAATGTTAAAGGAATCATCTCGGAATCTATTATTCCAGCGCGGGCAGTCCTTCAAGACACTAAACCGTGTGAATATTAAAAATGAGGATGGGCTTCAGTTCCACTTTTTGTTTTTCTATAACGTGTGTACCCAGTAACACAACCAGTTGTTGGCCTGGTGGTTTGAGATATTCCCCTGCGATCAGAAGGTTGTGTGTTTGAATACAAGGACTACCAATGGCACCACTGAGGCACCCTTGAGCAAAGTATCATCGTGACACACTGCTCCATGGGCGCTGCACTGCCCACTGCTTCAGTTTACATTGTTAGAAATTTACATTGTTAACACTGTGCTGTGGTGTGTTCATGCATGACTAGAAAGGGGCACTTCACTTTAACATGCTTTTTTCACACAGCATATGAAAATGTGCTTCCTGTGCAGCTGATCTGTTCCCTTCATACACTGTGTTAATACTTTTTGTCCTCCCATTGTATGAATTTGACAGCATTTTTAAGACTTGTGCGTTTTATTTAATTCATGAAGACTAAGAGCACAGCATAGCTACATCAATCACAAGTTTTAAATAAAATGTATAAGAACTTATATTGACATCAGAATGTGGCAATGTATCAAAACTAAGCAATTTTTGCAATTTTTTCTGGAAATCATTTTGTTGGTTTGCTGGTTTCATACAGGTTTATCCTTCATTGTGCCTCTCCTCCCATCTCCTCAGAAGATAACCCGGGCTAGTTCAAACATCACCTTCAGACAGAATACAGTAAAAAAATTTACTTTTGCATGAAGTTATGTACAATCTTTTACCTATTATGTGATTTAAAAAGTTTAAGTCTAAGAACTGGCCACATACAGGGGGGTCAAGTTACGACGGAGATCAGTTCCTACAACAGTGATGTAACCCGAATTGTTTGTGTATGTCACAGAAAAAGGAAAAGGACATAAATATACTGTACTGTACTATACTGTAGTAACACAAAAAATGTGTGTAAATAGTTAGTTCCGAAGCAATGATAAGGGACAAAAAGGCGCCAAACGAAGGAAGTCAAACGGAACACTTACGCTTAGATAAGCCTCCTCCCTCACTCATATGCTGCGTTACTGTGTATTCTACCTATTCTCCCACCACATGCCACTAAACTAGTTCACCCATATGAGCGCTGTAAACTCAAAACATTGTATGCCGAGACCCTCGTAACTCAATGACCACCTGTAGAGTATACTCAACATACTCTCGGATGTATACTGCTTTTCAATTTAAACAACTAAAATGTAAAATAATCTTTAGATTTTTTGTGTGTTTGAAAAGCTTTCACGTTATCTGACCTCTATAGTGATGAGGACTACAATCATCCACTCCAGCCGGAGACTGTGCTTTTCACTGAGATGATTCCTCATGAGATCTGCTAGTTCAGTGCAGTGCTGTAGCTTCTCATTTACAACCTACACAACAAAAACAGGTGTGAAACAGCACCACCAACAATTTTCTGTCTCAGCATCAAGTACATTTTATTAGTTCACTTAGCTCGCACTTTTGATTCAGCAACAGGCTTAAAAACAACAAATCACAATAAATACAGTATATAAACACACACATACCCCAAATACTGAAAGCAGACATAATACTGTTACCTTGACCCTGCGGTTGATACTCAGAAACTGACAGGTTTTGTCATACAGCTGCTCCAGGTCCTCTCTATCCCAGTAGAAATCAGGTGTGATAAGTAGATCAGAACTGAGGTTTATGCAGTGCCTGTAAAAGATTTCAATTTTAATGTTTTTAATTTTGTTATTATGTTTTACATCTTGCTTTTTTTCCTCAAGATCTGTAGGTTGCTTCTCACCTCAAAGAAAAGAGTTCCCCTATTTTCTGCAAAACCTCTGCCCTGGAGAGCTTAACTGATTTTCCAGATTTCAGTGTCTGTTAAGAGAGTATATAACTGTATTAGAAGTGTAATCACACAATTCTAATCTTTTAGTTCTTAATGAAAACAATCTTTAGACATTTACACATTTCCTTTAAAATATATATTCCAGATAATGTCAGATTATATCCAGCTCTACAGTAATCAGAGTGATCCTTAGAATATTGTGTCCATAGAGATTACTGTATAAGTGGGTCTACCTCAGGAATTGACTGAATAGATTCAACAAAGTTATCCAAAGAGATCTCCCATATTGCCAGCTTAACTGCAACAACAAAAACAGACAGAGAAATGCCAGTGTGAGTGAGAAAAAAAAACCAAAGCATTGTGCAATAACAAGAAAAACAGCCCACCTGATAAAGACAGAGCGTTGGAAAATGCAAACTTCTCTAGAAGTATTTGTTCATAGTCCATTTCATTATTAAATATGAAGTTTCCTCGATGTAGCTTTGAATGTCCTCTGAGTGCATAGGCAGTAAAACATCATATTAGACAGTGGTAATAATTAAAAACTGTAATAACTATACTCTCATCAAAAATGTCCCATTGTAACATACTCGCCAACTGTGTAATTGATCTCTTCATTTTCCCAGTGAACCAAGGCCACCTCATATGGCTGAATCTCATGTTGCTCCAATATTCTCATCACTTTCTTTATCTGTAAATCAGATACAAGGATACAAGTAAGACACCAGTAAGCACCTTTGAAATATTTCTGAAAGATTAGGGAAAAAAAACAATATCACAGTGACGTTTTACAACAAAAGGTGAAAATTATGAGCATCAGACACCCTTATTTTAGAAATGAGGAGTCTGTACAAGGAGACAAGAAAAACAGGACAAAGCTCTTTCACTCACAGCTATCTCAGCAACATTCCAGAAAACAACTGAGCCTTCCCTGTCGAGGAAATATAATTTTTATGTGTGCATTTTATTAAATAATATTTCTAAAAAGAAGTCATCTGACATGAGAAACACTGTGTATCAGCTTACCTGAAAAAAAATATTAAAGCAGAGTCATTAGGTTTGGATGCCATCTCTGCTCCAATTACCAAGACATTAGAAGCATCTGAAATACACAAAAGAAATGACCTTTTTCAGTAATGTCGACAGTTTATCATTTTAGGTTTGAACTGATTCTAAATTAAAATTCTGATACTTGGATTAAACAATATCTGAGCAAAAAAAAATTCTATGTATTCATGCCACCAACACACTGCATCACACCTAAATAAATAACCTGAGGCCCTTTACTGAGTAAAATTAAATCATGCTAGCTCAGATTCACATTCATTTCAGTATTTACATGTTTACTTGCTAATTTCAACACATAATCTCTACCATTAACATTCATTCAGTTCAAAATAAGAAGGCAATAATTCTACAGTCCAGTTAACCTCTGGGAAGGTCTTTTATCTCGAAGAAGCCATTGGCGATTAGATCGTGGCAGAGAGTAGGTAGGTGGTACTGGTCTGCAGTTGCATAGGCAATACACTGCATCATATCCTGTAAAATAACAGATGCATATGAAAGAGGATGAGAGATGAAGTGGTATAAAAACAAATCAGCTAATTTTACAGCATGTGACTTGCCTCTTCTGTGGCAGGAAGATTGGTTCTGGATGGCTGTTTCGTTCTTGGTCCCTTTAAGGTTCTTTTGCCAGGCATGACCCCTTGCTTCAGCACAGATTTTGTGGCTGTTGTGGTGGAGTGTAATCTCCTGTGTGTATACCATGGTTTGGATCTCATACTTAAGACAGTTGGGTTTCTAGAGTTAAAAATAAGAGGTCCTTCAAGTGCTCCTCGTTGCAGCCCAGAAGACCATGAATGATGTGGTGTGACAGTGTGACTGTTCTCATGGTCTGCGAGAAGGCTGTGTGATGAGGCACTGCAAGCCAGCAGATGTGGTGGAAAACACCTGACCCCTGAGCAGGAGCCATGTCCCACCAGTTCTGCAGTTCTAGGCAGTAGTCTGTAGAAAGGTATCCTCTTCAAAGGCTGCTGCACTCTCCACAGTGTCAGTGGTAAAAAAGACCTGGCCAGCATACCTAGCCAGCTGTGTGAATTAAACACATTATGAACCCAACATTAGCTCGTTAGGAGATGCAAATGGCTTTCCTGTGGTGTGCCCGAGACTGTCTAACCCACAATTCTGCATTCTGACCTTCACTAAGCCAAGCGTGATGAAACCATATTTAGCTCAGTAGCTAACACAGTTCAAACAACTTCTATCATTTGTACTTTGTATTATTTAAAACTGGAAAGCTTGTCAAGGACTTCTTATGTCTTTCACGTAGGATCCCCTCGAAGACAACAACAGAGGTCTTACGAGTGCACCATGCTCTAGATACTACTACATGCTAGCTAGCAGAAAAGGCTAAACTGCACCCTGTACCAGGTGGATCACAACATATCTACAGAATAACAGCACACATAGTTTATTTCACTACATACCAAGTGTTCTCCTGCAGAAGAGAAAAAATCGACAGTCATAGCTTTATCTAGCAGCTTGTTACTGTCTGAAGGCACATTTTCTAGCGTCTGCACCAGTTTCTGATGAAGTTGATGTGAAATCCACTGAGCGGAGGGGGCGTGCGCCCTGTTGTTTTGACGTCACAAGTCACGTGACTGAAACGCAGCTAACTGCTCAGTATATACAATATGAACAAAAATAATGGTACACGACGGCAGGTTTTTATTCCTGTTAAGCATCTGAAAAGTTGCTGAGTAAACAACTATAAATGAAAATATGTCAAACATAAGTTTCCATAGGAAATAATATGTAACAGTGCATGTCAGGCATCCTATTAACTGGTTGTATGGTGATGCAAAGTCAATTTCTAAACTGCCCATTAACTTTAAATGCACTCGTTAACTGTTTAATCCCATTGGTTGTCACTTATTAGTTTGTTAAATATCTAACAATCTTACAATTATATTAGGTCAGTAGTGCAGTAGTGATTAATAAAATATGTGTCATTTTCTGGCTTACAAAGGTACCCCAGTTTGAAAGTTTTTAAAACCAAGAATACAACAGTAAAAAAAAGTGCTCAGGGTTCTATCAGTACAACTCTTGGGCTCCACTTAAGGATTACTTAAGGAAAATGCACTTTAGACTTTTCAATTACATCCACTAAGCAGCAGGACATCTGTTATAAACCAGAATTTAACTTTCTAGATTTTAACTTTCTAGCTCGTAAAGACAAAATGTAAATCATAAAAAAAAAACATTTTTCAATTTTATTGAGAATAAAAATATTACATTTTTAAACCATTTGAGGACTTGTTACGTGTACTGTATATTAAAAACATTCCTGATAGTTAAAAGAGATGTGCAGTAATGCAAATTCCAGGCCAAAAGTGTATATTGGTGATCTTTTAATCATTTTAGAGGTAACAAGAAAGGCAAGCAATTCGAACAAAATATCAGTAGAAATAACGTATATAGAGTCATACATTATATGGACAATAGTATTGGAATGCCTGACCATTACACTAACATCAAATACATAGACTTTTAAATTAAGTTGGTCCCCTCTTTGCAGTTATAACAACTTCCACTTTTTCCACAATATTTTTGTCTCTGTGGGAGTTTGTGTCAGTTGTTTCTATTGGGCATTTATGAGGTCAGGCACTGATGTTGGTCGAGAAGACCTGGCTCACAATCTCCTTTTCAGTTTATTGGGTGGGATTGAGGTCAGGGGTCTGTTCTTCCAAACAGAACTCATCCAACCATGTCGTTCTGGACTCGCTTTGTGCACTGGAGGGCAGTCATGCAGGAATTGAAAAGGACCATACCCAAACTGTGTCCACAAAATTGGAAGCATAGCGTTGATATCCTGAAGCATTGAGATGCTTTGGAAAAACAGGTGTGTTCCAATACTTTTTTCCCTATAGTGTATGAATCTGTCTTCTCATTAGCGACCCCTACCGGCGGGGTCAGCCGGTCTGTTGCCTAGAAACAGCCAGTAAAGAGAAACACTTGACACTTCAGTGCGAAGGACTTTAGCAGGGTAAGAAAACTTTGAAGATAAGACAGATAAAAATAATGTATACAGTAAAGATTACAACGTGGTTTATAAAAATAAACGGCTTAATTGATAATGAAATGCAGAAATTCATTCAATTAATAATTCGTCATGTCTACTGAACCAAGTTTCATTCTTGGACCTGTCCTCTCTCGACCAGGCTCACACTAATGTGTAACTTCGGTTCTCTTATTTAGATGACAACAGTATCTAGCATAAAATTTGGTGACAAGTTCATGTGTGTTAATTTAATTTTAACATTAACAGTCTCCATATAACCTATGATGATGATTTTATAAGACATAGCCTATTTCGATACTTCAAACAAATTGCGCCCTAACAGTTTTACAAGGATGTATAGCGCTGTGCTACAGTCATAGGCATCTGTACAAAGCAATTTTTTTCTCGGTGTGTGATCATGTGCCTTTCCTTTAGCTAATGTAACATTAGAATAAATGCAAAAATACCTTCAGTCATTGCTTGGATTTGTGAAATTCCATCACAGGTGTTACACCGAATTCTGTGATCATCGGTTTCTGTGACTCTAGGGGCGCTATTTTACATTTTGCTGCTGAATCAACACAGCGGCCCTTGCGTGCACGCGCTTTATACGCAATTTACGTAGGACTTCCTTGACACCCGCGCGGCAACTAAA
>JBBPDC010000001.1:28534137-28571597 GCA_037974485.1 Hemigrammopetersius urotaenia
CTTGTCTTTCAGTATAGAGCAGTACATCTGTGAGTTCATGATGCCATCAGTGAAATGCAGCTCCCCGACACCAGCAGAGCTAATGCAGCCCAACATAAAGACACTGCCACCTCCATGTTCCACTGGAAACACACAGAAAAGCTTTAGCAGAGGGGTCACCATTATTGACGGCTGGTATCAGAATATGTGACCCTGTTTTAACTCTCTAAAAATTGTATTGACAAATTCTTTTTCTACAGATAACAGCCTAGTGTTTCAGTATTTCATACAGAGAACAAACTTTGTATCTAAAGCACCCACAGAAGCTCTGGCAGAGGGGTCACCATTTTTGATAGCTGGCATCAGAATATGTGACTGTTGTAACTCTCAAAATATTGTATTGACAACATTAATTTTTCTACAGATAACAACGTAGTGTTTCAGTATATCATACAGAGAACAAACTATGGGTCTGAAAAATTGTACTGAGGGATTACTCACTACATTTTAAGCTTCTGAGCAAATCTGTGGTTTAAATTAATCTACCTATCAAATAAAAAAAATGGGTGTAATCAGTATAGACTGTGTGGGTGAAATCAGCAGGCAGACACTGGCATAGCAATTTCTGTTAGAGGGTATATATACAGTACTCATGTATTGTTTCTGAATGGCTTTATTCAAAACACAACGTCACATCAGGTGTTTTTAAAAGAATCAGAATTAGCACAAAGCCTTTATTATTGATTTACTTTGCATGGAGTATAGTTTATCCACGAGTCTGTTCGTGATTTTCCTCTTTGGGTTTCATGTATTCCTGTACTGTATTCTAAAATACATTAAATGTCATGAGTAAAGCCTTGCGCCCATAACAATATTAGGCTAAACGCGGGCCGATACAGCGCGTTTTAGTTGCCGCGCGGGTGTCAAGGAAGTCCTACGTAAATTGCGTATAAAGCGCGCGCACGCAAGGGCCGCTGTGTTTATTCAGCAGCAAAATGTGAAATAGCGCCCCTAGAGTCACAGAACCCGATGGTAACAGAATTCGGTGTAACACCGGCTCCTGATTTAATTCTACGAGGAACGAGTCAATATTAGTATGAAAAAAAATCCACAGTGCATCCAATCTGGGTTTAAATATTATTCTTAAGCTTTTGTATAGTACTGCAGCTTAATATCCACAAAGTGTGAAGTGCAGTGGACAGCAGTAGGTAACCTATACCGATTTAAACAGGTAAAGACCGTTTACTGGTGCAATGGATGATTCTGTGATGCAGCAACACCTGGTTCACTACAAACAGGCCACGGAGTCTGCACGGGAGGAGCTGGCAGCCGTCCAGATCAAATGTCAAAGCCTCCAATCACAGGTTATCATCCCATTTTATTATTCTCTTTATAATCAAAAGGGGTACATCTTTAAGTAGTTGTTCACACAATGTTTTTGTCTCATTTTAACAGCTACTGGACACTCGAGCAAAGATTTCTTCACAGGAGGCTTTGGTGCAGGACCTGAGAGAGGTGACTGACAAGCACAAAGAGACAGAGGCCAGACAGGCATCTCTCATCACTTCACTCAGAGAGCGTATCCACAACACTGAACAAGAAATGAGCTCCATTACTTCCTCCAAAAGAATTATGGATATAAAATTACATGCCTTTGTTAAAGAGAATGAAGAGATGAAAGAAAAAACATTACAAATGGAAATCAAGTCAAAGTGAGCATTGCTTTTTCACCTTTAAAAAAAAAACAACCCATACCTTAAGAAATGCAGCAAATCATAAGAAAAATTGTGAATAAGAGAAATGATTAAAGTTATTTTTCTAGTGAGTATTATACCAAATGGAACCAGACAAAGCAAGAAGCAGAAGGTTTGCAGAAGAAGTATGAGGAGTTTGTATCTAGACTGGCCAGCAAACTCTCCAGTGACTTAGCTGGGAATGATAAACCCATGGAAACAATAATCTCTCTGGTGAGTGCACGAGCTATGCTTTCAATATGAACATCTAATATTTCACCTATTGCTAAACACACTGTATTACAGGTGGATCTGTGCTGCAAGGAGAGGGATAGACAGAAGACTCAGATAAGTGCCTTAGAGGAGAGTGTGAAATCTCATGAAGTGGAGTGTAGGGCCAGCAGGGAGACGGTGAGAAGACTGGTGGCTGATGTGGACCATGAACAGCAGCTCTCAGCCGCCCATGCCAGTGACCTGACCTCCATCAGACAGGTATAAAACTCATCTCCTGATTCTGGGATGAACATTTGAATATTGCACCACTCTGGAGCCTCTGAAGTTACAGAGCTTTCTGTGTCTATTTATGTTTTCTCTTGAATTTATATTCAAACTAATGCATCATTATGCATCTATGCATTTTTACACTATTACAAGCAAATGAATGCTTGTTTTCCCTGCTGTTGTCTTCCTGTTTTGCATATCAGGAGCTTGAATGTGTGCTTCTGAAGAAGCAGAATTTAGAAAGAGAGAATCAGAGCCTGAAGAGCAGACTGCAGGAAAGTGAGCTGGCTCTTGTTGCCGCCAAAGAGGACTCTGACAGCTCTAAGAAGTGTTCTGAGGATTTGGAGCACAGGTTGCTCAGGAGCCAAAATGAAGCTCGTACATCACACAGCCGCATGGATGCCTTTATGAAGGAAGTGGAAGTTCTGCTTGGGGCTCAGCCTGCAACTGGCCTGCCTAAAGAGGAGCACATTCTGGAGAAGCTCAGAGAAGTCTGCAGAAGAGAGAAGAGCAGCAGTGCGGTATTGTTAACACCTCAACTTTTATTATTTCCTGTGGTTTACGCTGTCTACTGTTGGTATATCAACACCTCCGCATTAACAGTATTCATAAGTCTAGTAAACCATGGTGTTAAACTTTCAGGTGAAGGTTATGAAGGACCTATCTAAATGATAATCTTATATATACTGTTCTCATACAGTCTGTGGCTGATCTGGAGGCCAGGCTGGCGGCAGCGTTGAAGGAGCTCACCAGAGAGACAGATCTGCAGAGAGCGGCAGAGCAAAGGGAAGGACAGATACGGCACAGAAATAATGAGCTGGAGTCTGAACTCCTTACTGCAGGAGTCAGTAAGGATGGATTGAGCCATGAAAAACAACAAGTGAGCTGGCATACATGGTTCATTCTGACAGTCGCTTTCTTCATACTTTGTAGGTGGTTGCTTTTTTATTATTTCCACCATGTTTTCAACATATCAGCATAATTTACTGGTAAAATGCTCCATTGTAGAGAAATGCACTTCAGTTGTTTAATGTGGTGGTGATAGGAACCAGACACCCAGAAACTTGCCTCACAGAACATTATTGCATGAAATTGCTACGGATACACCACCTGATGCCTTGATACACTGTTTTTGATAGCCCAGAGTCAAAGTCAGTCATGACACACTGGTATATGCAGAGGCAAAGTAGTCCTCAAATAATTTTTTTTTTCAAAATTGCTAGTTTTACCATTGTTGAAATGGTTCATTGGTCATTTTGGATAGTAAATGAAATGGTGGGTTTTTATTGCAGATATTACCACCTCTAGATCCTACCCCCATAACTAAGACATTTAAGTGAAATATGTAGAACTGTATAAAGTGGAATTCCTCTTTAAAATGTTTAGGGCCATTTTCCCAGAACTAGATCAGCCTAGACCAAAACAAATGATTGATTGTCTCCCTGTTTCAGGAAACTAGATGAAAAAAATAATACTAAAGTGGAATGCAGTAGCTCATCATAGCCTTTGATTTTCTATTTTGTCTTTACTCATGTAGTACTTGAAGTTTTTGGAGCAGCTCTCTGAGAAAATGAGGATTGAGCACATAACCACTGACCTGGGCTTTGACATGAGACTTGAGGCCATGCTGACACGTGCAGAGCAACTGACAAGACAAGAAGGCACTGCTTTAGTGGAAGCTAAAACTCTGGTTTACAGCCTTCAGAAAAAGGTTTAAAGTGTTGCTTTTTCACTAAAAGAATGTGTTTAATATACTAAACCAGGTTTCTGTGTTGGCTAGTATAAGCATGACATAGAGACTTTATATATTATGGGTCATGATACAATTTGTGGCTTAAAATAAGCTCTTTTATATACTATATCACCATAATTAATGAATCAGCATACATGTATGTTCATAGTGTAGCTTGATGTAATATCTGTTGTTTTGGGGTGCAGGTGAAGGAGCAGAAGGAGAGACTGGGGAGTAAAGAGCTGCACATGGAGCTGCTGAGGAAGAAGATGGCACAGCTGGATGAGGAGAAGAGGGTTCGCTCAGCTTTATCTGTGGAGCGGGACGATGCTACACTGGCAAACAGGAAACTTCAAAAGAAAGTGGATCGTCTTCAGGCTGAGCTTAGTGTCATGCGTTTCTCCAAGACTGAGCTGAAGGCCCAGCTTGCTGACACCAATGAGCTCAAGGTAGAGGGAAGGACAGCGCTGGCACACAGACCAACAAGGGGCAGAGTGTTTTAACCACAAATAACTGGAGATGAATTAATGTGGATGAAAAAGTGTGATACTATTTAGTCTGCACTAAAATCATTTCCACATGATTTAAACATTTTACATCAACACAAATAAATGCATTATTGTTTCAGTGTATGGAGAATTAGGTTCCCCTGAGTAAATGTATATACTACAATGTTGTAAGCAGTAAGATTTGTGCCACATTTGTGCAATTTCAAACAATACTGCGCCTCATTTTATGTAAACCTTACAATAGCTGAGGTTTTGCTGTGTTTGGTGCAATAAGATCAGAGTGATGGAACAGAAGCAAGCCATTGAAGAGCAGAGTAAGAGTCTGGGCAAACTTGAGAAGAACAAAAGCAAAGTGGAAAAAAGACTCACCACAGTGAAAACCGAGTTACGGAACCAGGAGTACAGAGCCAGAGATGAGCTCCAGCAAGCACATAGACTGCTTCAGAGCCAGGCTAGTGCCATGGCAGAGCTCACTCACAGGGAGAAAAAGGTATGGTGAGAGGTGTTTGTGCATTACAAGCATGGTGAACATTCTGCTCGATCTCATCATGATACAATCCTTCTAAACATTTTACATCTCACCTTTTTTTTCCCACAGCTGTTGGACTTCTGCTTTGTGGTGTCCAAGATGTTGGGTTTTGACATGCCAGCCTCTCTCCCCAACAGTGAGGTTATCAAAAGGTTGGAGGTTCTGATTAACTCATGTCACCATCACGTCCCTTTGACCTGCCACTATGCAGCACCACATCATCAGCATCTCATGACTACTGCCTGCTCAAGCCTTCCAGTGGCACAGGCTGTGCCACTACCTCCTATTACAGATACACCCTGAGGAACAATCCACTGATTCATTTAAAAACATTTTTGGATTTAAATTCCATGGTATTAGTATCAAATGACCGGAAACAGGATTTTATGGTTAGAAATGAACAGTTGTCCACACAAAATGAGGAAACCTGGAATATCAATGCCATTTAATTTCATTATTATTTGTATAATGTTTGATTATTACAAAAAATACCACTAAGCACATTATTTGTATACTGTCTGATTTCGCTGCAAAGGTTTCTTAGGCCTTAGCAAACTGTACATGGATAAATATCATGATATCAGTGCTTTTTCATACAATACTGTATATTCATAACACGTAAGTTGATTATAACAGTAAGTTAGTTAAAATTAACATCTGTGTTCAACAATGACAAATCCCAAAAATTAATATTTTTGAAAGCAAAAGGTTACCACATGCCAAAAATACATATAAAAAATAGCTGCAATATATAGTTCTTAAAATGTTATTTTACAAGTTTTTCATTTGTTATAAGCAATTTCACACTTTACTCTTTGCAGTAAATCATTGTTTTTCATGAAAAAACAAACAAACAAAAAAAACCCTGAAAATAAAATTTAGGCCTTGTGACATGAATGACAACAGATAAGTAGAATATCCAGTGTTAACCAGTAAAAATCTAGTTTAATGTCTTATTCTCTTTTTTAAAATTGGAAGAACTTTATTAGTACCATAAACACCCCACCTTGTCTAACAGTATAACTAACAACCACCTTTATTACAGTGTGTTAGGTTTCAGTGCAATGAGCTTCTTCATGACATCTACAGGAGACGTGGGCACACTTAGCAGCAAGCCATACAAGGACACAATAATAATTAGCTTTGACTGCTAATGTAGTGGTGCAAGTTAACTGTCCAAAGCCCATGTCCAAGGAATGTGTAATACAAACCCAGGCTCATATAGGTGGAGGCCCATTGGTGTAGCTGAGCATAGGGTGGAATGAACGAGCAAAGTTGTTGGACTGGGCGCATTTGTAGTCTTCCTCAGATGTAGGCACCAGGCAGGCCAAGGCCACCAGCAACAGCAGCAGCAGGAGCTGCACAGGCAGTGAGGCCCAAAGGACGCGTTGAAGGAAGGTTCTGCACCAGGAGGGTGACTCTTTCTCCTCAGAATGGGAGGAAACGGATCCAGCGGCGCTGGGAGACCTGCTCACACAAGGGACATAACAAATCAGACGGCACATTCGAATCCAACTTTTATTTTGAAAGTTGCGCTGAAAAAGGAATGCAATGAATATACTTGATTCAAATATCTACATCATTTCCACACAAAAAACTATGTTCCATGAGCACAGTTGTCTTCTTGTACTGTTGGCATTAACTGTGTTTATGTAACTTTAATTCATTAAGAAATAGTCTGTGCTTTTGAATCAAGCAAATTGAATGCTTCCATTTTTACCGTAGATAGAGCTTTACCTCATAGCATCATCATTTCTAATATGTCAATGTCTTGGAGATTTTTGAGTTTACTTACTTGATTGTTTTTTTTTGTGGAGGATTTATTCATACTTGCCTGATTAAAACTTAAATCCATGCACCTTCTGGTAGACTTCTTTACTACGTTTTTGTCTGACTTAATACACTGTAGTTACTTTTCATCAGTGAAAAGTTTAGCTGGTTAGGTCTAACAGTTAGCTTGAGGGGAAAGCAAGCCTTTGCTGGTATAAGAAGGTCAGAGGACCACCTTAAAAAGCGCTCCACTGTCACACTGTGCTGTACTGTTATAGAGCTTATACAAGGAAAGCCAAGAGAAGAGAGCGCTGCCCAGCAGTGGTTCCACTGGGAAAGCAGTTTAAGCGCCATCATGTTGTCATTGCAATTTCACTGAATTTGATCCATTCACTTAAATAATGAAGAACTGATGATTATTATCTACACATGACACATTATTAGTATCTACCACATTACAGCATTTTCCAGAAAATCTAAATGGATTGTTGTTCAAAATCATATTCTTGCTAATGAAGAAAGACTGCATAGCAAGACTGAGATGTTGAACACTGTTTAAAATTATATTTTCATGTACAATTTCAACTTTATCATACTGATGTACATGACACGAAGACAAAGTAGTGCCTGCATTTTGAGATTTGACTTAATACGGCTGCAAAGCAGCATTTAAAGACAACCCTCCTCACATGCCCCAGTCACTAGGCCTTTTGACCGAACTGTGATGATTGTTCACCGCTCAGCTATGATTAGACTGAACCCGAAAGTGCCCTCCTACCCTCCACAAATGGAGACTTGAGAGGAGCAAACCACAGATGGCAGATCGGAGGGGGGAAGAAGATGGTGGATTAGTTACTGAGAAGATGTGACACACAAGAAAAAGAGGAAGAGAGCAAGATAGATTGCGGCCAAGACTTTGTTCATTGCAGACACTTGCTGGTTACGCAGATGGTTAGGCAGATGATGAAAGAGTTGCTCAGCAGCAAGTAGCCAATTTAACTCTTTTCAGCCACAAAGTATATGCAGAAAAATAAAACTGTAACTGAAATAAGCTCATTGAGCAGTATAAACCTCTCCTCCGGTGCATGGTCTCCCATTCATTGTTATCTGACTAAAACCCCTACCCTAAGTGTCTAGAATCACAGAAGATGATGGAATTCATTGCCATGAGCCTTTGTTGATGTTCTGTCACTGGCTTTTTAGTTCATAGAGGTGATCTGACCTGGCTGTGGGGCTTTAGTCAATGGCACTGTGTTTCTTGAAACCTGAGATCAACCCAGACTCGTCATGCCAGTGTTTACAGTTAGGTCATGGGTTGAGTTCCATTATCTTCTAAGTGTTCTAGAAGCCAGTAGACAGGTACCTGCGATGTGGACTGCTCACAGAGGGTCCAGGCTGTGACAGACTACTTTTGCCCCGTGGCTGTTTGCAATGAACAGGGGGGTAAAAGAAAGAAAGAATGTTTCAGTCCAGGCAAATAAAGACCAAGCTACCGATGAAAGAAACCCAAACAGAAGACCAGCAACAAAATCAAATGACGGGTGACAGGAATACTGTGGCGATAAAGAAACTGGTTCTTAAAAGCATTCTGTGGCAGAAAATCTGCATGCATTTATGAGAGGGATATATTAAACAAATCCGTTTGCAACTCAGTTAAAAAGTTTTATACATTTCATAGCTCATAAAATTTATGGAGCTCTTACATGATCAGATTTAACAAAGCTTCGATAGAAAAAACACAAGAACCAGTATTCTTTAGACGTTACAAGTGTGGGATTCTAGAGGAACCGTGAATAAAGGAAAAATGTACTGGAGAACTAAACCGTGCAGAACATGGTGGTGTGGTCCACATCAGGTGGGAAATGCATTTGGGGAGAGGTGTAAAATGGGTTTGAATCGATCAAAGGTAGTTAAACACATAAAAAGGAATCAAATAACGTATGCTGACGTATTGATTTTAGTTTAGAACTAGGAGGGCATGCAGGATGGACACGTAAACTGTTTTGAATCTGGAGGGGCACTAAATACATATACTGAGGTGTTAATCGTGCCTGTAGGCCAGGTTCCAGGGACATCAGGGCAAAAGTGACAACCTATTGCCTTAACGTGACACAACACTTCCATTCTTGCAGAGCCCCACAGAACATCAGGGTGATATGTTACCGATCTCTGGCGACTTGGAGTGCTGCGTCCAGACACGGGACTCAAGGAACCAGATGTGTCCAGTTCATCAGCAGATGACCAAGATGACAGATCCTGAAAGAAGATAAACAATAAAGATGTAGGAATGAGTACGTTTTAAATTACATAGCCCTAATCTAACCACTCATTAAGTGAGCAAGCCATGGTAGATTTAATGGACAGCCAAAACATGATCCCTCACAGATGGAAAGCAAATAACGCTCATTATTTTGGTGCACACCAAGGTCTGGGGTACACTAGACGGCCTATCCGGGTACCCATGCTAACCCATGTTGCAAGGGTCGTAACTGGTCCCTGTTTCACGTGGACATGGTACATGTTCACATTTACAAAAGGAAGTGATGATACCAAAGTGCCTGGAGGGGAATGGCAGCCCGGTGAAGAGCGTGTGATGCTCAGAGCAATGTTCTTCTGGGAAACCCAGAGTCCATGCATTCATGTGGACATCAGTTTGACGTACCACATATATTTAACACCTATCTAAGATTATTTCAGAATAATACCCCTTGCCACACTACACACATTGTTTGAGAATGATTTGTAGAACATGGCTAAGAAATCTGAGTATTGTCCTGGCTTTCCGATTTTGCAGGTCTCAATACTACTAAGCACTGGCGGGGTGTGTTGGAAAAACCCGCAACAGGTCTAACAAATTTGAGGACTTAAAGCATCTGTTGCTAACATCTTGGTGTTAGACATCTCAAAAAACCAGAGATCTTGTAGAGTCCATACACTAGCTTTATTTAGATTTCAGTGTGTTAAAAGTAACAAAATATCCAATTTTACCAAGAAAACAATTTATATTTGCCTAGGTGATGCACTCACCTGCTGACTGCTTGTGATGTCCAGGGTCTTCTCCAGTTCCCTGATGTCTCGTGTCACCTCTTTCAGTAGCAGCTTAAGGCGGTTCCCAATTACATGTACCTTTTCTTTAGCCTCCAAGCAGTCACTGCCCTCTGAGTGGACCAGCAGCTGCAAGGACATGTCTTGCAAGGAGGCCACCTTCAGCTGGGAGTCAAGTAGCTCCCGACGAATTTGCTGGAAAGACAAATCAGAAACAAATAACCCAGTGTAAGAGCTTTGATTTGTCCTGAACTGGATTTACAAGAACTAATAATGGGCACTCAAAAATCGATGAACCAACAAGACACATACTGAAAGTGTTTTGTGATGCTCCTGCAGGGTGTCACTGTCCTGATTGTGATTGATAGGTACAATCTCATTCCTCCTGCGGTCAATATTCTCCAGCCACAGCAGTAGACCATGACTCATTTCATGGAAGTCCTGAAGGATAAGTGCATAGAGTCTACTGTTAACTTTAAATATTGATAACCTGATATTGTTCCTTATGTAAGTTTGAGTTATTATATTATATTTTCTTATAATATGTTTTATTAATACATTTATTATATAGTTATACATTTATTATACAAGTTTCAGAAAAATGACAATATAACTATACTTCTAAGTGCTAGAGAAATATGGGCTCAATTTGAGAGCAGCTAAATGTTGAAATATTCTGTCTGCAACAGTAGCTGACACACGTGCCTGGCACTGCATTAATGCTTCTTGGAGAGAGCTCCTCCACTCATCTAAAGAGCTGGTTAGCCTCTCCCGGCGGTTATTCATCTCCTTTAGTCGGCCTTGCAGTTCCCGAGACTCATCACTGTCTGACTGCAAAAACTCAGCACTGCACAGGTTTATTGACATCACTATGGCCTTCCGCTTATCCATAGCTTTCTGCAGTTCCTGGACAATAAGATAAAAACTCAGTCACTAAAAGCATACTGGAAAATGTAAACTGACTCTTTTATTTACCATGCATTACAACACTAAAAATGAAGAAAATGTAAAGCAATATGGGCCAAGGTTCTAGTGTGGCTCAACTGTGTAACTACACGAGATAGATAGAAACACAATTTCTAGCAGAGCAGTTTAGTGTGGCTAACCTTGAGCTTTTTAATGCGCAGCTCGATGGCCTGGATATCTGTGCTGGCATCCAGTGTTCGCTGCTGCTCCAGCTCCTCCTCAGCCTTAATGAGCCAGGTCCATATGCTGTTCAGGTCTGAGTTAAACTGCTGCCACTGCTGCAAGTTCTGCTTCATGCGCAACTCTTTGCTGAGAGCCTGAGCCTGTAGCACCTCCCAGCGCTCAATCACACCTACAGGGCACAGGTACATAGAAAGAGCTTGTAGCACAGGTTACCAGAAAGAATGGCAGATGAACAGGTTTTGTAGCAGACATGTACAAACTGCACAATACTACACAATCCAGCAAGCAGTTAAATACTACTGGACATAGATATCATTTTAAATATAAAGTACATTTATTTAGTGATAAAACATGAAATATTCTTGTTTTATTAGTACCTGAAGTCTGTGATTCTGAGTTGGGGTTCACAAAGCCTGACAGCTTGTCTTCTACTTCCTTTAGCTCAAAGCCGACCCTTTTCACTGTGTCAATACTACCACGACACTCACCAAGCAACCGCATCTACACAGGTCAAAAAGAAAACATCCATTTGGCTCAGATAATAGTTTAGATGTGGTATATTGCTACCTGCCATACCCAGTCATCTACATACAGTTTTTTGGTTTTTTTTAATTTCAATGAACCCATTTCTTAGACTCTGTTCTCTACTCCAGAGACTATTTGTCTCTCTCAAGTTTCTGAGGACTCACATAGCCCATGTAGGAGGCATCCAACTCAGGCCCAGTGGGCGTGCGGCTGCGGATGATGTTCTCTGTCTGCTGCAGGTGGAAGTGGCTCGTGTCCAGGGCTTTGGCCAGCTGCCTGAAGTGAGACTCCAGAGAGGCTCCTTCCCCTGCATAGACACAAAACAGTTACCATCGGAGTCTAAAAGGCATTTGATTTGGTTCTGGGTTACAGTTAAAGCACACTGTTGCGCTATTAATCCTTTCAAAATCATTGGGTATTACTTTCATTGCTGCAGATCATGCTTTGTGAGTTTCATGGAGGAGATGCCTAATCTCCAACAGAAGTCACATAAATGTTTATGGGCATTATTCATAACAGTTCACGACTAAAGTAAACCTTTCTTTGGAAAATCTACTCCAATTATTTATTGAGCTTGGTCGCAACATCTGATTTTTTTTAAGCTACTTCAGTTGAAAGTCATTGTGAATAATACCCAAGTGCTTAGGAAAAACTGCAATAAAAACACCCTGAAAAATTAGCAATAAGCGATGCCAATGCAAAATGTAGTTTACATCAGCCTACTCTAATTACACACTAAGACACTACATGCAGTAGACAGAACTGGGTAAAGCAACCCAGGACAAAAGAAGTTAAGGAGGTTAGAAACTGCTGCAGCTAACTTTAGTAACTTGATTCTGTACTGTGATTTGATTGGTGAGTAGAAACTGAAAAGAATCAAATTCCCAAACAGCAGGCGGTGAGTGAATCTCTCAGTTGGTGAGGGTTATGTGCCTCAGCACTACAACATGCTGTGGCTACTAGTGCCTACCAGATGTGGACCTCAGTGTTTGCTCTGTTAGTTTTACATATGCCTCAGGGCTCTCTGGAATCTCTACATCTGGAAAAAGACATATACAACGCAATGCATATAGTACAGTCTTTGCAGTATGATCATTTTAAGATACCCAGAAGGAATTGTTTGTTGTTCTCATGAACGCAAAAACAATTTTGGATCAACAAGATTCACACTCTTTGATTGGGGCTGTCAGCATCAGCTTTAACGCCACCTGGCATGACTCAACCATTCCTTCTTCTTAAAATTTTCCCTTTACCTCTAATGTAGTCAATCAGCCAAAACGAGTTATAACCACACACAAGTCGTTCAGTCTTTAGATTGCTTAACAACTTAACTACTAAACTACATTAATTTTGTAGCTCCGGTGCCAAACTAAAGCAGCAAACATTTTAGACGAAGCATCCTATAGATCCTATAGGTCTACTATAATTGAGGTAAAGGGAAAATGTTAATTTTATGTATAGATGTATAGAACTGAGCTAACTTAACTATACCTAAACCTCAAAGGCTAGTTTAAACAACTTCATTATAGGCATTTACAATCAATGCAGACTGAGGCAAAAGTGCCCACCTGCTAGTGCAGAGGCTGATCCCTTGAGGTAAGCTCCATCCTCCTCCTCCTGTTCTGAAGCCAGAGCCCTGCTTGCACTCTCCAGCCCACGACTCAGGTCGTAATCATGGTCCCACTCCAGGGGGATAGAGTCCACACTGGCTGGGGTGTCCCGACCCGAGCGTTCTGTCCGTAGAGGGGGAGCCAGGGAGGCAGAGCGGCTGGAGGAGGGCAGTGGAGAGAGCAGCCCATCGCCCAGACGTTCACTCCATGGGAGGCTGAACATATCACCAGGCTCATCTAAATCAAACTCCCGATCAGAGTAGGATACATCATGCGCATCATCCGCGAGCTGCACATATAAAAAAGGAATTAATGTTATTTTGGAAAAAACACCATCACATGTAGAATGAAAACTAGGGATAATTTTGACCATTTTATTTTCATTAAATAATTTCTAATGACAGTCAGTTAACATATTATATAAGTTATATATTATATAATATATAAGTCAGTGTTGAATGGTCAAAGTTAATAAATTCGCACAACAGATACTCAAAAACAAAGACATTACGCCAGCCACATATTTACAAATAGCAAAAATACAATGGGTTCTGAATGATGTATGGTTCCCTGGGTTATGAAACCTAGATCAAGTGGTGTGAAAATGCCTAGAATGCTACTACTTGGTCAAGAATATAACAAAACTCTTTACTTCTTACATCTACACAAAAGAATAGGTCTTGGTTCATTTGTACCGGTAGGCGAGTGAGTTTCTTGTAGTAGCGTTCTACTCGTCCAAACACCTCCTGGCAGTAGCGCTGCAGCTCCTCTAACTCCTCTTCAATTACAGTAGCATCCAATGGTTCACTCTTTTCTATTAGGGCCTCCCCCTGGTGGAAGATGTGCTCAATCTTGGCGGTGTTTAAAGAGATCTCTTGTTGAAATGCCTGCACAGTCAAAACAAACATAGCACAGACAAAATGAGAACAGCACATAAAAAAGCTCAGCTGGCATTTGTAATACTTCCATTTGTGCACATTTCCAAGTAGAAGGATGGAGGCTGACCCTAAGTTGTTTGATTTTGGCTTGGACATCACACTCAGAGAAATGCTCAATATTAGTCAGCTGGAGGTCCATCTCAGTCAGCCACACCAGTATGCTGTCTCGAGCTGTCTCAAACTCCTCCCTTTGGCTAATAAAGTGCTAGAGAGCAAACAGGAAAGAAATAATTTAACAAACAATACACAAGCAACAAAGTCAAATTCTATTTAATTCCATAATATTGTCTGTGTCAGATATTTCACAGACGCTCCAAAATGTTTTTTGATAACTAATGATATAGATTTTTGATATTAATTCTGCATTGTGAAAATTCTGCATTGTGAAAAACTAGGCCCTCTGATTCCTCAGACCAAATCCTATACCAAAGTTTGAAACCTGGGTGTAATTTTTGAAAGTGAGCTCTGTTTTATTCCACTTGTAACTAAAGTTACTTGTAACTAAACCACAAGTACTTATTTATTATTTAGGACATATTGCTAAAATGTTGTATGTCAGAGTAATGAAGAGAAACATGCACATTTGTTACAAGCATAAATGTTTCTTTCCTGGACTGTACAGATCATAACAAAAACATAATAGAGAGCTCATATCACCTCTGGTTTTTTTTTTGGTTTTTTTTTTAAAAGAACACCGGTCACATGTATCTTCTAGCATAGAAGTTCTTGTTTTTAAAGTTCTAACAGGCTAAGCATCTGCATTCCTCAATGAATGTGTGTCTGTTTAGGCTCCAACATGTGACCTTCTGCAAATACCTTCCAAACTGTAGAACTACTCCAACATTTATTAGAGTTATGACCAGCATGTTTCTGTTTGTTATCATTTTAATTGCTGCAAGTTATTTTAAGTGTTATTGTGTAAATAAAGAAAGAACTTTAATTATCAAGAGGGTAACTCTTCTGTCAGCGCAACAAGTAGAGAATTAAAAAAAAACTGTACTCTACATATAATTGTGTATGTCTTACTCTACATAATTTTTTTGCAAAATGCTTAGAAAAATGATTTTTGAATTATAGATAATTAAAACCAAAACCTCAAGACTGACATATGGATTTCTATCTAAAAAGATGCAGTACTACTGTATACCTTGAGGCGGCGGAGGATAGAGGAAACTCGTCTCTGCAGGTTATCCCAGCGCTGGTTACCATTGTGGGCCATCTCCCGCAGTCGACAGGCAGCATCAGTGCGGTTCTCGCGTGCCAGTCGTCTGTACTGCTTGTTGATCAGCTCCAGCTGGGTCAGGCTCTCATGCACCTGCCTCTGGAAAGCCTGTGAAAGAAATTGCGTTATTATTAAACCCATAAATCACACTGAAGAAAAACATGATGACAAACAGAAGTCCCTGGTCGGAGTCACACCTCAAACTTTTTCAGCTCTTCCTTAGCCACTGTGTACAGCACACCAGAAGAATTTGGCAAGGCAGCTGTCCTCTCTGACATTGTCAGCCACTCCTCAAAGCGAGAAAAGTCATCCAGAAACTTTTGCCAGAGCCTCCAGGTTTCTTCAATCCTATGAGGTCAAATTATGTAAAGAAAAAACGTATCAACTTCTGACCTGTTTCGTATGTCCCATAGTCTTCAGTTACGACAGGTAAACCACTTTAAAAAAGGTTGTACATGCTAATCTGTGGCTGCTAATGCTGCTAATTACATAATTAACAAGATGTCACACTATAAATAATTGAAAGCTCAACCTAACAGTATATTCAATACTATGAGTTCTGAGACCCAGTTGAGTTCTGAGACCCTACTTGAGCCTTCTCTCCATGGACATGGCGCAGATGCTCCTCCAGCGGCGGTCAAGGGTGCGTGTGGCCTGCTGAATGGAATCACACTCTGCATCTGTGGCGCAGGCATCACAGTCATGCAGAAGTACCTCACATAGGTTCAGCACAGAGGCCACACCTGTGCTGTGCTTCTCTATGTCCCTTTGTAGCTCCTAAACACACAACATAAAGAATATAACATGGGATACATGGTTCAGCCATAGCACTGAAACACAGTATTGTGTATGCCTCAAAAACAGCAGTGACCCATCAAGTGCGGACTCTGCAAGACCTTTAAAGGTATGCTATAGTTTCTGGTATTCAGAGGAATTTGAAAACCAGTTTAACACCTTTTTTGTGTTTCTCAAACTATTACTGCACAATTTTGGCAGTGTAGCAGGTGTATTATCATAATGAAAGGACCCTTATTGTTATCATGAAGGGGTGTACAATGCAACACAGTTTAAGCAGGTGCTATGTGCCAAAGCAACATTCTCATGAATGCTAGGACCCAAGGTTCCCAGCAGAGTATCACACTGCCTCCACCAACATGCTTTCTTCCCTTAGTTCCTCTCTTCCCCAGGTAAGCAATACACATACACCCTGCTGTCCACATGATATAAAGAAAAACATGATTCATTGGATCAGGCCGCCTTCCTCCATTGGTCCATGGGTCAGTTCTGATGGTCATGTGCACCCATTTAGGTGTTTTTGCTCAGATCCCTACACAGATGAAAGTTGCTCAGATCCTTATGTTTTTAACACATCAGCTTCAAGAGCTGACTTTATTGCTGCCTTGCTGCAATAGGGTCACTTGCTGCCTAATACATCCCACAACTTGACAGGAGCTGCTGTAATGAGCTAATCTGTGTTATCTATGCTTCCTGTCATGTTCTGGCTGATTGTGTAATCAAGCTCTACTCAGTAGGGTGGAAAGAGCAAGTGCATGAATTCTTAGGTCAAAAGTGTCTGTGACCTTACCTGCTGCAGGTCCAGTTTTCTCTGGATCTCCTGAAAGTCACAGGTGTCATAGACAATAGGCCGGGATAGTTCAGTCTCGATGTGAGCTAGCCAGGACCGCAAGCTGCTCATGTTTTTATCCAGCTGCTGCACAGCCACCAGAGTCTCCCTCAACTTCTTGGCTCTGTTTATGTACAAAAGTATTAACACTTAGACACATTGAGACTCTCAACACCACTGAAAGAGTTTATCTTATAGATATCATCAACAGTGACTAGAGCGGTCATTGGTACCGTGAAAATGATATAATTTAACTCCTTCAGCTTGAACTAAGGGCACAAATGAACTGATTAGCTATCTTGTTTTGTAGCTGCCGATACAGTAGCAACTGGCACCTGACAACCGACACATCTCAAGCTCAATTGTTTTCAATTGAACAAAAGACTCATTGCAGTTCTCTAAAGGTGTTATAGCAGAAGTTTGGATGGATTTTCATAAGACCCATAACAGGTCTCAATAAATGCAATTTTTATGGTCACTTTTATTTATCTGTATCTGCCTCAAAGCTTACTCAATTCACCTTCCATTTGTTGCTGATGTAAACATATTACTATTATTATTAGCTCAAATACTTAAAATCAGGCTATTATATAATATTGTAGAGAATCAAGACAAATGTTAAAAAGGCATACTAGAACCTGTGCATACTAGAACCTGTGCAGACTATTAATGTAAACCATTACATCACTGACTTTTAAAAAATTACTGACAATGTAATGTAAATCTGATGTGCAGCAATAAAAAAAAGAATGTTAATTGTTCTTCTACACACATTTTCTGTATGTGTTAATTTACATATGACTATTCTGAAATGCATGAAAAATACAGATAAGTGTCAAGTACATGCACACCCACATACTGAAGGCTAAGAGAAAGAGGCTTGTTCTGTTACCTCGCACCGATGAGGTCTATGAGGTGCTGCCAGCGCTCGCTGACTTTGCTGAGTTTGTGCTCTATTTCGGAGGCTTTGCTCTCATGGCTAGCCCTCACCAAACGCTCCCCCATCTGCTGCAGCTGCTGCTTATCCTCTTGTGCCACTGCTAGCTGCTCCTGATAGTCCTATGGGGAAAACAAACCCAGACAAAGGGGAAAAACATGATTGTGTTGAGATTGTGCCGAGTCAATAAACGTAACTGTGCTCAGTGGAAGCTGTTGGTAGATGGTGTTAGACAGCAACAGTATGTATGCTATGTGTGAATTTTATGCTGTATGTTGTCTGTTCTTCTAATTAATAGCATTTTCTATAAATGTCACAAAAATTAACTTAGCCTACCTTTCTGAGTTTCTCAATCATCTCTTCAATGCTGATGTCACCATTCTGGGATACCTTGCATTCCATCTGAGTGAGCCATTCACATAGCTCTTTGTATTTCTCATTAAAGATGGCCCACTCATTTAGCTTCTCACTCACCTGCTGCCTGCGAAGAGACAACTGAACACGGAGACACAAAAAGAAAGGCATTCTGTTTAAGCTGTACAGTATGTACACAAATAAAATATATGCAAGTAATACTAGCATCAGGACTGGCATATTATATCTCCATTACTGTACTACAAAACTTACACAATCATTGCAAGGAAATTAGAAAAAGCTATTAAAGGATTTGAGTAGATATGCACTTTAAAGTTGCATAAGAACAGTAAATGTTGCAGTAAATGCCTACCTGCACTTCAAGTTTTTGCTGTGATATGAAAAGCTTGCATACATCCTGTGGTCTACAGGCTCACGCACCGGATGCTACACAAGCAAACTGACAGGAAAGCCTTCTTCGCTTTGTGAGTTTCGGTGTCAGAACTAATTACTTTATTGCTTTACTAATAGCTTCTGGACAAAAACTGCTCATTGTTTAAGCTTACAAGCTTAAGCTTCATGTATATATTATGCATCAATTGACAAAGCATAAAAATCAAAGCTTTTGTCAACATTCATTTTGTTAGCAACCTAGTGAGAAATATACAGTTTCATGTCTAAACTGATTTAAAATATTGTGCAACAGCACCACCAACTGGTACCAACTGCGATTAAAATGTTTCTCCGACATGGAAATAAATGTAAACCTTACTATGAATACACATTTCTTTCAGCACATTCTACCAGTATGAAGCATCCTCAGGAAGTATAAAAAACAGCTTAAAAACTAATCTTTACACTTTCATTTAGATTATATTTCTTGCATCTTCTTAATAATGTATCTTTTATTTTACATTTTCTAAATGTTTTATTGTACTATAACACCTTGTTTTTCCTATTGTCCTCTCTTTATTAACATTACTGATATTTTTGCTGCTTGCTTTATTCCTAATTTCTTGTGTTTGGAGCCATGTACAAAACATTTGTTACTATTCTCAGTATACCACTTGGATAAGAGAAGTATGTCTCTGACATACCTGGTGACAGATCTCCTCCCACTGGCGATGTAGCAGTTCAATGCGTTCCTGCAACACACACAGATCCTCAGGGCTAATATAGCTGGAGAGAGATTCTCTCAATACAGTAAGATGAGCCAAGTCCTCTGTCCAGCCATCAAACGTGCTCTCCAAATCCTGCATTTAGGAGAACAAAATAAATATTATGAAGCTATCAATATAGCCAAAACATACATAAACATTAACACCAGTCTCATTACATCATAACCATGTTGCCATCAAATATCCAAACAGCCACTCTACATTTGATCACTGTCAATATATTATAAAAGGTACCTTTAATTAATATCATAAAATAACTGTTATTGTGAAAATATTAATATGTAACTAATTAAAATAAGAAAAAAAAGATATTGATTAAATCACAACTCGCACTGTATGAACTCTATGAACACTCTTTACTTGGCTATGTGTATTACCTTGCATCGCATCTGTTCAGTCTGCAGCTCCTCATGGTGATTTGGTAGAGTCTGAGAGAGCTGACGCTTGAAAGCTCGTAGTTTCTCCAAAGACCCACCAATGCCTTCCTCACATTTATCCCAATCCTGCACACAAATAAACTTTAGGTCAGCTTGGGCTCTTTCTGCTTTATTATGATCAGACTTTGCAGACTGACACTGAAATTGTTTAGATTCATAGTGTCTGAAAGCATCACCAAACCACTAAATAATATGTAAATAAGCAGAGTAACATTATAACATAGAGCTGTACCCTGAGCAGGACAGCCAATTCTCTCTTCTGCTCCTCCAGGCAAATGTTAGCATGTCTCCAGCGCTCCTGGATGCTGAGAAGTTCTTCCTGCAGTGATGATTCAGCTCGGCTGTCTGCAGACAGAAGCAGCTGCCTCCCAGCCTCCACCGTAAGGATGTAGCTGCCTTGCTGTCTCTGAAGCACCTTCTCTTTTAGCTAAAAGGACCAAAGGTAGACAGCAGGGGGCACCAATGCATGAAGTTAAAAAAAGTCACCAACAGCTGGTAGATTGCAAATTTCTCTTTTTTTTTCACACGAGAAGCTAACTTTGCATTCATGTTTAGCTGACTGGTGAATTTTGATAAGTAAGAGTTTTTAGAACTTCTTTAGCTTTTGTTTGCATCACTAAAACCCACATGGAAAATCTCATGGTTGTATTTATGTTTGAACTCAAAAATGAGATATGAGTATGAGACTGCAGCGTGTATGATGCGGAATGAGATTAAATGTTGAATAATATGGGAAACTTTCACTCAGTCAGAGTAATGACACTTAGGTATCATTAGGTTGTAGAAACAATCACAGGCATACAACAAAAAAGGTGCAATGCAGCAAAAGAGTTGTGCATTGTATCACAGAAAATCCCTGTTGAATAATTAAATGAAATACAAGGGATATCCCAGTATTAGTGGCAGTTGCAACATTTATGACTCTGCTTACATGGACAGCATCAAGCATGGCTCGGGCCTGCTGGAGAGGCACTGGAGCTCCAGGCTGTAGAGCCTCTGTATGATGTGAGACCTCCACAAGCCATTTCCGTAACTTCTCTGCCATCTCTCTGTAACGCTGCCACTGGCGAATTAGGCTGTCTATGATTCCTCTTCGTTGCTGTGCCCGACGTATCACCCCTTGCCACTGGTTACTCAGCAGCGCCAACTTCAGCTTGAACTCATCTCTAGAAGAGATAATGTTGAACACCAAACACTTATTAATCAAAGTTAATTTGTACATTTGTAATGGTTCTATTTGCACATTAATATTTATTATTACTTATTTACAGTGACACCCTATAACAGAAAATAACATCTCTAAATAAAATGGTTAAAGTTAAGTACCTGTCATCCACCTGGCCTTGCTCTAACATGTGCTGGCCATCACTGATGATAGAGTGAAGGATCTGCTGTCTGCTGAACATCTCTGCCTGGAACAGCTACACATACAATTAAAATATCAATGTACAATACCACAGTGACATTCTTTATGAAATAACATGCCACTGGCTTTACTTACCTCATGAGCTCTCTGTTGCTCCATCAAACTCTGAACATTTCCAGAGATCTCCACAGCCAGCTTCTCCTCTGTCTGCACCAGAAACTCCATCCATGTCTCACATTTTTCCAGAAAGGTCTGTTGCTGTAGCAGGGTGGCCTGCAGCTTGCTGTAGGTGAAAACATGTGTTTAGTGGGGGTGGTAATCAGACTCGAGCATTATCTCAGGGATGTAAATCAACTTTACTATGTTATGGCATGTTAAAGCAATCTTAACCTGAATCTCTCAGTGGTTTGAGCTGATGCGGTGGCCCAGCTCCTGTTCAGGTTCTGCATGAGTTTGATCTCAGAGTCATTGAGTGGCAGTCTGTAACCCAGTTCATTTAGGCGCTCCAGGTCTGGAGCCATGCTACTGAACTTCAGCATCTGTCTCTGTACAAGCACAAGGTAAACTGATTAAGCTGCTGAATTATTACTGAAACGCACATCATTGTAGGAAGGTCTATCAAATTTGAATACTATTTCTAATAGGGATTTCTAACATCATGATACTTCAAGACACATAAAATGTATAACTGTATTTAGTTGAGAAATACAGTACCAAATACAGTACCAAATATCAAAAACTACAAATACGCTGGCATGTCACATGCATTTCACATTCTGCACTGCACTGAATCTAAGACTGAGGAAACATGCAGTTGGTCGATACACAAACAATACTCAAAATATCAATAAGATGAAAAGCATACTGAAACATAAAATAACATCATTACAGTGATAAATATTGTGATACTACCCTAAGTTCAATTGTCACTTTTACTAAGACTGTTGTAAGATTACCTTCAGTTCCTCCATACGGTCCTGGATGACTGACATGTCAGAGGAGCCATTAGGATCTTGACCTTTCAGAGTCTCCTCAGCCTCAATTATCCACCGACCGAGAGTGTCCAGCTGCTCATTAAAGACCTCATAATCATGCACCCCTGCCTATGAGTCAAAAAGATACACAAACAACTTTCACAACACGTACAAACACAAACCTCAACCTTTCAAAAATTTACAAAACATTAGATGTCTGACCTGGAGAGTGGCTTGCTGTCGGCTGAGGGACTGCTCCATTGAGCTGAGGTGCTGAGTGAGAGACACATGGTCTGACTGGATGGACGCTGCAGCTGAGGTCTCCACCTGTTGTTTCAGCTGCTCACCCAGCTCCAGCAGGACCTGCAGAGAGGCCTGCACTGGGGCTTGTGAACGCAGCAACTCCTGATGGGAGCAAATAAAGAAATAAATATTGTCACAAATGTATATTTTTCTCTTTTGCCTTTGCCTTTGTAAACAGAGCATAATGATTTTAGGAATTATTGCGTATCTGTAAGACATTTAGACCTTCTTAACATTTACATCATTTGTAAACCTACACGTATTTCACAACATAGAGAAGATAATTACAAGTCATATTAAGTAATGCTTAATTAAGTTAAGATCTGCTTAATCGGTGCAACTATACAGATGCAAGCATATGAAAAACAAAAACACAGTGGAGAGAAAACATTTTACATACACCACAGTCTTGAATCCAGGTGGATACTTCCTCCTCTGAGATGTCCTTATTGCTGGCAGCTTTTAGCAACTGCTCTGCTCTATCCTCCAGCCTCTGGACACTAACATGGCATTGCTCATACAGATCCTTATAGTTCTGCCACAACTGCAGCAGTGCTTTACTGCTCTTCAGACGCTCTGTTATCTCCTCTAACAAGTTGTTCCACCTGAATTACACACACAAACACACACACACACACACACACACACACACACACACATAGATATACTGTATATTGTTCCGACCAGTAACAGAGAATGTTACAGTAACAGAGAATTAGTTTCCTACCTGGCATTGATGTCTTTGAGAGTATTATTAAGAGAGTCCGACACAGAGGGATGACACTCCTCTAGCAGTTGATGTGTGACAGCTCCAAACTTTCTCAGACTGCTCTCCTGCTTCTCCAGCTGCTCTTGCAGATTCTGACACATGGATGACAGAGACCACGGTGTGATTTTCTTTTCATACGCATGCCCATTAAACATTTTTTACCCTGTACAGTAACCCAAAGGTAAACCATACACACAAAGGATTGGAAGGGAGCATTATTTTCACACACAAATTCATTAATAACATTTAAATGAGGGGGAAAGGGGGCTATATGCCCTGTAATGTATTAATCAGCATAATAATCAATACATTGAACCTGACATGCTGTTGCTGCATTTCACACCAAAAAAAACACATTCTATTTCTGTCTGTGGGATAGAATGCTCAGTGAGTTAAATAAGAATTAGCATATATATGAATATACTTCATACTTCAGCCATACTTTCTTTTTTAACCCTTGGTGGTCTAAATTCCAATCTGAATGTGGAAACAGGTTTCCTGGTGGGGATTATCAAACGAGCAAAGGGCAGAGAAAGCATACATACCTGTAGACTGTCCACCTGGAGCTGCGCTGCCTCTAGAGATCCAGTGAGCAGGCGGAAGCGAGAAACAGAGTACCTCCCCTCTGTCAGGTAGCTGTTGATCTCCTCAGCTGCCAGTTTGTACTGGCTCCACTGATCCAGTACTGACAGCAGGCTGATCTTCAACTGCCCAATCTGTAAATCAAACAAGCTAGTTATACCAAGATGCACATAAACACATTATCCATACATTTGTTTAAAGACCAAACAAATAACTCACTAGGTGGTCTAGGTCAGCCCAGGTGTGATTCAGAGCCTGAAGAGTTTCCATGACAACAGCACAGGCCTCATCTGTCTTGTTCTGGACTAGAGCACAGGCCTGCTCTTCTACTCTTTCCACTTCCCTCTCCTTCTCCTTAACCATCTCCTCCATTTCCTTTGAGCATGTGCATGTGAAAAGGACAAAGAAACAACACATAAAGGCAACCTGCATTGTGGTAATGTCCCTGTTTAGGACATTGCAAGGTCTCCCCTACCTGGCAGTCTTTAAGAGCGTTTTGCACTGAGGAGACATCCTCAATCCTGTGTTTTCTCTTGAGTCTGTCTTCCTGGGCACAAAGCCATGTCTTCAGGCTCAGAACATTGCTCTCATATTCCAGCCAGGACTCTAGTAAACCCTCCAGATACTGGACCTAAACAAACAGATCAAACAAGTGAATTACTTGATGTACAGCAACAGATAGAACTAAAAATTTGATATTTTTAAAAAATATATCAGTTCACCCTCTCTGTGATGTGAGCCTGCAATATTTGCCAGCGGCGGTTCATGGCTCCCAGCCTCTCTGCAAAGTCTGTCTTGTCACTCCGCTTGCTCTCCACGTCTTGCCCACTAATCTGCAGCACTGACTGGTTCACAAAGTCCACAGTGAGCTGTTTGCAGTTCACATCCACACGGAATCCCTACACAGGTGAAGAAAGACAGTTAGTTAGTATTAAGGCATTAGAGACTTCAGATTTTTCAGATTGACTTATCCGTCAATAAAGTTAAAGTCGAGTCAGCAGGTCATTTGATGACATTGTTACACAGGTGCAGTGGAGGTGCATTATTAAAGTTTTCTGTAACATTAACAGCCAGCAAGACAATTAAACAAAACAAAAGAAAGACACATTTTCTGGAAAATTTAAGTGCACAACAGACAGTGGGAACAGCTTTAGCCATGGCAGTCCTCTGGACTGGATGGCACTCTGCAGTGCTAGGATCACCCATGTTAACTAGCAGATGCCGTTTCACATGGCCATGCATAGCGCTGGTACTTTTATTGTACTTTAACATTGACTTGCAGATTGTGCAGGTCACTGTGCTGTTTGAGTGAAGTGTCTCCACACATGTGATGTGTGTCTGTCTTCTCTGTTGCTCGTCTTGTGGTCTTGCATTTAGATTCTCCAACATGCGCTAATGTTACCGCCTTTTCTTTGAAGTGACTATAATAATTGGTTAAGTCACGGAACGCATGTCAGCATAAGCCAATCAGCAGGGGAGATTGCTTTGTGTACATAAGCGTGCGCACAGAGTGTGGAGAAAAAAACACGACTTGTCGACTTCTCTCAGGGGTCGTCGACTTGTGCCTCTGACGTTGACGCATCGACAAATCGGCTTTTCTGTTAATGCCCTAGTCAGTATATTAGTGTCACTTGTCATAAACAGTGACAAACCCTATCCCAAAACTGAATAATACACATTTGAGTTTTTTATTGTCCCAGAGGGTAAACCTACCTTGTACCGTTGCAAATACTCTTGGATAACCTTTGACCCCACTGCTCCTTTAAGGCTTTCTTCATCCTCCTCAGTCACTTTCTCCATCAGTGAGATCCAGTTCACCAGCTCAGTGATCGCATGGCGAGAGGCCAACTTGTCCATTTGTGACTGCGGCAAGAAGCAAACAAAAATCCATCATCAGCACAGTGGGGCAGGTAAAAACCTTAAAGGTTCCAGTGAATCCTGACAGCTAAGATAAACCTAAGGAATGGAAATAATCCTATTTGGCAAGACAGATAAGCCAGTTCAGCAGGTGACATATGGCACTGTAGTCTATTACCTGGTGGAGTTTCTCCTGTACCACAGGGATGTGAGTGACCAGTTCAGTCCACTGGGCCTCCACCCGAGCCAGTTCGGATCTGAGGACACCTGTGTCTGCCTTTTTCAGCCTCAGCAACTGGTTACCTTCATTCAGTACTGAGGTCTTCAAACAGGAGCGGGCCTCAACTTCCTTACTGAACTCCTGTGAGGTGAGGAAAATGCATGCATCACATATACCACGAGTTTCTTTTGACCAAAAATAGTTAAAAACAACTCTAATGAACTAATGTTCAAGTCATTCAAAAGCTGTGTGGTGAGGTAAAAAATCTTGACCAGTGGACCCTATGTTTTCCTACACAGTTGTGTGCTGTTCTTCCTTTATTAATGCAGCTTCAACTCAAGACATGCTTGTCAATTAGTTTTTTTGATAAGATTTTGTATTGTGTAGGCAACAGAGAAAACACCAAATATGAAAGACAGTGGGTCTAGACCACTATACCAATTGGCAAGGTGCATTCACACCACAAGTATTCACACCATAGAGCATATGTCTGGCAAAATATTGTTCCTTTATGCCAATATCCTTCTTCATTAGGTATATTAGCACTGTAGCTCCAGAACAAAATTAAAGAAAAACTAACTTCTGACACAAAATAACTTGGCAGATCAACTTTTTTGGGACAAGGGGAAATCTAGCATGCTAGATTTAAGGAGCCAAATAAGATGATGTTTAAATATGGCAATAAATTGGTACTAACCAGGAAAGCTGAGAGGTGGTCTCTAACTGTCTCCACATCCACAGGCACAGTCACTGACTGAGTGCTCCAGAACTCCAAGCGTTCCAGAGCCTCCTGCAGCCACTGATTCAGTTCAGCAGATTCACTCTGATACCTGACAGCACACATAGTCATCCCTTAAACAAATGTAATCTTTTCTTTGAAAGGATGTGTTTGTTTTTTTAAAATACAACATTTCTGGTGAGCCCTGACCTAGTCCAGTGTTTGAGAATGGACTCCAGCCGCTGCAGTTCCTTGTTAACTTTGCTTGAGTTGTTAAGCCAGTGCTCTCCCAGCAGAGTAAGCTGGTTCTCCAGACTATGGCAGGCCACAGACAGCAGCAAATGCTTGCCTTCCTCCAGTACTTGATAGAGCTTGTGCTGGTGTTCAGTCAAAATGCACTTCAGGCCCTAGGAAAAGATTAAATATTTTGTATATAAAATGTACTTACATTATATATATCAGTTTATATTACTATATATATTGCTTCATACTTAATATGGTTTATATATACAGTGTTCCCCCGCAACATCATGGTTCAGAATTCGCAGCCTCAGCTGTTTTTTTCTAAAAACCTAACTAATAATTATTTGCGGAATATCTGCAAATTCACGGAAACGTGCAATTTTTCATACATTTTAGTGCTAAATTATTAAGAAAAGTATAATATACTAATTTTATAACATAAATACAGCTAAATTTCCATATAAAATATAACTGGATAAATTTTTAGTACTGTCGAGAGAACACAAAGCAACCGTATATTAGCTGCTGCACTGTGACACATCTCTGGCAGATGCAGTCCAGCATACCTGCATCAAATTTCTGGGGTTTACTGTATTATATATTACTGCAGTTGTCTTTTTTGTTGCTCTAATAAAACAAACCCATACTAAGCCTTAACCTTTCTAGTCCACATGTTTTTATATAAACACTGACAAACTTGACAATACTAATATTAATAGTTAACACGTTATTACCACATTAATGCATTATTTGCATAACACAGACAATTATTTTATCACGTTTAGAAATCCTTATCACCTACTCCTCCCACTGTCCTGCCGTACCGCTCGCTATAACATGGGCAATGTTAATGGGATCCCCGCGAAAACCAGCCGACACGTACAGCACTTCCATACTTTTAGCCATATAAGACGCCTGACAATTACACCAAATACGACTTTAAAAACACTGCATTCAGATACAGATACTTTCATATGGAGCTGGTCCTTCATTGCAGCTGCTATAATGGGCCTGCTCCCCCATGCTCTGGACTCTGAAGGGAACTTGTTTTTCAATAACAAGCTAGATAAAACGTGGCCTTGCAGTGGCAAATAGCTTTGTTTTGAACTACAGCTGTTAAAAAGCCCCTAATTTGTTTAATTTGTTTGCAAACCAAATGTTATTCAACTTTTGTTCATATTGTTCAAATTTGTCTACTCCAAGTAGATAAGAGTATTAAAAACAGTATGTTTAGGACAGACTTAAAGGTGCGATTAATCATGAGTTAACTATGGCAAACATGAGATTAATCGCGATTAAAATTTTAATCTACTGACAGCCTTAATATTATTACAATACTAACCACTGGCACATATACCAGGATGAATAGAGTACCTGATAAAGTTCTATTCGTTCAGTCAGCTTCTCCTCTGTCTCTTCGAGCAGGGGGACAGCAGGCATGCTGCCCTCCACTGTCTCCAAATGCCTGAACAGACACTGGTAGTCCACCACCAAGCGGCTCCATGTCTGGTGAAGCACATACCCCATTCACACATATATTTACAAGGATGCAAAAAGTTGCAGAGAGTAACATTATTATTCAATCAACTTGGATTACTTATTATGTTTCTACAGGTTGCTACTGACCTCCAGGATGTATTCCAGCTCCACTCCTCTCTTGTGAGCCTGCTTTAAAACACTCTGTGCCTGGGTCAGGGTCTCCTCTAGAACTTGGCTCTCTCGTGGCACAACAAAGGCACTAATTTTCTTGTAGAAAGTCTCAGTAAGGACCATATGCCACTCCAGTCCTTGAAAGAATTCCTGGAAAAGTTAAAGAAAGATGTGCTCTCTAATAGTCTACAGACAAACTGTTTACATCTATGCCAAACTTGTAGTATTTAAACAGTGAATTCTTAACACATAGCTTACTTTGTGTTTGTCTAATAGACCCTGGACTTCTTCCACTGATCCAGCAATCATCTTCTGGTCTGCAACCATCTTATCTTGAGCAGTATCTACCAGATCTACCAAGTCTTGTAGTGCTCGCTCATACTGGCTCTTGAGAGCAATGTTCTGGTTCAGTCCACTGCGGCGTGAGCCCACTGTCATCACTAGCTCCTCATAAGTGTCCTTTACAAAAAGGCATACAAACAAAACACCATTCCAGAATAACTCATTAAACTTTAAGGACCTGTCGTTAAACTTTTTATAGTGGTTACTACATCATCATATACAGTGCTGGGCAACACAATAATTAACTGAATGTTGATCAGTAAAAGAAAATGTACCTGAAGTTTCAGCAATTCATTGGTAGAAATTTGATCTAGCTGCAACTTCACTCCTCTGGATTTCAAATCTATGATTTTATGCTCAAATTCTCTCAGGGTTTCTTCTGCTTCAGCTATTGTCTGTTAAAACAGCACAGATCATGTAAGAAACTTGTAATAATAAACTCTATTGTATCAGTGTAAATTAACTGTGATGCTCTCCCTATACCTGTAATTGTTTTGTTGTGGGCTCGTCAAGGATCCCTGCTAACTTCTGTAGAATCTGGAACTTGCTCTCACTGAGAGCAGAGAAGAGAAGCTGCAACTCAGTCTGTAAAGAAGAAAACAGGCAGCATTAGAAGAGGTACTTTTGCCATTATAAGCAGAAAAGTTAAATGTCTATTATCTTCAGATTCTGCTTAACCTGGAAGGAGGTGAGCTCTTGCATCCTGCTTCTCATAGTGTCACAGCGGTTCTCCACTACTGAGTCAAGGGCTCCTAGTCGCCGAGACAGAGTATCAAGGGCATCCTCCATCAGAGCCTGCTCTTCTTCCTGCAAACCCCCAATACCCCTTAACAGTCCCCGGTTGTGGCTCACCACTTCTGTCACCTCAGCCACATCTTTTCCTAAGGCCTGCCAGGGATGCAAATGGAGTGTGTTCACAAGACATTTTAGTATCTGTCAAAAATATATCTATACGTGTTGCTGATTTTTTTGTGGGTATATTTCTGAGCAGAGATCACTGTGAAAACATGTTACCAAAAAATACAAAAATCTGTTCATCAGTTTTCACTGAAGACAATGGTGTTTGATTGACACAAAAATGTAACCAAAAATATGAATAAAATATGAAACTAAAATATTAATATAAAATATTTATTTTTGTACGCTTGCCTCATTAAAGAAGCTGATTCTATACAAACAATGCCACATGTTTGTATAGAAGAGATACTGTATTAGGATTGGATACAATTATAGTTAAATCGCGTAACAACAGTTAAACTCTAAGTGTTAAATGTAAAGTAAAACATTCTGCAAACAAGTCACTGACCTCATGGTTGAAGAGCTGTGTTTCTGAGTTCTCTGTCAGGAGTACTGGTCCAGAGAACAGGGTGGTCTCCAAATCATCCAGCCAAGATGAGGTGGCTGTGACTGCTGAATACAACTGTTGCTCCATGTGAGTGTCTTGTGCTTTTGTTGAACTTGGTGCCTGCGTGCCCAACAGCAAAATATGTTTCAGTATTTGCAATATTCAAGAGGGGTTGTTGCACAGATCACAGCATAAAGAAAGTCACTGAGGGCAGCCAGTATAACCTGAGAAGTTCCATCATCCACAGCTTTACTGAATCCAAGGTACAATGACTTCAGTGTGGACTTGTTCTGGACCTGGGCATCTCCTTTGTAGACTGGAGCAGCAGATGTGTTTACTCGAGCAGTCCTTGAGTAAACCTGGAAACAACAGTGATTATCACTACAAGCTAATCCATGTTGTACTGGTGTGACAAAAAAGCCAATGAACTAGGTTTTGCTGGATTTTACGTATGTCAAAAGAAGTATTGTGATCAGTACTGGTTGCTTTGTGTCCTGCTCTAAGGTGCTCTGCAGAAGCTGCAGTTTGGTGGCCATGTCTTTTCTTAAGCTTTCCCATCTCTGTTTCCTTTGCCCCACTGCAACCTGGTTCTCCTGCTCTGGCTCTGGGGTGAGCGCTTCATTGACACTGCAGAGAATGTAGGAGGGGTGTTAAAGACAATGAGAGTTACACTCATAACATACTAGAAAAAACATAAAGCTCAGTCTCATAGCCCCATCCTTACAGAAAAAAAGGTAAATTGCATTTCAATTTGAGTATGATCAAAATATATGTGCGGCTAAATTTAATATGTCACATTATTGTTTCAAATTTGTAAACTGTAAATGTAAGTCTTTGTTACGTTAGAAATATAGAACCTGTCCTTTGGTAGAAAGAGATAGAAATGATGACTAGAAATGATAGCAATGGACAGCTCAAATACCTGGCACTTAAGGGTGAAGACTGCTGGGTGAGGATCTCTTCTCCACGACTAGCCACAGATTTCAGCAGCTTTTTCTGCTCAGCCAACTGCTCCTCAAGTTCCTTAATATAAGAAGTACATAATATTTTTGTTGATATTAATTGAAACTGTATAAATAAGTAAAATATTAATTTAAACTGTATGATAAAATAAACTAAAATCATTGTTTTTTTAATCCCTCCCCCAAAAACCTAATTTCATGTCTATATTTCACACAATGAGAAGACCATAGAAATACCACTGTACCTTCTGTCTCTGCAGAGTGTCCTGGTGCTGCAAACTCCGTGTAGAGCGGGCCTGGGCCAGCCAGTCCTGCACATTAGGACTCTGGGAGAGACTGGAGTCTGACTCACTGTCAGACTGTTCTTGTAGTGAGCCCTGCAGTCAATACACGAAACATTTTATTGAGTATCAGACTCAATATGTACATTATAATTACTTTCACCAGAGAAAACAAATGGCCATGAGGGTTCGAAATGTATAAAGTAATTACGCTGTGGCTCAGAATCAACATCAAAAGATCAAAATGAAAAAAGTCCCAAAAGATATCTGAATTACAGAAAGCACTTTGAGCTTTTACTGCATTTGGAAGATCAGAAATTCATTATGCAGTTTGCTCACTACAGGTCTTAAATTAAACGAATGAAGAAAAAAGACTAAACACTTTGCCTCATTCACCAAAAAAAACTCAAATACATTTTAACTGTAGAAACAGAGAAACTGCAAAATCACTCTTACTGGGTGAAACAGAAATTATTATATTCATTTTAGCTTTTCCTGCATAACACAATGGGAGGTTTGTTGAAAAATGTTAGGTGTTTCAAATGAGTTTTGTTTGAAAATAATTACACTGGCCCCTATAGGAAATTATCTGGGAAAATAATCTAAATCATTAAGAACTTTTCATGACCGCAACATTAAGTTTTGAAATAACAGTTTCTGTGTAATTCCTACAGTGTTTACCAACAAACTAGCGTAACATTTCAGACTATTAACAGCAAACATTTAATACTTGTCCCCGTTGCATATTATTTTGCCTGCATGCTAGGATGAATAAGACTGTGCCAGCATGGAGACCTTACCTGAATATTGATTTGTTTGTTCTGGAGCATTCGCTGCAGTTCTAGCAGGCTTCCCTTTAAGGTGCGCAGCTTCCTGGCTAGCTGCTCAGCCTCATCCCTGGTCTCAGGCCGGCCCTCCAGCAGCAGTGCCTCACTGTGCATGGACAGCTCAGAGAGCGCCAATACCTTCTCTTCAATTTCCAGCAGCATGTTCTGCAGCAGCAACAGAAGGGAAGCCAGCTCAAACATGACTGAGAGCAACGGCCAAAAGCTGCAACTAAACGTGTCTGTAGTTCTGCACAGGCCGCTCTCATCCTAGGTCCCTATCCACCACAACTTGAGTAGTCCATTAATCTTAATCCTTCACGTGCCATGCTCCCAATACATATCCATTTTAAACAGTGATATACTAAAGTGCTGCTCCCTTCACTGAAGATCTTTTCAGTGTATTTTTTATTGTTGATAAATAGCTAAGAGCCAATAGCGTTGCTCAACTAAGTAGAATCCTACCAGTTTGTAACATTCAGACACTCCCTACAAGGTAAGTACAGACCCACCCACACCTTAACTTAGCCAATGAGAGACAACCTGCAACATGAATATGAAAGTAGGGCTGGCCAGCTTTGGTGCCAGCGCCAATCCGGTCAGAGGAATCCACTAATCACCTGAAAGCCACCACAACCACCAGTCACCATTACACTGAGACATATGCATAATCTCCTTAAAGCTCATGCTACAACAGCTTAGGAACCTAACCATCTGAATGCTCTGAGGTCTTTTAATACTACTGTTATTTTATTTATCTTTAAAGTTATAGAAAAACACTGTATGCTGCACACCTCAGTGAATAATAATAGGGCTGTAAAAGCATGTTTGAAAAAACCCAACTAAAGCAGTTTAGTGTGCTTTTTTTTTTTTTACATTTTCTTACCCAGGTTGTAATAGATGTGGCCAGTAGAGGACTCACTAACCTGACAGTCTGAGAGCTGCTCATCCATGTCTGAATCTTGGAGGTTGGTGCTGAGTGTGCTGCGTGTGCTCAGAATCCATTGATCAAGCTCATCCACCTGACTCAGGTAGCGCTGTAAGGCCTGCTCCTGCTGTTGTTTCTCTAGACAGTCGCTCAGCCACTCCTGAATAAGGAAGACATAAAACACTTCTTTTTCTGCATAGGGCCAGGAGGAAATCATGAAAGGACAGGTGATAGTAAAAGGTAACCAAGTTGGCTACCATTTTGTACTCAGTACCTCCAAAAGCTGTTGTTTTCCAGAGGTCTTCATATGGATAGTGGCCATACGCTCAGACAGAACTGTGAGAGTGGACTGCATAGCTAGCTGGTCAGCTGTGTCAGAGTCCAATGTGTCAGAGATCAGATCCTCGGCAAAGCTTGACTGAAGCTCATCTATGTCCTTCTGCAGCCGGAAAATGTCCTCCATCAGACCCTGGAAGAATCACAACACATAAGTTGTATTTTCTTGACGGAATTGTGAGGAACTGGGATAAGTTCATCATTTGAAATGAAGAATTTTAGAACATGTCTGCACAGCAAATTTTTCACCTTATGCAGAACCATCTGTCTGTCTGGACTTAGGTCATGATGAGGCGGCTCATTCAGTTTAGCCTCCATAGACTCCATCTTGGCTGAAATGGACTGCAAGGAACCTTGGTATCGCTGCTGTCTCTCCAGGGCCTCATAAAGTGTTCTCTGTTTTTCACTGATCTGTGAGAAAGATGAGATGTAACAACAATTTCCAGTCCAATAACATCAGCAGCTCCGTTTGGTCTATGTACATACCACATTTTTCAAGGTCTCCCATGAACGCTGAAGGTCATCTAGATTGGCTACGGATTCCAGTGTTGGATCATACAGTTCTTGTATAGGAGCTCTGGTGAGAGTAGCTCGGCCCATTGACAACTAAAGCAAAAGAGTGTCCAAAACCAGTGAAAACTCATTACATGCAATACAATACAACTGTGCAAAGAGGCACTACACATAAAATATAACATAATGCAAGTGTATAGCAATGTACAGTTGTAAAACAGGGATTTCAAACCCCTGGCAATTTTCTGAGAAATCTACAGACTAGCATTTTTACTCGCTAAATTTCTGATATATGGGTTAATGAGTTTAGATAAGGAGTCACCCATCTTGTCCAAAAAAGATTGCTGCCCATGAGGCTACAGGTTTTCCTTCTAATGAAGCAAAAGCACAATTGTTCAATTTGTATAACTAGTCACAGTTGCCAAACAATTAATGGAATAACAACCTGCAGCCACATGGGCCCTTTTTGGCCCTCTGGGTTATATGAAGGGTTAAGCTCAAGGATTCAGAAAGTTTTCATAAAAGCAGACTATAGAAGACCTCAGTAGTCAAAAAGCAAGTAGTAATAATTTAAATGTTAATAGAAAAACTGTGTACATTGTACCCCAAAAAGAAAATGGTAGATGTTCTATTATTAGTGTGTACCTTGCTAATTGAGGCCTCAGTGTTAGTAACAGGAGAAGGGGTGCGACATAAATGAGGAGAGGAAATCTCGCTGTTGGTGCCCTCTTCTCCAGACTCCTCAGTGACAGGAGACAGGAGGGTGTGAGTGCGACCCGCTGTCATCTGACACCGCAAGAAACAGGATTGCAGAAGAAAGCAGAAAAGTGTTTAATTTAAATGTATTTACACACAGTGATCATGGTGGGTCAAGCAAAACACAGCTGCCCCAAAAGTACAGTTAAGTTTGGATTTGCATTCAACCACAACCAGACCTTAAAATTGCTTTTCAGGTGTGGGGTTTGAACTGGGAACCTTCAGTTTAACAGACCTTACCACTGTGTGGCTTAGCCAATGATTCCACACTCAAATATTCACTGATTAACTTATAGATTTTGAGGGCAAATTAATGCACAAATTGTTTCTAGACTTTGAGATAAATTCACATGATGAATATCCAGAGACTTTGGGTATATTACAGACTTTGAACAATTCCAGAAAAATGAAAAGGTTAAAAAAGTCTTTTGCAGAATTGTGAGGCTCAGTGCACTGCATGAAAACAATACAAATATTTTCCACATAAAAAAACACAACAATACAAAGTCAATGTT
This sequence comes from Hemigrammopetersius urotaenia, assembly GCA_037974485.1. Lineage (NCBI taxonomy): Eukaryota > Metazoa > Chordata > Actinopteri > Characiformes > Alestidae > Hemigrammopetersius > Hemigrammopetersius urotaenia. The sequence goes on from JBBPDC010000001.1 coordinate 28,569,394, forward strand.
ACTCACCACTGCTGTGGAGGGCTTGGCCTGTGCAGCTGTTGTCACTTCGTGTGAACGTTCACTCAGGCCCTCTGCATCACTCACAGTCAACAGCATGGTGGCATGCTTGGCTTTTACTGTCAACATCTTACACTTAGAGTTTAGAGATGCAATCTGCTCCTGATAGCCTTTGATTTTCTGTGCCAGCTCCTGTTTAGGAAACCAATTAGTTTAGGACCTAAATGTACACAAGCATCTCTTTATATAAAAGAGACCTAAGATGAACTATAGCTTTCAAGTGAAGAGCTATGTGTGCAAGATTTCAAGCTTTTCTATCTGTTCCAATGCTTGGTTACCTCATGGTGGCGTATCTGTGTTTGCAGCTCCTGGATGTTACCGGTGGGAACAGGTCGGTCTTGGATGACCCGATGAGCATCCTCAATCAGGCCTTGCAGATGCCTCACCTCCTGCTCATACTGCTCATATTGCACCACTGCCTCCTAATATTGAACAAACAATTACATGAATATTGTCCCCTGCACATTCTGTCGCTTTAAAACTACTAAAAAGAGGCACTAGACCAAAGTTCCTTCATTGCAAGGTGAAGGATGCACAAAGATGACACCATTCTCAGTGACAAGGGTCTAGAACCATTACTCCTCAGTTTGCCTCCATACCCAGCCCCATATCGACCCAGGCTGCAATTGGGATCCACTCAAGAGGCCCTACATAAACCTCTAAAGGCACCTCCGCAAGCCTAAAAACATACATCCCAATATAGGTTCTGTAATGAAACAGCCGGAGTTATTGTCAGCCAGTCACCTGTCCTACTGGAAGTGTATTGCCATGGACCAGTAGATTGCTGGGGTTTTAGTGTCAGCCCTCTCTTTGTTCTTTCCCAAAGGTCACAGTTGTTCAGGACCTAGTTTGGGCTTTAATACTCTCCAGGGAAGTTGGCACCCTCCCAGCAAGAGGGAAGTCATAGATCCTCATGTTCTTTCAGAGAATTTTAATTCAATTAAGTCCATAGTTCCACAAAAGGACAGGCCTGCATCAAACTGTTACTTGATGGTGTTACGGCAACTGTTCTCAACAACATCTTCAGGGGCGACTGATTTGCCGCCAGAGGCCTGAAGGATGCATCATTCCAAACTCTTATAGTACAAGGGCATGCTTTATCAGTTTAAAACCCTTCACGTTGGCTTTTCTCTGGTTCTAAGAATAAATACTCACTGCATGCAGGTAGCTTTCTCTCTCTCCTCAAGGAAAAGAACCTCAGCTCTCAGTTCTGTCCGGCTAGCCACCTATCTTTAAATGGGTGGCTATATCACTTGCTATGTTATGTCTGATAATGTATAACTGTAACCAGCATTAACTTGGTTAAAGTGGCTTCTCTATAAGTGGTATGGGCAGAGATCTAGAGCTCCAATCAAATATAGTCAAGAGGATTGCCTGATGTTATTAGGAGTTATTGCTAGATACATTAATACTAAAGAAAAAATATATGGAAAGTTAACAAATTCTACAACTACAATCTTTAAATGGGGGGCTCCTACTTGGGTTCTCACAAATTGATATTAGCATTCATAAAGTGTTTCAGGTCAGGTCAGATTCTAGACAACATCTGTGTCCTGTTGGGGCACTGAAATGTTTCTGCTATGGCAGAGATCCGAAAACCTGATCTGCTGTTTGTGTGTTTTGCTCACTTTCAAAGCAATAGCCCTCACACTGGCCTGTGTTGGTCATCTGACAGGATCTAATACGTGCACATTTTCAGGTTCTACAGCATCAGTATAGCCACAACTGCTGGCCTGGCACCTGCCACAATGCCTACAGCATAGGCTCCAGCTGGGCTCTCCTTGTGACTTTGTGACCATATGTCCCCCTAATTGTAAGTACAGCCCAAATGGTTAGAAAACATGAAACATAACACAGGTTACGATAGTAACCATGGTTATGTGAGTAGTGGTTGACTTCAAGGGTCCACTGGGCCCTTGAAGTGTACTGGGTTTCCGAAATACTGGCTATATCACTCGTTATGTTATGTATGACTGATAATGTATAACTGTAACCAGCATTAACTTGGTTCAAGTGGATTCTCTATAAGTGTTATGGACAGAGATCCAGAGCTCTAATGAAATACAGGGGTGATAGTGGAAAAAATTCCTGAGCCTGAACTTTTTTCCTTGCCCCCGAGGTGAGTAGGGGTGGGGGTACTATGTATG
>JBBPDC010000001.1:28571697-28590279 GCA_037974485.1 Hemigrammopetersius urotaenia
ATGTGTATTGTTTGAGTCGTTGAGCATCTCAGATCTAGAGAAATGACAGATATCCGTGAACCTGATTTTTTTCCCCCCGCAGCCACAGTACGCCGGAAATCCGGCGTGGTGCCGGAACGCTATCACCCCTGGAAATATAGTCAAGTGGAACACCTGCTTTTATTATTAGGTGTTATTGCTAGTTACATTAATACTAAAGAAAAAAGATATTGAAAGTTAAAAAATTCTACAACTATCTTGTTTCTGTGTGATATGATATTAAACTGGAACAGGTGAGACAACAACAAATTGCATACTAAGCTATCATTCACAGAAATTACATTTTAAACCACATCCATACTTTGAAATGAACGCAATCATCTGAAAAATACTAAGTGAAGTGTTCAAGAGGTCCCTACCTGAAGAATGTTGCACTGTTGGATGGCAGTGTGCTGCAGTTGGCTGGCCTCCTGCTGGAGGGCATGGGCAGTGCGGCATATAGACAGGCTCATCATCACCTCCTCTGGCACACGAAGAGCAGTCTGACACACCTGCACTGCATGCACCTGCTGCTTAAAGTTCTCCATATCTGACAACAGACGCTGCAAAACAACATCAAGCCCCACAGTCAAAAAGTTCAAACTGGTTCTCACCTATTTATGTATTAGGGCTAGACTTTTAGACCTTATTGAGGAGAAATGTTACCTGTCTCTGAGCCAGCTGTTCTTTGAGGCTCAGACGGGCCAGTTCAGGAGAGGTTAGGGTGGCCTGTACCTGGTCTAGAGCTACATGCAGGGATTTTACCTCATTCTCAAACTTCTCCATGTCCTGAAGATCAGAATTCAGCATATGATTATTTTAAGGTAATATGTAGTGTAGTAATACTACTTGGCTTATATCTAAATGTTTTCTTTGTTACAATAAACAACAACTTTGCAAATATGTATGCAATATGAGAGGACTGCGATAAGGACCACTTATCTTAATATTTCACTCTACTTACTTAATAAATAACATACAATATGCCACAGCCATATTGTTCCTTCTAGATACACCTAATATTTACAGAAATGCCAACAATATACAATTTTTTACAATTTAATTTATGTTATGTGCAATCTGTAAAGTTGCATGGCACCTGCAAGATATTAAATCAATTGTATTAAGTGTGTTACTTTTATATTGCATTACCAAAAAACAATTCTTTTAAAGAGTGATTCAAAATCTTTGAACAACACTGGAAATGTGTAACTGCAACAGGTAAAGTTAAAACCACTGCACCTTAGCAGCGTCCTGCAGGCTCTGAAGTCGTGACCTGATGGCCTGCTCCAGCTCTTCTGTATGTCGGCTCAGTTCAGCCACCTGCCGGCTCATAGTTTCTACCTGCAGAGACTCAGACAATAGCTCCACCTTTTCCTGCATGGCTTCAAGGTCACCATGAAGCTCTTTCGATTCCCGCAACACAGACTGAAAGGGAGGGAACAACAGATTACATTACTACATAAAAAGGAAAACACTCATCTGTCAATAAAAAAAAACCTGCATCTTGACTGCAAAAATGGCCAACCTGGTACATTCTGATCTGCTCCTGCAAGTGAGAGGAGGAATTCCAGATGATGTTGGCCTTAACCAGGCTTCTGGCTCGCTCTGTCCACTTCACTATAAACTCTAACATCTCATTGTACTCATCTAGGTGTGCATCAGCCTGATAAGTACAGAATGCAATTAATTCATAATATCAATCTACTTTTTGTTTTCCGTGGTACATAAAATCACTCTGAACATACATCATACACATTTGTAAACCTATCAAAACAAAAATATGACTCCTATATAACCCAGCTTTTGTAGAAGGCTATTCCTTACCTTCTTTAGCCAGACTGTTCGATATTCAGCCAGACGGAGAGTATGGTGGTGGATTTCTCCTAACTTAGCAATAGCATCACCAAGTTGTTTGGCCAGAAGAGGATTACGTCGACCAAAGTCCTGCACTGCAGCATCTAGCTCAGCAAGTGTTCTACCACAGCTTTCTAGCTCATCACAGAAATCCTATGCAAAAAAAATTACATATATGAAATTAGTATCCACAAGGATTTGTTTAAGCATTTATGAATACAGTATACAAAACCAAACACCATACTCGAGTATCCTCTTTGGCTTGATTAATGTCAGTGGCCTTTTCTTTCAGTGTTGTAGAAATGTTTTTCAATTTCTCAGACACATCATGGATCCTGGAATTAAACTCCTCCTTGATAACCCTGATCTTCTGAATGTCTCTTTCCTTGGCTTGGACCTTGAGCAATAAAGTGTAACAGCTTAAACATGCAATCCTGCCATGGTACAGTAAGGATTTCCAGGTTATTCAACAGTCTAATAGTAAATCATAAGGACTAGATTTGTAATACAATCTAAATGGTATTTAGTATTAATCTTCAATTAATTTGCCTTGAGATACTACTACTAGACTGTAGCAGAAAATTGGAAAACAACAAATTCGAGTTATAATGGAAGCTGCTTGAGATCTACCTGATCTTCAATTGAGCCCAATGCCAAAGCAACCTCAGCCAGCTGCATGGAGATTTCTGAAGGCAGAATGGTGTACAAATCCAGATACTTGCTCTGTTGCTGTTCTGCAATTTTATCCACCTTCTGGCGATGGGTAATCAGCTCTCCATGCATTACCTAAGCAGAATCAAAACATTCAATTCCTACATTCCTACATACTACATTTAATAATTATTTAATTCTTTCAAAACATAAACATAAAAATTCTGTACGATTAAAAAGAAATCACCTCTAGTTCTTGTGTGAGAATATCCACATCAGCAGTGGGGTTGAGCAAGAGCTCTCTGGAATCCTGGATCCAGCTTTTAACCAGGCTCAGCCCTCTTTCCACATCTTCTCTGTCTTTCAGTTCCTGATAAACACGTGCTCTACCTGCCCTGGACTTCTGCAGGAGACTGTGAGAGACAAAGCCCAGACGTATATACAAATTATCTACCAAGTGTAGGTCAAAATAATCAGGTTGTTATGAACTGACTGATATGGAAAATTCTACACTGTTTAGATCTTTACCTTTCAAACTGATCTTGCACAGCTTTGATCTCCTTTAGACTGGGCAGCTGGTCAATGTCAGCAGTTGGCACTGCTACCTCAACATCATGTAACAGGCTGAGGGCATACTGCCGCAGGAGAGTGAGAGAGGACAGTTCCCTCTCCAGGTCCTGAGTGGCCATGTCATGCTGCTCCAGATGAGACTGTAGTGTGGCTTTAGAAGCTTTTTCCACAGTACATTCAGGAACATGACTCCTTAGGTCATCTGCCACAGTCCTTACTTTTATCATCTGAAAGAATTAATAAAGCTTCAGCACAGTCAGCAAATGGTAGTTGCCGACATACATGTTGTGTGTCAGACATACCTTCTCTCTGAAAGTTCTCCACTCATGAGCTGTATCCTCCAGCACCCTCTCTTGACCTCGAGCCACACTGCGCAGTCTAGTCCAGCGCTGCCACACTGTGGTCATTGAGCGACTAATGGTGGCTTTGCTGGCATCACAGCCAATCAGCTCCAGCTGAGATGCTTGCTCCTCAAGACCCGTCAGCTTCTCCTGGAATCCATTCACCATGGACACCAGTGACTGCAGAACAATGAAAAAGGAATAGCAAATGGTCAATAAGTAGTTATTTAAAAAAAAAAGTTCATCACATTGTAGATTATAGTGGAAATGATTATCTTTACCTTATGACTCTTGAGTTTCTCCTCTGCCTCCTGACTTGTTGCAGCCTTGGCTGTGGAAAACTCAGTCAGTTTCTTCTCTGCCTCATTCATCAGCTCAATGACTGTCTGTCTGGTCTCTTGATAGGAGTTCCATTGTGCCACACAGCTGATAACATATGACAAATAATTGTTTACATATAATCAAGCCACAACTCTAGTGACATTTACATTATTAGTTTCTCTAAAGTATGGCAGCGCTAATACCACCGTACGCTCTTGTCTTAGAATAATTTATTAAGATAACTTACAAGTGGTCCTCAAACAAGTCATCAGCAAGAGACACAAGCGTTTTTGCAGACTTTAGGTGCACTGTACCTGTTCAAGACATCCTGGTGACACTGAAGCTGGTCTCTGACCTCTACTCCTCTCTGTTGAGCAGACTCCACACTCAGCCTCAGCTGTTCTTTGGCTGTGGGGTTCACCAGGTTCTCCAGCTGGGGTGGGAGTGACTCAAGCTCCTCTAGGACACCCAGGAAGTCCTGCTCAGTGGCCATAATATCCTGCTGTTGCCGCAAGCATTCTTCATAGTTCTCCACATCCACCCCCAGACTGGCCTGCTGCAAAAATCCTACAGCATCTTCAAGCCACTCACAAGCTGCTTGCATCCGTGAATGGTACTTCTGACACAAGGCCAGTGCTTGCTCCAGTGTGATCTGGATAATAAGTAAGAGAAATAATATGACTTTGATAAATGTGAGAAATAAAAGAAATTATATTTGAAAAACACAGCAACAGGTACAGCAACAAAAATTATTACAGAATTATTTTACACTTGCCTGCTTAGAGCTGAGCGCTTGTTGTACATCAGCTTCCAGCTTTGCCATTTCTTGCAGACTGGAGTCCACATGAGCTGGGACAAGTTCATTAGCACTTGCATACTTCTGTTTCTCCCTGGTACTCAGTGCAGCCACAATCCTAAGTCGAGAGTGCACTTCTTCCTGCACGATTTGCTGCTTCCTGATCTCTTCTTGTACCTTCTCCACCTTTACATCAACGGTGACAGCGCAGCCCAGCTCATCTCTGATCTGCTGCAGCCAAGTTAAAGTGCGCTTTACTTCAGTTTCAAAGTCTTTACTCTGCACAAACCGGTTCTCACACTCTACTATCAACTCCCCAACAGCTGACTGTAGGGACTGGAGTTCCTCCTGCCAGGACGTCACCCGCTGCCTAGAGGTCTCATGGGCAGCTGGGTTCATGTGGGTAGCAAGGTTGGCCATCTGCTCCATGAGCCTAGAGAGATGAGAGCTTGCTCCCTGAAGGCTGGCTGCAAGGGCATGGTAATTCTTCAGTCTCTCTTCAGCTGATTGGGTCTCAGCATTGACTTTGACAAGTTGTTCTTTAGTTGCTCTCAGCTCAGAGTCAACTTGCATGGCCATGGCTTGGTGGTCTTCAAATGATTCCAAAGTGTCATCAAGGTGTTCAACTCGCTGTTCTATCAGCCTCTTGAGACCATTATAGAGGCTGATGAGTTGAGTCATTTCTTCAGGCTGCCATGGTTGGCCAGTGCTGCGGAAGCCCTCTTTTTTCTGGTTGAGCTCACTAACCGCTTGGCCAAGATTTGTCAACTCCTGAAGCAGTGTTTTATAATCACGTTGCAAACTGATGACTTCCTCAGTCTGCAGACCAACAGGCTGAGTACCAAGGTTGTGGAATTGTTCCTCTAGCTCTTTCAGTGCTTTGTGGGTCACATCTATGAAGGAAGCATATTCCTGACGTGCGAGAATGGCCTGTTGTATTTTCTCCTGTTTTTCTTTGGCTAGAGCCAGGATGTTGTTATATTGCTGTGGGAGAGCATTGAGTTTCTCATCTAAGTAGCAATGGTCAACCTCATTTAGAGTGGGCAATATGTCTTGACCTGCTCTTTGGACAATCAGCAGGAGATTTTCATATTCTGTTGCTTGAGCCAAAATTTGTTGGTATTTTGTAAGCTGTGCACTGAGTTCTGCATCTCCATTCATGAGGTTTATTTCTGGAAATGTGACAATATCTGCTTGTTTTAACCACTGGCATGTCTTCTCCAGATCTGCCTTGAAGTATTTTCTAGTTACTTGTACTTTCTCCAACTCCTGCAATCGCTGGCTACACTTTTGCAAAGCTACTTCAAAAATATTTTGCAACTCCTGTAGCTTGGTTAGCATTTCAGCCTTCTCATCCTCAGTGGCATCTTTCATTAGATCCCTTCCTTGGGACCACAGAGAAGTTAGCTCACTCTGATAAGCTCTCAGACTGCTTTGGATGTTCCTGCAAGCCCTGACCTGCTTAGCCAAGTCATCTGGTAAAAGGGCAATGTAGTCATCAGCCTGTGCTTTCTTCTCATTCTGTTGAACCCAGGTGATAGCCTGACTCACAGCAAGAAGGAACTGGTTCCTTTCTGTGAAAGCCCTACTGAGGTGTTTCCTTCGCTGAGCAACTTTGATACTCAATGACTCTACATCAGACTTGGTCTCAGATATGAGCTTCTGCAGTCTTTGCCGTTCATTAAGACCTAAGTGTGCTAAAACTCTGTCTGCATCACTCATTGCCTGGGAAAGCAACAGCTGCTTTGCTTCAAGCTCACTGCAGATGCTGAGGTGGTCAAAGAGGAAGCTTTGTGCCAACTCCGGTGGTGGGCTCATTTTCATAGCCTCAGACAGAGCAGGCTGCTGTTCCTCAGCCCATTCTCTCGCCTCTTTCAGTCGAGCCTCAACTTGGCTCATGTCCTCAAGTGTCAGGATAGAGTCCTGGATCTTTCTCTCTATGAGGCTCTCTAGGTGTGCCCAGCGCTGCTCAAAGTGGCTGATCTGTTCTTTCACCAGCTCTTTGTCATCCAAATTTAAGTAGTACATCACTTTCTGTTTTTGTTCTTTAAGGTCATCCAGAGTACTCTTCTTTTCTTTGAGGGCAATCGAGAGCTTCCGGAGAGCCTCTAGATGCTCAGATGAGCTCTCAGCATCAGTTCTGAAACATTTTTAAAGAAACAATTATGCCTTGATTGTAATTTCACATTACTCACATATCACTAAGAAAAAACATTTTTAAGCACTAAGATTAAGAAGTTACCTTGCAAGATTGTCCCACTCCTTGGAAACCTGCTCAAACAGGGCTTCCATGGCACTGATGCAATCATGGTACTCTCTTGTCCTTAAGAGATCCTCTTCCCTCTGGGTCTGTAGCTTGTTGGCCTGATGGCACAGTTCTAGCCATGCATGACTCAGACGATTCATTTCTGCATGTTCTGGAGAGTCCCTGCCTTCAGTAAGCTTACTTACGCTCTCTGTCATCTTAGTCAAAGCATTTTGTCTGCTTTGTAGCTGCTCGCCGAACTCCTATTGAACAAATGAATCCAGTTAGAAAAATATGAAGTTTTAGATCAGTATAAAATGTATAAGAAAAATATGTGCATAAGGAAAACACATAATATAAATCTGCTTTTTCAAGCACAGATTTAAATTATGAGAAATTCAATTTGCAATAATTGTTTATACTTCAGCCTCTCATCTTTAATTCAAGAACCTCGTAGGAATTATAGCCCTTGCAGCAAATCCTTTGCAGTTAATGCCTGCCTAAGGTTTCCAACCAGTGAGCACGATTATATGCTAGGTATTGTCTTTGGTGATACTTTGCCAGGACTACAATGCAGTCATTTTCAGTTCCTACTCTTTGTCAGCAGTCTTCTGCAGATTAAACCATAATCATTACTTCATTATAACTCCAGAGTGCAGAACATGGCTAAACAACATCTTGTCAAGAGTTACTATTAATTTGCGAACTGTATTCTACGTCCAAAACGTAAGGTACCAGTGGCAGCTCTTACTTTGGCTTGGTCCAGCATGTTTTGGGCGATCTTGGGCTCCAGTTCAGCAGGCCTCCTGGAAAGGCTTTGTAATTGCTGTTCCAAATCCTGAAAGAGTGTAGATAACTCCTGCTTTTGTTCCTTAATCTCCCTCCAGCTCTCTGACAGCTGTTGTGCTCTGGCCATCCTTTCTTCAATCTGGGAATCACATGAGACATCAGGAGCATATCGCCACCAGCATAAATGTTATGAAATAACAATTAACGCAGCTTAGTTACGTATTGTATTTAGTCAAAGTTATCAGACTCACCAAAGTTTTGATCTGTTGAATCTTTGCAGCTGCAGCTCTCACCGATTCATCTGATAAGTCACACACTGAACAAACCAGGTCAAGATATGTACTGGCCTGCTCCTGCAGAGCTCTGAAGTGCTTTACCTGCAAATATTATATTACGGGAAAAAAACATTTCTATTACATAGTTCACCTATAGAACATTGATTTAGCTGTCAAACAAATAAATAAAAATTACACAAATAAATATTATTTATCTATTTTGCACATAAATTTGCACATCTAACTTTTTGTGCTATTACTTTGTTATATTATGAATATTTATCAAATTATCATGTAAACTTTTTAGACTATGGGGTGTGAAAGGGCTATCTAGTCTTTCAATAACCTGTTTCAGCGCTTCCTGAAGGCCAAATGGAGTTTCTGAATGTAGCTGTATCTCTTGTTGGACAGTAGAGTGCCAGGTCTCACATTGCTGCAGAGTGTCCTGGTGACTGACATGCTTCTGTAGCTCTCGGTCAAGAGTCTGATACACCTGATGAGGTACAAGTCAATATTTAACTAAAAGATAAAGACAAAACTGTAGTATTGGGGATAAAATATAGAATGGGTAGTGATGCTGACCCGCTGAGCTGTGCTGCAGATAGCTGAGTAGCTGTCCTTGGTGCCTTGCTGGTGAGCCTGAATCTGCTGGCTAATCTTAGCCTGAATTTGCTCTGAACAGCAACTGACAAGATTATCACCCTTCTCTTTCAAACTTGCCAAACGATCTTCAAAGCCAGCTATCTCCTCCATTACAGCCTGGAACAAGAATGAAAGGCACAAGATGCTAGGAAGATTACTTAAGAAAAGCATTAAAAGGTTTTAATAATACTGACAAAATGCTGTAAACCAGGATAAGAAAATTACTTTTGTAATGTTTTCGGCCAACAAACAAGGATGAATGTAACAACAACCAGCAACTATTATATGGTTACTCACAGGAAAAAGAAAAATCTTTAATGCTTGAAATGTATATGTATATGTGACCTAAAACATAATTTTTGTAGGATAATAATTCAAAATTGTCAGTGTCAAAAGTGTGTTGGGCTCTAGAATTAGCAGTTAATCAATGTGCAGGTGAGTGCACAATGTGCAAGGGAGAATAGGTGTCATGCAGTAAGACAATGACCTTAAGCACACAAGTCATTTTACAATAGCATTGTTAAAAATAAAGTTAAAGTTTTGGAATGGCCGAGTCAAAGTCCTGACCTTAACCCATTTGAAATGTTATGGGAGGACCTGAAGAGAGCAGTTTATGTGAAGAAACCCAACATCCCGGAGTTAAAGTAGTTCTATACAGAGGAATGACCTGAATGCCTCTCATGTGTAGGACTGATGAACAGTTACTGGGAACATATAGCTGCAGTTATTGTTGAATACGTTTGTCGCACCAGATACAACTGAAACAAAAGGTTTGTATACTTTTTCCACTCATTTAAACTTTGAAGGACGACTGTACATACCTTGTGTCTTGCTAGCTGCTGTGTGGCCATCTCTAGATTTCCACTTTGCATAGAGTCAGAGGTAACAAGTCTGCTAGACAACTGCAGCAGCCATTTCTCCACCTCCTGTAGTTCACTGTTATAGTCCTCATGCTCTTTCACCCCTTCTGTAAACTTCTGTACCTGGGCCTGCAAACAATACAACTCAATTTGAACTATTCAATTTGAATATTCACCTCTCTTTTATGAATGTAACAGTGACCATAGCACACTGGACTTAGGCAGACATACTGCAAAAGTCATTTAGCGACATGACATGATACAGCTAATAATACAAACACAATAAGTTCCAGAAATTATTCAGGGCAACATCAGGGCAGCTAAACGAAAGCTTTATGGATATTAGTAAGCTCCCTCACACTGTCCGCACAGGCAGGAAGAGTGAACCCATAGTCCTGGTGGAAAAACATGCTAGTGTGGGGACCACTAATCAAATTAATGAGACTTAGCATCAACTGAGCACATTTAGTGAGCAGGACTTGTGTTACAGCAAAGAGGGGAGAGGGAATTCATCTGTGTGAGTACGACATATGTGTATAACTGGATGTAAAATACATCATGTCACTTTGTGTAAGGTTTCAACTTATGCGTGCTGTTTCACACAAGCCGTTTCACAGATAATTTAGAATAAAACAGGACACTGAAAGTATGACAGGGTGTTTTTACATTCAATAACTACATAAACAAGAATTTAATACACGCTTAGAGCAATACCTTGGCAGTGTTGCACAGATCTTGGTAATCAGTTTGCAGCTTGGTCATGTTTTCACTGATAGTGGGATCACGCACAGTTTCAAGAAGAGCTTCTCCTTTTTCAATGACAAACTTTATCGCTGGCTCATGAGACTGCACAGTTTGTTGGATTGTCTATATAGAGACAAAAATCACAAAATGTAAATGCTTTTCATTGATAAAATACATCTGTAGTTTACATCCCAGTCCTCTGTTAGCCCTGCAACACACCACTTACTGTTTCCTGCTCTAATGCACCTTTTTTAACACAAGAAGGGTGTGACAGTTATCTGGTTAAATGGCTCAGATGTATTATTCCATAACACATTGGAGTACAGCACTACAAAGGACTGGGATTGGAAGCATTGCTATAGAAAATGAATAGTGAGACTCAGCTCATTTTAAAGTGATTATGCACCAAGGAACAATAAAATGAATGTTAACATAACATATGCAATATTTGTGACTCACTTTGTATTTGGCTAACTGGGCCTTTTTTTGGTAAAGTTCAGCTTTAAGAACCACAGGAGAGGCCAACAGAGATTTAGTCTCTATAAGCCACTGGCTCTGAGCCTTATACTTGTCTAGAAAGTCTTTAGAGAGCTGGATGCACTTCTCCTGAGCGCTGAGCTCAGTTCGAAGAGCACCCATTAGCTCCTCCATCTGAGATATACGAGTGTTGATATCTTCTTTTAACTGCTCGCTCTCTGACTCCTCCAGGAAGGCCATAGCCCGTTCGGTCTTCTCCCGCATGGTCTTTAAGAAGGTGTGACCCAGTTCCATATCACCCTGTAGAGCCTAAGTCATCAAATTGGAGAGAGTAGAGACAGATACAAATTACTTCCAGCTGAAAAGCTTTTAAAAAGATGAATTGGTGAATAACAAATTGAAAAAACTTTTCAGAGGTTCTACTACTGGAGGAACATGATGCCACTATTTTGTACCTCTAGTTTTTTTTGTTTTTTCTCCATAGCAACACGATCAAGAACATCGATACTGATAGTCACACTGCTAAAGCTCTTTTGAGCCGTGCTCAGCCAGTCAGAGAAGGTGCTGAAGATGCTCTGGGCTTCCTCAATGCTATACACTTCTTCCTTTAGCTGTTTGATCGTTTCCTAAAAGACAATAAAAAAGGAAAGCATCAGTCTATATTTTGTCTGTGTAAGCTATCTTTAAACATGAATGTGTGTATGTGTGTGAGTATGTACATGAACCATACCAAGAGGTGCAGTAGAAGAGCATGGTAGCGTGAGGTAAGCTGTGTAGCCCTGGTGCTGACTCGACTGCTGATGTGAGTCTCCTCGAGGACCTGCTGGGCCAGAGCACCTAAACCCTCTATCTCCTCCTGATAGACTAGTACCTCCTCATGCCATCCCTGCATAACACAATGAACCACTTCACTGGTTAAATTTATGTATATTCCACTTATAACAACATATTCTATTCAAGTATAAGGTTTATGCATGATGAATTATAGACCAATAAGAAAACAAGAGAATAAGAGTTTGCATCTCCATTAGACTGCAAGGTCTCCACAAACCTTCAAAAGCTGTAGTTGAGCTTCCTTGGTGGCTCTATCAGAGAGCCTGCAGCTTCGTAGTTGGCCTTTACTCTCCATTCCTTTCAGCCAGTTATCAAGTCGCTGGAACTTCTGTTCAATCTGTCGGAGCTTGGCTAGGGCGCTGTTCAGCTGAGATCTGGTCTCTCCCAGCCGAGCCTGGTAACTGCCCCACTCCTGCTGTACTGTCTCCAATGTGCGATCCTCCAGCTGGGGTGTTCCCCATGGAATAACCTGCTCACGACTCACAGACAGTGTATTGAGCAAAGCCTGTCCCTCGGTGCAGTGTACCTGCAGCTCCTATAGATCGGAAAACACAGTAATTATTCTACAGACTTCCTTTATCGCAGCAAAATATTTACTATTCTGCAGGAAAATGTATATGGCATAATAAACATGGTATAATATATCCGCTACACTAAATGTCGACCCATTCAAAGTCAAGACTTATTAAGAAGACAACAAAATGATTTATTGATGTATTTTAAACTTTACACACAAGCTGACTAGTGTGACTATGAGAAAAGCTAAACAGAGATCCACTGAGAGCAATTTTTGAAAATTAAACAGTAAGGGAATTCAGTGAAATAATATAATTATAAGGTATGTATATTATAATACAGTGCCCAAGCATAAACAACCCAGCACATGGACGAGGCCCGTAAATATAAGACATCAGAAAAACAAAAAAAATGAGTATATCAGCAGTTTCCGCAGATGCATGGGGGTTTCCGCGAACAAATATTAGTTCAGTTCTCGAAAGACTGAAGCCGTGACTGCTGAACCATGATTAAGCAGGGATTTACTGTATACTGTATTCCTCTGTTATTTATTTTGAGATTTGATCTCCACCAGAGAAGTTCTGAAGTTGTACAGGAAAAGCATATTAGAATCATTTTAAATATTTATCGGAAACAAAACTGATTTTCTTTCTATTGAAACATGAACCTGAAATGTTTGCGCAGTGATTGCAGACTTATCACTGATAAACTCTGACCTGAAGCTTTTGTAGAGTTTCCTCCAGGGCATCAACATCTCCATCCAGTTGTGTATAGCAGCTGAGTTTATCCTGCTGCTGTTCCAGCCAGTCCTTAAACTCATGCAAACAGTGCTGGTACTCCTGATGGGCCTGCACCAGCTCTTCTGCCTTTCCTACTCCCAGCTTTTAAGGAGAAAGCCATTACTGATTCATTAATACAGCTGAACTCACTAATGAACTGATGTTTGAAATATGTTTGAAATATACATAGAAATGTACCTGAGTCCGCTCTTTGATACTGTTATAACGTTCCTGTAAGTCTTGAATCTCCAGCTGGGTGACATAGTGCTCAGCCATGTTGGAACCTTTCATGGAGATGGTGTCGAGGACAGAGCTATGGCTCAGCACTTCCTCATACAGCAACTACAATAAACATACATAAGTACAATACTTGAAAATAGTTCTTTACAGAATGCATACATCACAAATTCCATTTTTTACAAATTCCATTTTTATGTTAAAGTTTAAATGTGGAGATTGAAGGAAGTATATCGTTTGTTTGCAAAGATGTGCAGAGGGTGTATACTTTCAAAAAAAACATTTCATTTGACCAGGGATGACCAAACTTTTGCATATAACTGTATGCTGTATGTGTTATTGTAATTGTTCTGTGTGTTGTACATAACAGCAATTATACAGTGTACAATACTGTATGTGATATGATATGAGGTATTTACAGAACGACAGTACCTTGGCTTTGCCCAGGTTGGCAGTTTTATCTCTCATCTCGGAGCACTGCTTGTCTGTCGAGTTGAGACTGTCCTCTACTCGCTCAATCCAGCTCACAAACTGCCGTACATCCTCCTGATAACTGGTCCACTGTGACAGAGCTCCCTCCAGCTGGCTGTATGATCAAAAATGCAACAATGTTCTATACCAGAGGCATAGTCAAACACATTCTCTTTGAGTATTAAGAGCGGCTCCTCTTATGCAGTGAAACTGATGCTCTTAGATCTTCCCAGGAGGGAAAGGTTTTAATCTTTGCTCGGATAGAGCTGATAGGATGATATTAACCGGATACTGACCTCTTGCACTGAATAGATGCAGACTGTAGGGCATCCCAGGAGTCCTTCAGGTCTTGTATCTGTTTGCGGACAAGAGGAACCCCCTCAGCAGATGTGTTCCTCTGCACAGACTCACCTCTAGTTACTAGCATCTTCAGCTGAATCTCCTTCTCCTGGCGAGCTGTAAGCAAGGCCTAATAGAACAACCAAATAACTAAAGTCAGTATAGTCCAGAAATGAGTAAAACTGGAATGAAGATCATAGGATTACCTCCCTATCAGTATACCTCAAGTTTGATCATCCTGCTGTCCAGAACATTCTTATCTGCTGTTGGAGTGCAGTAAGTCTGCAGCATGTGACTGGTGTCTGCCACCCAGTTCTGTAGCTCCTTCAGACCCTGAGAGAAAAGCTGGTGCTCTGACACAATCCGTTCAATTCTGGATGCTTTCTCCTGTTGGATGGTCATAGCACATTGCAGTAAAAATCACACCTGACATTTAGCCTGTAAGTAGTGCATCGTGTGATTTCATAATTATATTTAGCTAGCATTAAAGAATAACTAAAATGATGAAACTGTGAATAGGACAGTACTGCACGGTCATTCTGTTTCTTTGTTCGCTGTGAGTTGTCTTTGTTAATATGTAGTTAGGCCTGCGACATATCCAGACTTACAATACCCTATTCATGCAGAAAAGACTGAATATTAAGTCTTAATATCACAAAGTATACAAATTACAGCTACACCATATATAGAAAATATAGTGTAAATGGATGTGAAAACAATGATTGTCTATGAAATGTCAGAGACTTTTATGTCAAAGGGTAACAGTTTAGCCTTCCAGGCAGAAATAGGGTCAGATTGGCAGCAGGCAGGCTGAAATTACCTTCGTAAGGTTGCTTAAAGCTAGGTAGTGAGCGGAGAGCTGCGAGACGCGGTGCACAAAGCCCTTTCCGGCAGTGTGTCCGTCCCACAGCTGCTGGGCCTTTTCTCTCAGCCTGCTCAGCTGAACCTCCTGAGAGGCCAACTCTTCAAGCACAGACTGTAAACGCACAGGTAAGTTAGCACAAGCATGCAGCTTAAGACACAACACAAGGGCTCTGCATCTTCGTTAGTAACACAGAAGGGTTAACATGACTACAAGGATGAAAGGACTGATGGTTAGTGTTACAGACACTTTGCAGCAAAATGACAGACAGCAGCGCAGATTAAGCCATGATGCAAAAGCATATGTGTCTAAGCAGAGTGAAACATGGATGCTTATGTTTGTAATGTTTTAAACACTAGTAATTGATTACCATTATTATATTTACAGTACATTTATCATCTTCTGTGATTACAGTTACATAAAAGCATGAACCAGAGGCTGAGCCATGTGATGTATGTTATATAAATCCATAAAACAATGATGACACTAAAATGGAAAAAATATTAAATTATGCTTGTAAAACCAGAGAGACATGGTTAGCTCTACCAAAAATCAAAGTGGTTAGGGTGTGGATTGAGTACATCAAAAGTTAAAGACTTAGAAAAAGATTGCGCATTTGATAAATGGAGGTGTGTAGGTAGGAAGAAAATTGAGAAATGTTTGAATGTTTTCGAATGAATAAAAGCAGGTAGAGTAATGATTATGCTCAGCTAGATGGCTTTGCTTGTGTTTTGAGAATGACAGCCTCACATAAAGCCATACCTGGAGCCTGTGGAGTTCATGTTTTTTGGCTGGGAGGTCATGCAGACGACTGCTGCTCTCTTGAACTGCTGCCTCTGTCTCATTCAACCAGTCCTGCAGTGGCTCCACACTTGCCTCAAAGTCTCTCATCTGAGCTTGCAGGTTCTGTCAAAAAAGCGTACTTAACCAATTAGCCATCAGTTCTCTCTAATATTCAGACAAACATAAATAAATATCTTATCAATTTTTTTCAACACTATGTACACATTCATAAGACCGATACATAAGGAACACTATACCAAATTTTGGACAAGGATTATGAATTGAGAAAACATTTTGGAAACATACTTGCAACGCAGTCTCTCTCTGATGCAGGTTTGTCATGAATGTCTTCCAGTCCTCTCTGGTGCTGTTCATTTTAGCTCGAATTCCCTCTACTCTGTCTTTAGCAGCAATGCTGGTTAGCAAGTCTCCACTCACTGCCACTGCATTCAGCTTTCCATGACCCTGCTCTCTGTCTCCGAGGAACTCCTTCCCATCACCACAACACAACACAATTTAAATCTGACCATAGATCATTTTCAATCAACTGCAGTACTTAGTTCATAACCACAACTTGTAAACATTTTCTGTGAAGAATTTTGGTGAAAAGCAGTACCTGGATCTTCTGAAGACTAGATGAAGCCTCTGTGAGGTTTTGTGGGACATCAAAACACTTGGCTGTACTAATTTTAGAATTAACCAGCCACAGCTGAAAGTCTCGAAAAGCTGCACGGAACTTCTGCTCCAGTATCTTCTCTTTTCCCTGGCATTCACGAGAAGTCTGCAAACTGAGACTAAAGCAGAAACAAGCCGTTTTAACTACGCCAAAGAATACAAATTCTCATGAAGCCACAATATTTTGTCATACTCACCTGTTATACTCTTTGATGAGGGCAGATACTCTCTCAGACTGTGCTCCCAGGTCTCTGGAGAAACGGCACAGGTCATTCAGCTGTGACTTCAGGCTGTCTGACAAGGGCTCAACATTGAGTAATGCTTCCAGGGTGTCCTTGTTAAAGTAAGAAGAATTTTGGTGAATTGCAAAATCATAGTTTTAGTGTTGTAAATCAGTTACGTTAGCAGCTTGTTAAGAGTGTTCACATGTCTGTAATTCTGTACTGTGCGGACTACCTTTGCAATCTGCCAGCCCTGCACAGCCTCCTCACTGGTGTTCATAGATGCCACCTGTTGCAGTGTATCACGACATCCATTCAGTCGACTGCTGAAGTCTTGCAGGTCCTGCTCCAGCTGTGCTGCCAAACTGCTGAATTCCTGTTCTGAACTGGCCATCTGAGCCAATGTGGCCTCTAGGCCAGAGCACACATGCTTGGCCCCATGCTCCCACTGTTCCCAGGTGGATAGCAAGCCAGCCTCCTCTCTCTCTAAAGCCTCGCATCCGACCGTGGATGTGTGGTCCCGAGCAGCAGCCCCACAGCGCTGCACCCGCGTTAACCGATCCTTGCCCTGCTTCCTCGAGTCCAGTAGCTCCTGCCATGCAATGGTGCAGTCAGATTTCACAGGATTACAATGAACAGCTTTCTAATTGAGTTAAGCTATAAGAATGAAATTACATGTCAATGGAAAAGTCATAAAGAAAAGTTTCATTTAATATGAATGCAAAAGTCATGTTAGATTATTACTATTTACTATTGTTTACTATTATGTTTTTTTCCACACAAAACTAAAGCCAACAGTAGCAATTACTTGCACAATGGAACATGTATAATGTGCATAACTGTATATGGATAACCTTACCCGCACTTTAGAAAGCTTCTTCTGAACAGAAGCGGCATCCCCACTCATGTCAGACCAGCGCTGAAGCTCCTCTTTCGCAGAGGTCAACCAATCATTGAGCTCCCGCACGGCTTCCACGTACTGCTCATGCTCTTTCACTATCTCCTTCATCTGCTGCACCTTACTCTACAGCACATCACCAAACAGGGCTCTATTAACACATCATATCTAACAGCAATACTGGTCAATGTTTATGAATCATTATGAATAACTTTTTAAATTGCAAAGGACTCTACACTTTGATTCTTCACCAATATTATCACATAACGTACTACTGAGTAATGATCTACTTAGCCATAAGCCTTAAAATGAATAACATGAAGTTATGAAGCAAGCAGAAGATAGAAGCACTTAGAGATGGAAAGCCATCATTTTTACTTTGATAACTGCTGTGATGTCTGAGAACTGGGTGCTGAACTCTGCCCGGGACTCTTCAGAAAAAAGTTGGTCTCCAGTTTTCTCATGAAGCTCTGCTGATTTTTCATTCAGTCGAGCGAGCGCTGCTGAGTGTCCTTCCACATCAGCCTGTATGGCCCGCAGTCGCTCTAGCAGAGAGACTTTCTCCTTTAGGCCAGGCTGCTGAGGCAGAGCCACCCCAACCTCCTGCTCCACAGACTCCATCCACTGGTGAAGCTGAGCTTTTCCCTCCTGATAGCAACTCCACTGGGCCACGGTCCACTCCAAACGACTGTGCAGCCAGACAGAAACAAGCAACAGTGATGAACAATGATGTACTTCATTTCTATTATTTATTATCCATAACTACAAGGGGTGTAAACCACTGAAGGTGGCATTACAACTTTGCAGATTTTGGAAAGTTACAATAATATTACAATAATCTTTACAATAAAGCACACACTTTATATTGTCCAAAATAAAATTCTCTGGCTATTCCAAACACAATAAAAAACCTTATGTATTGTTTGGTTGTTCATCTTCAAGTACTGTGTCAATATTTATTCCAGTCACACATGTATTCAGAATGTTGGAACTACTTTACAAGGGTACCAATTCTATAACTACTCTTACAAAAGGTTTATATACTTTTACATTTGACCATTAATTATGTTATAAACACTTTAAAATCATTAATATGCAATAAACTAAAAAGTAGCTAAAAAAATCTTAGGGTTAACAATATAGTGAGCTATGGATGTGAGCTTAATATTTGGGAAGCAAAAGGTCAACGTTGTTTTTTGTTTACATGGTTTACATGGTTTACATGGTGAAATAGTTCCTCCTGGCCTATTTCACGAATGGGCTAACTGGGGTTGTGTGTTGACTGGGTGTGTGGTTTGTGTGCAGGGGCAGTTGGTAGCCTAGTGGTTAGGGCATTCGCCCTGTGACCAGAAAGTCCGGGTTCGATTCCCAAGACCACTAG
>JBBPDC010000001.1:28599237-28616669 GCA_037974485.1 Hemigrammopetersius urotaenia
GGTGCCTAGCGGTCTTGGGAATCGAACCTGGACTTTCTGGTCGCAGGGCGAATGCCCTAACCACTAGGCTACCAGCTACCAAGTGATGTGGTGTCCAATCTCAAATAGCTTCTGAAGTTTATCCAGAATATGCAGGCATATGCCCTACTGGGAAATGAATGCTTGAATGAGAACCAAACTCACTGCTTTGCAGACCACAGAGAGTACTAATAAAAACCCCAACAGAACAGGAGTATTCAAGCCTTCAAAAACACCCATACACTTGACTGGTGGATTCTAGCTCCAAAAACAATGGATGTAGAGATTCATGAGCTGGAGTCTCAAACTGGAGAAACATGCTGAAAGTGGAAAATTACTCTTTCTTGAGGTCAGCCTCAACTTTGTCCATTTGTTCACTGAGGGAACGAGCTTGACTCTGGAGCAGAGACTGATTCTTGGGACCAAGTTGAATTTCTGCTGCCCTCTTCAGGAGCATGTTCACTTGCTTGGCCTCAGTCTCACCCTGTTTCAGCAGCTCCTAAAACAGCCAGTATAACATAGTAGACATTAAAATGAGAACAGGTTAAAGCTTGACATGTGTGTGAAAAATGTTTTAAAATATCAAAATCAACTATAAAAACAACATATTTCTACTGTCACCTTTGCTTGCTCTAGCTCTGCCATCAGGCTCTCTGGGTTACTGAAAGTCATCTCTCTCTCAGTGACTGAGCGTGCTTTGTTCACAAACTCCCCTAGTGCTGCCTGCTGGGTGTCAAACTCCTGCCATGCCGCCAGTGTTGCCTACCAATAGAGACAAGGAGAGCAGCTGTACAAAAACTGTTGATATTTCTCCTATATAAAGATATTTCTCTCTTCTTAAAGATAGTATGGTAAAATTTCAATATTATGTAATTCAGAGTGAGAAACAAGCAAGGCTATTTCTGAGATTTAAGATTACTGACCAGCTAACTGTGTTTTGAAGCAACTGTGAATCTGCATCTTGACAAGTACTAACTGGTAGTAATATGTTTGCACAACCACAGTTCAATGCTCTACGTCGCTCTGGATAAGAGCGTCTGCTAAATGGCGTAAGCATAAACGTACCACAGCTACATTACTCTTGTAGCTCCAATGCAAAACTAAGCAAAACTGTAAATTAGATTTTAAACCAAACTATCACTTTAACTGAACGGAAAATTTGTTTCATAGCACATGGAAAGACGCCACACTGGCACCAAAAAAAATACACGGGGTTCATTAGCCTATAAAACAAGCATGATGCCATAACTGACCTCCAGGCTCTGCTCCTGTGCTTCCATGCCTTGATCCATCTTACTTAGAGTGGTCTCCAGTTTGTCCAGATCTTCCTGAAGACTCTCCCCCAGGCCCTCCTCAGTCTGGAGCTGCTGGCCATGGCTGATCTGCTGCTGCATGTCCTTCCTCTTCAGTCGGAGACGCTTCAACTGTTGCTGTATGATGGTAGATAAGAAATGTAAACAAAAAAAGGCTCAAATGTAATAGGGATAAAATGCATCAATGACTGTGAGTTAGCCTTTCAGGTATAAGGACTGGTACCTGGTGAATGAGCTGCAGCTGCTGAGCTTCTCTTACAGACTCACTGTTAAGGATTTTTGTTACTTCTGCCTGAAGCTCCTGCTGCCCCTGAATTAGCTCATCCAGAGTATTTCTCACCTCTTCCTGGAACTGAACACAGTCCCCAACTGCTAACACCACCTTCTCAGACTAAACATACACGTGTACATACATACACACAGAGAGAAACACACATAGTTCTGTCAGAATGAAATATGCACCCCAAACTATGTTATTCAAAAATACAGCATCAATAATTTATATCAAAACATCAATGTAGTCATTTGGAACGTATCTGGTGTAAAACATTTACTGATGTAAAACATTCACAGAACTGATCAATCATTTATTCAGATTCCTGAGAATCTACTTCACTCATATAACAGCTTGTCTCCGTTGTTGGTCTTACCTCAGAGAGGGAGGTAAGCAGGCCCTTGAAGTCAGTGGAGAGTTTGCTGAGGGCAGCTGCCTGTCTTTGAGCATCGCTCTCAGTGCAGATCTCTATGAGCACAGCCAGGCGAGATTTCAGCCAGCCCATGTTCCCTTCCTGCAGCTCAGCATCATTCCTCAGGCTCTGTACATGAAAGGAAGAGGTCCATAAAGATCATCTCTGCTTAAATATCCAGACGATCACAGCCTGCTATGTTTTTTCTTACCTCTATTGTAGATTTAACCTGGTTAAATTTACTGGGGTCACCGGCTCGATTTCGCAAAAGCCTAAGCTGACTTTCTTTTGAAGTTAACCATGCAGACAGCTCAGAGAATCTGTAAAAAGGCAAAACAACATGCATTATTTAAGTTATAGAACATAAAGTATACAGTACATTTAACCATACTGCAATACAAACTACAAAGTGAAGCATTACAGAATTCAAAGTAATAAGGTGATGCATCAAAAAGTAAAGTTAAACTCTTAAGTTTATTTGTTATTTCCAGTAACAGTGTATATTTGTAAATATTTGAAAAAATGCCATACACCACACATAATCAAATAATTACCTGGTGTTAAACTCTTTCCACTTGTCAGGGTGCTGCATAAGTTTCTGGTGAGTGCTCTCAATGTCCTCTTTAACCTCAGCAAAGGCAGTTCTGGCATTTTCCAGAATCTGGCAGGCCTGGTCACTCTCTGGCAGTTTCAAGCAGATCTCTTCCATGTGCTGAAGTCTTTTCTCACACAATGTCTGAGGGCCCTTCTCTCTAAAAAAGGCCTACACACAAACAACAGACAGAATAACCTGAATCACCTATGCTGAGATGCAACAATACAGAGTTGTCATACTGTAACATTCAATATAAGTCTCTTTACTGAATATGCACAGGTATTGAAAAATACATTCAGCAGAACAGAGAAAATAAAGTATTCAGTTTAGCAAATGGCTAACACATTATAATATATCTATAAAATATATATAAAATATCTAATGCTAGCCAACAATCACATCCCATGGTTTTCTGTGATTAATCACGATGAATTGCATTGTTATACTCAAAATTAAATAATGAATTCAAATGTAATGGATTGTGCAATTTTATTTTTAAAGTACAGCTATATTTATTTAAATAAATAAGGTGCTAGATAAATAAGGTGCACAGTGACACAGCTACAGTTCAAAAATCTCTGTAAATCTGAACTTAAACATTAATGTAATCAAATCAAATGTAAAACCAAAGCAATTTGCCACTGCCAGGACATTCATGTTTTATGTAGTTTGTTATAGAAAAACAAGGTACATGGGGAGCTGGAAAGGGGGACCAACTACATATGAAAGTCTATGTATCTGAATGCAGTGTCATAAAAGTCTCTGTTAGTGTAATGATCAGGCGTCCCATTTTGTCCCATTACAGTCAAGACGTAGAGTGCTGTGTGCTGCGCGTACCCACGAGCCCAAAAAAACAACAAACTTCAAAATAACCTGCATTAACGTGTGTCTTCGAATTAGGAATTCTGTAATGCAGAGCATGTATTTTAATGCCAGGATAATCTCACCCTGTGTTCTTTGACGAGTCTCTCGCTACCCATACCAGGCAGGCTGCGATTTTCACGGGCCAGTTCAGCCTGGCATTCCTGCAGAGTTGCCATCAGACGACTGCGCTCCACCTCCACTTTCAGATTCAACAGGTGGTAAGGAATCTGTGTTTGTACATCCTGAGAAGAGATATTATAGTCATGAGACATCTAAAATTTCCATTCACACATTTCCCTTGATTCTTGATACCGTAAATTGTTTAAACTACTATGTGTCTAGTATCAATGAGAAAAAGATTGTAGATCTATTTATATGCTTTTGAAGTGTAAGAAATGCCACATGGATTTAGGGGACTGTGAACTATATGCTGAAAGAGTACCTGACCTTCCACTGTTTGTGCAGTTTCCTGACTGTTTCCTGCAGATTCTGCTGTTCCTGCACAGGCAAAATGTCAGTGAGCTCATCACAGGCCTTCA
Source organism: Hemigrammopetersius urotaenia (assembly GCA_037974485.1). NCBI lineage: Eukaryota > Metazoa > Chordata > Actinopteri > Characiformes > Alestidae > Hemigrammopetersius > Hemigrammopetersius urotaenia. Next base: position 28,603,253 of record JBBPDC010000001.1, read on the forward strand.
GAAATGCGTTAAGCACTCTCTGATCAAGCTGCCCAAAGAACTCCTGTGGAATTGCAAACAAACCAAAAAAAACACAACATATTCAACATACTGAACTTTTCATTTATTTGATGAACACTATCTTCTGTTCAAGGTTTCTTCTTACGGTGTGCTTTTTGAGCAGGTCCTCTGGGTTTCCTCTCTCCGTCATAGAGCTTCGGGCTATTTTAAGAACCTTCTCCAGCTCTGACCGAGACTCCTCAAACCGCTTCAGCAGGCTACTGTTGGCCTCCACATGCTTCTTCCATTCAGTGGTCTCTTTTATCATGGCCTTTAGGCACATTAATATGGATAGTTATGCACTGATATTTGTTATTATGTACAGTCATACAGGAGCATTGGATGACCCTGAGAGCCCACTATACAAGAACATAGTTCACATACGTTCATGTTGACTGGTTACACTTGGGTGTAACTCATTTGTGAGGATAACTCACTTGTGAGGAGGTCTGAAGTTCTGCCACTCTCTTCTGCAGGAGAGATGTGTCCAAGTGTCCCAAGGTTTTGCTGCTCTCTAGGGCCTTCATTATGATCTGATGATTTTTATCAATTACTGTAAGACACTTTTTACAGCTTTGCTGGTATGTCACAAGCTCCTACAAACAATGAGAGACAAAGGACATTAGTCACAATCTTATTTTTTAGAACATGAAACTGAAAGTCTAATTTTATGATGCATACACGGAGATAAGCAAAATATTGTTTTGTGGAGTGAAAATATTTTCAGGCTTTGCAGGAAATGTCCTGCAAATTTTACTGCATATTTTTGCTTTTTTCAATTATTTCAAATTCAGAAACTGTAATTGTGCATTAAGATTTGTTCTTCAGAGAACGTACTTAGGAGATCAACTGAGCTTTCATTGTGCTTATGACTTCATTACACTACAGTGGCAGTTTTTTGTGCCTAAATGTGACACACATCTGAAATTTTGAGAAGGTTCCCTATGTGGTACTAGATCAAACAGATCAGATCATGTGTGGTTTTTTTCACACTTTATTGTGCATGCACATAGTATTAAATATATAAAGATAGTAAGTAATGATCAATATGACTGTAATGTCAACATAACTTTAGACAACATCAGTATTGTGCTATTCATACTATTAATGGTTCCAGCATGATCTCAGTCACCTGACACTTCTGCTTGAAGTCTCCCGGGGTCTCAGAGTCACGTGCACTGGTGATGCGGCTGGCCTTCTCCAGAGACTGATAGAACCCAGTGATGTGCTTCTCCATCTCTTCTAAAGGAGGCAACAAGGCCTGGGAATCTCTCAGCAAAGGCAAGGCCTTCTCCCGTATCTAACACACATTAAGGTCATTCAAGTAATGATAATGAAAAGTGACACATGTGTCTTTGATCTGACAGAGCAGGTTAGACAAACTGAAACAGGCACCTTGCTGAGTTCCTCTTTGATGGTTGCCATGGCAGCCAGCATCTGTGTGATCTCCTCTTGAGGGGTGTCTTTGGTCAGCTGCTGGGCATTGCGTGTCGCTGTCTTATATACTGCTTCCATTGCAGGCAATTTGTGCTTGATATCCTTCAGATGAGGATTTAATTTTAAATACAGAATTGAAATACATTTTTAAAGTTTAAAAATGTATTAAAAATGTATGAACATCTCCTGGGTGATATTTTACCTCAATATCTTGAAGAAATGTCCTTATGTTTAAGAAAGAAACTTGGACTGGCATACTCATCCTCTCATTGGATGTGTCCATAAAAATATTTAAAGCTAAAATACCATCCTCATAGTCTTTCCTCAACTTGTCCACTTCATCTGCTCTTGCATACTGCATGTGGAGAGACAGTGCATTATTTGATTTCATATACATGATCATCAAGTGCCAGTAATAGCCAGCAATAGTGACAGCAATAATGCCAGCATGTTATCATGCTTTTTTCATTATTGCTGAAAATAAAATCCAAATGTAAATGTAATTCATTATCTCACTCACTCACTCACTCACTACTTAATGAATTATGCAAAAACACTTCCGCAACACATGTCATGTAAATTGCATATATAGCAAAATGACAATAACAACTTGACTAAAATGACTAAAAGTTTGTCACATACATGTTTGACTTTGACAAACAGCTCCCTCCATCTTCCATTGAGAAGGAGCAGCTGCTGCTTCAGGTCTCTAGACACAGTCTCATCACAAGTCTCAATCAAGAAGTTCCCTGCATCGTTCATGTCCATGTGTTGTTGTATCCAATGTGGAAGGTTACGAAAGAATTCCTGAAAAAGACACAAAATGCCAAACTCAAATTCCTCATGAAATTTTCTCTGGTTTAATCAAGCTTTAATTACTATTACTTAAAACACAATGAGTCAAGTGAGACACCACCATCTTTGCCCTGTGACATACTGTATACACATACTGTATACATCATAATTCATGTTTTTATGCTTGTATATGTGCCATTGTTAATTATTCTAATTGTTGGGTGGAACACAAAAAGCTTGTGTTCTGGAATCAGGTATCATTAATAATAATTTTAATCTGGCTTTCCTTCTCCAGTGGGTCATGTGAAAAGCCCTGTAGATGTGGTAGTGGTGCATCAATGATTTCTGATTCCAGTGCTTTTTCAACTGCTTGTCATTCTGCCCACTCAGGTTGAGCAACCCCAGAATATACCAAGGAACGATGCTGACTAGTGGGCACAAAATTCTTCAAATACACCTATGTTTTCACTTGACAACAGATGGTAAGAGAAGAATACACACTATATATGTTATACTCACACGCTTGTCACTCTCTGAGTGGTTCAGCATCTGCTCTGCATCCTCCAGCCAGGCCTGCAGGCTGGCTACTGTGCTACTGTACTTCTCCCAGTTAGAAATGACCTCCTCTAGCATGCTTCGCACACTGCGTACCTCCACTGACAGGTTCTTCCACTGCGCTGTCGCATCGCTTAGAAACTTATTCACCCCCTCGCGATCTTCAGCTGAAAACACAGACCCACCTCATGAACACCTTTTCAGCACAACGGAGAATATTCTTTCCAGGATAAATTAACAAATAAATAATGACAGAAATGGCTAAGAGACATGCAAAGACCGTGAGTAGAGGATTAGAGCTATAATATTAGCTTGGCAGTAATTGTTAGAATGTGAGCTCAGGTATTAAGAGTTGTGAGAGTAAACAGTGCATAGTCAATCATGGAACTGTACACACTGGGCATAGTGATTAGGGGCTAGAAGCAAATGCATCAGTGCATCTAAACATACCTCTCCTGGAAATCCTACAGCCTAGAATATGAGATGAACAATTAGGTTCTTACACATTAAGCTCATCCACTTCTTAGCTAATATACCTGTACACCAAGGAAACTATTAAACTCTGCTGCATATGTAAGTGGTTGATTTTGCAGTAAGTAAGGCTTCTTTAAGAGTGCCACTACAAAAAAAGAAAACACTGACAGAATAAGGCCTGGTGCACTGTCTACCACAAAAAAGGCAGAAAGAGTGCTACTATAACTCTCTCACTGACCATGAAAGGAAGCATTACGATCTAGCTCTGGGAAAGATCAAAGTGAAATGGGCTTTACCTGAGTTATCAGATTTAATATAGATGTCAGCAGCTTGTTTAAGGGTCTGAAATGTTGTCTCATACTGCTCAAAGAACTTGTGACCTTCAATGAATGCCTGTGTAGAACAGAGGTACGGTAATAAAGCATGTTAGAGGCATGTGGTCTCAATCAATCTACTTCACGTGACGCAAAACTGTGGACTCACGATGTAGTTCTGCAGAAGCAGCTCCACAGAGTCCCGCCGGCCGTATTTGATGATCCAGGATTTAAGCTTAGACTCAGCCAAAATAAGAAACGCCATGAGACGATACTTCATTTCCCAGAATTCCAGTTTAATAAGGTGAACATGCGTTGAATTAGACACAAAATTGAATCTGTGGAAATAATACTTAGATTTAATACTATTAAATTAACTTTGCATTGTATTGCATCATAGTGGTCACAGTAGACGTGTATCAGTGCATATGCAGGTGAATTCAACTTCCATTTCTGGTATCAGAATCAATAACAGTAATGAGGTATTCACTCATTTTGGCCAATGGAAATAAATTCCTGTGAACAGTCACTTTTATGTATTCAGTGTCTTTTCATTCTCTAAAAATCCTGAATCACAATCCAATTGGATATTACACGATAAATGTTTCCCTGAAGTACCGCTGTGAGTAAAGGTGGCCAATATGACAATTTCATAGTCATAATGACTCATATGACGGGTCATCACAAAAGCATATTGTGGATGGATATCTGTACTTAAATAATTCTGCACATTTCATTATTTGAGAGCATGATTATTCTGAGTAAATTGTATATAGTGGAATTCACAATGTGAAGTTAATTTTAATAATAAAATTAATTTTACTGAATTTAGTTTTGGCTCAATGTATTGTGAAAATGTCTTAATATATTTTGTGATATTATATTTTTGCTATACTTCTAGGGAGATTTGTATCCCTAGCTCAGAGTGAGGTTGCAAAAGAGTATCTGACCTTTCTGCCATGTCTTGGAGCTGTTCAGCTGGGACAGGAACACCATTGACTGCTCTGTCTCTGTGAATCTGCTGAAAGGTCTGTCTGTGGCTTTCCAAATTCGTTAACACCTCCTGCAGAATTAAGAATGACCATATTAGCACTACAGCCTTGTATTGTGTACATCTCTGAAACTTGTGATGAACTTGTGAATACAAGAGCACACACAAGCAGCATTTCCAGAATGACATACCTTGTGCTGCTCCAGCTTTCTGTGTATGATGTTGGCTGTCTCCTCATGGACCTGCTGAATCGGTATGTCTTCTCTGAAAGCAAGTTCTGCCCGATGTAGCCAGGCTCCAATCACCCCCAGTGGATCAGGTAAAGACTTATCCAGATGGATATGCCAGTCCAGTATCTACAAAAAACCACACTGATAGCATTAAAAAGACAAGCCTGCATTTGTACAGAAAAGCGCCCAGAATCCTTTCCTCTATCTGACAAGTGCATACTCCACATGATTACACTCTGCTGGCTGGTAGACAGGACAACTGGTAGTTCAGTGGAGTACTGTGTTGGTCTAGACAAAACCCCCTCTGTGTGTGCTCTCCAACCCCCTTAATGAAGTTTAGAATGGAGTGAATGGCCTTCACTCCACTTCACACTTCATACTGTAACAGCCAATGACAGTTCACTCTCTCAGCAGCACCAACAAAACCTTTTGAAAATGATGTGGACATAAAATAGCCTCTATTAGATCATCAAAAAGATTTATCAAAAAGACTTATAAACAGGAGAGAAAGACTCGTCCCATGCCTCCTACGCACGAGTGCTTGTGTGTTCCCAAGCAGAGTAACTATGATGATATTATGTGAGGCGCATACCCTGACAGTCACTTGCTCCCAGGCCTGCTTCACCACTGCCTGGTCCACAGACAGTTTACCGTCCTTGTGCACAGGCTGCAGCAGCGACTCCACCTGCTTCTTTCTCATCTCATACTGCACACGGAAACTCTTAAAGGCCTGGAAAACAAAGAAAAACAAATGAACATGCTGAACCTTTCTACACGGTCAATAATGGGCAGTACAAGCAAATACAAGTTTAAGTTTATTTTGCAGTTCTGAAAAACAAAGAGAAAGGAAAGCAGTGAATTCTCAAATCTTGTCAAATATGTTTAAATATTGTCCACTGCCATAAAAGGAGTAGCGTTTTGCATTATACATGCAAATATACAAATTTTGGCTCAGCTCTTCAACATAAATAAATAAAACAAGACAATAAAAGAAGTACTAGAATTGAGCAAACTTACCTTAAAATTGAGAAATTTTACTTGATTTGTTTTTTTCTGAAGACTTAACCTTTCTATAAACAGTATCTGACTTAACTCTTATAAACAGTATTTGACGTATTCCTTTAATGTTTTGTGCACACAGATAAAAAAAGAATATGGAAACCTTCTCAACCAATTTATAACAGTTGATACTGAAGTCTTGATTAATGAGTGACCTATGTTATACGAATGTTTTAAAATGTGACATGTTTTGCTGAGATTAAACTGTTGAAAAAAGACACTAGAAGGAACCTCATATAATATCGCAAATGTGAGCCAGTATTGAAGTACATCCTTGTTATTAATACTATAAAACGAAACCGTAATATTATTTTGACACCAACAGCAGTAAACCCAAAAAGATTATATATTGCACAACACTAAAAATAAAAAAATGATTAGAGTGATTGTTTAACCAAGGGCAGTTGAAATACTAGATGGACAAGCAGCCTGTTGTTTCTGCTCAGCTACCTGATATTTGTCAGTAAGGTTGCCCTCTGCTCCTTGTGCTCGTAGTATATCTCTTTCCAAATGATCCAGCCAAGCTTTCAACTCCCGCAGAACCTTCCGCTCTTCCCTCTGCGAACACACACACAGACATTTACACTTGCATTCATTCCTTGTTTAGTGGCATGTTATCAGCTTTTCTGTATCATCAAAGCCCACACCATACAAACCACAGATCAAAAGGTCAAAACTTCTAGGAATACTGAAAACAGTGTTAAATTGAAACAAAAAGTCCTACTTATTTTTTATTTAGAAAAGTTTCACATAATTGCAAACTAGCGTGTATGAGCATTATTTAAGAACATACACATACCTCAAGCATTAGCTCAATATCTTGAGGATCATACTGTCCAGGGGAGCAAGGCACACAGAGAGATGCAGAGACAACACAATCGAGACGTTAGCAGAAAGAGAGAGAGAGAAAAAGAGACAGGACAGAAATGCAGAAAGAATCCACCTCAAACACTAAAGCTGGACGCATGCAGACATGATGTGACACCAGGACTTACCTGCAGCGTTGGGATAGAGAGGGCAAAGGTTGGAATGGAACGAAGATGCAGCTACAAATGCACGAGACAGGTGAACAGATGCACATGACAGGTGACAGAGAGTGAGCATACGAAGCTTGTTATTATGGAGCGTGGGATTACATAATGAACAGCTCTTTCTTTGACTTGATTCTTGGCTGTGACTGGTTTGCACTGCATGGTGTACAGGCACTACAGCTAAGGACTAAGTAACAGCAAGTAGCTCCATATTTTGAACTAGTACACAGGCATGCAGATAATATGACATTTGGTCAGGGTCTTAAGAGCAAACCTCCTCTTGATGTCCATCTGTCTCTGACTGGTGGGGGTCAGGGTAGTGCTTCAGGAACTGAGCCACATATGTCATTATGGACTTCTCATCAGGTTTATCCACATCCACATCTGCAGAAATGCAGAGAAGAGCTCGTATGATGATGATACAGATTCAGCCTATGAATTGATAAAGTCACTCAATCTAAAGAATGATATGAGTACATTCATTTATGCAGAAAATGCAGTGCAGTATGCGTAAAACCTTGCCCCTGAAGATTTATAGTATTTTTAGCTTGTCCCCAGGGCCACTGGTAGCTCCAGTAATTATGTCAGCCTCTATCCTATCTCCATCCATGTCATGCTCTTACAGCTGCATGGCCTATATTTGTGGTTGCTGTCTGTTTGTAACGAGGCCTGAGATGTTCAGTCATAATACTGTATCGCAACTTTATGGTGGATGCACATTAGGGTTGTCAAAAAAAGATTCTCAGATAAATTTTAGTATCGAGTTTGATATCAATTAGCACTGGTATCAATACTTTAATACCAGTTTTGCATCTGCCGGTTCACGGAAATCGCTGGCAGACTACAACAATTTTCAACAGGCACTGCAGCGTGCAGCCCCTCCCCCGGCTATCTGGAGTACCTCGGCCAGGGAACTAGTGTTGCTCTTGTCAACGAAAATTATGACTATCATAGTCAATGAAAGTTTATCACGTGACAAAAACGAGACGAGACGCAACGTAAATGCTAGGCATGTGACGGCAACTACGTAATATTGTTGATGAATAAGAACGATGCTAAAATGTCTCTATGTCTCACAAAAATGAGACGAGACGTTATCTCAACAGCATGGCGTCCCAATACTTTCGTCCACTGAGAGGCACTGTGAATGAAATCTATCTACAATGGCCAAAAGTAATGGGACACAGGGCCAATATAGTGCCAGGGAGAGATAAATCACACACACACACACACACACACACACACACACACACAATGTCTCTCTCACTCACACATACACACACACACACACACACAGCATTTTGATAAGCAGCCTTTACAATATCCATACAAAAAAGCTGATCCTAAATTGTTCTGATTTGGTTGTGTAGACTATATTTCTTGACACCAACACACTGAATGTAACCTTCCCTCAATGATCTTTACAGAGGGAAAAAATGCACTGCTAAGTTCTGAGTTGGCTAATAATAACAATAATAATAAAACATTTAATTTATAAAGCGCTTTTCAAAATACCCAAAGAGTAGAAAAATTTATCCTTTGATACTGTACATCAAAATCATTTTAACTGAAATACGGTTAGAAGAAGCTGAAGCACCTTCAGGGTCTAGAAGTCGTGGAATGCCTAGTTCGTTCTCTGCCATACTGAAGGCTTCCTCCAGGTTCTCACGGTTGTTTCTTCGCTTCACAAGCTCCATGTCCACTAAGTCTGGGCGAATGGCATATATGACAGAATGGAAGGCCACCCCGCTACGCCAGCTGCGACCAAAGTCTTTCACCTCAATCCCCAGACGTCTGTCAAAACATCACACATTCACTTTCAGGAGAAGCTTTGAAGCCATAGCTTGACAAAATAATCTGGCCGAGGCATGACTGTTGTCCAAAATCTGCTTCTTTATGTTTGCACTGAAGCGATGAGGCTAGTGTACTTAACAAATAATGCCAGTTTATAAGCCACCAATAAGCTCTCGGCATGCCTAAATGATCACACGCTTGCCTCAAACTGCATCATATCTGTAGATAACAGTGTCAGAAACCACATAAGTAAGTTCCACATGAGATTACTAAACGTTTGAGGCAAGTATAGGATGTTTTGCACATGAATCTCATATGACCTGAACTGTTCAGTATTAGTGTCCATTACTTGTTAGCTACATATGCCCCTTAGCGCCAATGCAAAACTAAATGAGAAAACTTTACACATAGTTCATATTTTTACATAACAAATATATTTAGGGTAAGAGGACAATAAATATTTATATTTAATATATTTTTTTTATATTTTTATTCACTAAGGGATTTTTATAGCCAAAGGAAAAGTCACACATGTTGATCAAGAAGCAGTTTAACACTACATGTCACTGCAATTTCTACAGTAACATTACCCAGTTTGGTAAAAGCATGACATACTTGGTTGCTGTGCATTGCACCCATTGAAGCAGGGCTTTTTTAGCATTGCCTTGGAACTTGGTGACAACTTTTCTCTTCATGGGTGGACTTGTTGTCTCAGAACTGGCCATGCTTTCGACAGAAGATGCACTATTAGACAGTGCCTGCAGGGCTGGGAGGTTACTTGTTAGCTCCTCAATCTGCAAAAGACATCAAGAAACAAGTATGTCATACATGTAAATGTAGATACACTGACAAACTGCAATACAATTATAATAAGCATATATTCATTTAATTATAAATAAAATACACATTTGTGTACTGTTTACAAAAGAAGTCATCACAAAGCCATCTTCATACATCCAGGTCCAAGCTCCTAATGAGATCTATCTATACATTTTGACAAATTACCTGGAAATAGAGGATAATGGTCCATATTAATCCCAAGACAATGGATGGCCTTCCATCAGCAATATCAGTGGCATTTATATTGACTAGTTTTATCTGCAAAGACATAAATGAACAAATTCAGTTTCACTATGAAAATGTTCCAAACCCTTAAAAATGAACATAATACATATAATGTATTTCCATTCCAATACATTAAAGACAAAAGTCAGAGCACCATTGCAAGCCATTCAAAAAAGCAAAGCTCATTCATTGTTTTTCATGTGTGCACCACTGAATCAGGGACCAGACAAGCAAACTCTCACTCAGACAAGCAAATTTTTTCTTTTGGATCTTTTGGTTTTCTGTATTTGGAATTAAATACGACAGGAAAATATGGAGTCAAGAAAATAACACAGTGCCTGTTTCAATAAGAAAATCAGATTATATTCTGTAATGGAAAATGCAAAATACTTTAGCAAACTAATGAGACTGAAGCGGAGTGTTGAAATGTTGGAGAGAAGCACTATTTTTCTCCATAATGAGCTAAGCGTGAACAAACAACCATGAGTGAGGTACAGCTCCAGAGTGTACTGACCGGAGATCCCCGGTACACAGACTGAGAGAGGGCACGCCAGGAGAGAGGGCACAGTAAAAAAAAAAAAAAACAAGAATAACATGGTACACAAAAACGAAGAGGAAATTACACCTGATACTTCGGCTTGTTTCTCTGTTACTCATTATGATCATGTCTTAGTGTAATCACAATATAGATGGGTAAGGCGGGGGCTTGGCATAAGGCTGAATATTCAGTCCAGACAAAGGTTTGACACACATATTTATAAAAGTGTGGTGTTTTATAAAAAGAGTGAAGACATGCATTAAATGAATAAAGGAGGTGTTAAATGAATAAAGATTTTTTGTAATACAACTGTATTGTATTTTAGACCAGTGGTCCCCAACCTTTATTTCGTCACGGACAGGTTTAATATCAGAAACTATTTTCACGGCCTGGCCTTCAAGGAGTGGCAGCTAAATATACGTATACGTATTTATACAAATAAATGATTTCCATAAAAATGGGGATATTTTAAAAATATAATAATAGAGTATCTTTAAAATATAATAATAAACGTAAATCCAATGTGTACTCGCAGCTTTATTAACAGCATTTTCAAGTTTCTTTTTTATTTTTTCTGTGCAGCCTGCGGACCGGTACCACATGACCCACGGCCCGGTATCGGTCCGCAAGCCGGGGGTTGGGGGGCACTGTAGCTTGGCATTCTTTCAAACAGTCTTTTGAGGACCTAGCTCTTTTTTAGCTCAGTTTTTTGTGGACCTTTTCTCAGAGATTGGCAGTCATTTAAAAATATATGTGTATCGTTTTTTAAATAAATGCAAAAGTAGGAATCACACAAATGTCAAGTATTTAATTATAAGCTTTTAGATCATAATGTCTTAGAGATTATAAACAAACCCACATTCAGTTAGGAGTGTCTAAACCTTTGACTGGCACTGTATCTCCTTTCTGAGATGAGAGAACATTAAGCTAAACAAACCAGACAGAGACATTATAAGGGTCGGTATGTGATATGGGGGACAGGAGGACTTGTAGTAGGTGTGAGAAAAGATCACTGACCTTTCTGCCTTCTAAAAACTTCAGTGCAGTGCCGATGTTGGACACCCAGTGGATTCTCTTCAGCTGACGACCCTGTTCACATGGCTGGGGAGAAACAGAAGTTTTGTGAGAAGCTGAATATAAGTCACTGTTTTTTCCACTGTAGCCAGCCGGCTTAATGGGCAGACAGTGCCCTCAAGATAAACGTAATTGCGGCTCTGCTCACATCGTCAGATTCAGGATTTTATTCAGAGGGATAATCTGTAGATTTGGTGAGACAACATGGGCATAATGCATCTCAGTAGCACTTACTAATCTCTGCCCAGACAGCACCTCCAACAGAGCCAGCAGTTTCACCCCATCCTTGATGTCCTCAAAAAGGTCACTGATTTCTAAAGGAGGGTTACGCTGTGGAAAGAACACAGAAACAGCAGAAAATAAATAACATCACTAAATCATTAGTGTGACTTGTTTAACCTTTTAACCAGAAAGGTTTCAGAAGATCTCAACCTTGCCACTCATGTTAGGAACCGCAACACCTAAACACTGCTTTCTACACTGTAATTACAACAGCCATGCTGTACTTGCTGTTACAGGCAGAACTGGCCAAAGTATACAACACACTCCTGGAAAATCCTTTGCATCTACAGTCCTGTTTCTTATAGTCGAAACAAATGATGGCTATTATTCAGAATCTTGTCTATTCCTTATGTGTATTATGATTACCTTGAAGTGAAGTATGATCACATTTACACATAAGAAAGTCTTTGCCTACAGTATCCCATCTACAAAACTCCATCCATTGCATAGTTAATGAGCCTGCAGGTCACCCATGCAGTACGGCTTAGCCGTCTGCATGTAAATCTGTATAAAAAGGTTTGGGAGTGATATGAGAATGAAAACAAAGCACCATCTGTGATACCAAGAGGAACAAACACAAAACAGTGAGGTCTCTTTATAGAGGCTTTTCAAATGAAATTTTCACACTGAAAGCTGGATGCCTGTCGGCTTGTCAAGGTTTTTTCCCTCAACAGAGAGCCTGCTGCATCATGGCACACACACACAGAAGAGCTGTTAATTTTACACTGGTGCTGAGAGAAAGCAGGCAAGTCTACAATTTAGAGCTTAAGAACGGGGTGAATTTGTCACCAATAGCCTTACTGAGACAGTAATAATGGTGTGTAGGTTTAACTACAGATGGCATAACAGTGTTCACACGTATCAATATGAGGACATCATCATAAAATGCTTAATTGAAACTGGAAGGCAGTTTTTTGAGTGGGTAGACCTTCATAGCTGTTTTGAGTGCATTAAAAAGTTCAATTTAATGTTCAATAGTTTTTACAGAAATAAATACTGGATTTCTGTTGGTATCAGCCAACACTCAAGATGTTAATATCCAGAAGTGTACTGGAAAATAAAAATGTGTATTGGCCATTCTCTAAACCTAAGGCCAGATATTAGGATGTTATCTACTGTAGTTGCCTACTTATCAATGCATAACTAAACCAAATGAAATATGATAAACGTTAAATATGATATAGTTTATTATCTTCACATAAGTCGCAAGCATACAGAGAACTAGCTTTAAAGGCCAGCCTCACTGTCAAAGGGAAAATATTTTTCAGGGCCTCAAAATATTTTTCAGATAATTGAAACAACAATCAGAGCTGAACTAGCATTTTCTATGAGAATTTCAGAAAGAAATGTCAAAGGTAGAAGCAAGAGAGATGCGAATGATATGCAAATAATACCATTAAATGCTAGATTCCGATGGGCAAGTGGAGAAGAAGAAGCAGACAGGACTGAATGTGAGAGACAGAGGAGGAACAGAGTCTGACAGTGTGTGTAAGAGTCACAGCTGCATTCAGACTGATAGAAAAAATGCCATTTCTCAGCAAATTTTCACACTCGATATCAATATGCATGGAGCAAGCAGTGTGTGTGTGGCATTAATAATAGTGGTGCAACGGATCACTGTTGATCCATGATCCGAACGGATCCCTCTCCACGGTTCGGCATGCATGTGATCCGAAGATCCGAAAGAAAAATAAAAGCTCCGCTGAATGGTGCGCGTAGTCAGTCTGTCAAGCGATAGT
>JBBPDC010000001.1:28617716-28650363 GCA_037974485.1 Hemigrammopetersius urotaenia
ATGTTTTTAATGGGCAAAAATACTTAAATAAATGAAAAGTTTAATTTGTCTCGTCTTTTTTTTGCTGATCCGAAAACCGATCCGATCCGTGACTTAAAACCATGATCCGATCCGAACCGTGATTTTTTTTATCCGTTGCACCACTAATTAATAATATCTAGCTGCAGTGTCTTCAGCTCCACACATTATAGAGCTTCGTCCAAACTTTTCAGCATTGTGCTCTGAACTGCTCTGGGTCTGACCCAGCGGAACAAAAAGACCTCTCAGCTCAATCTGTGCTTGGCTGACTGGAATACTTAAACCTGCCGTTTGTGTCAGATTATCCTCTCTTTGTGGGCAGCAAAGTGCCTCGTCACCAAAGCAACTAAGAGAGAAGCAGCAAAGCAATGATTTGCCATTAAATTTGAATGTCTTCACAAAGCGCACTAGTTCTCAAATACATTTATGTGCAAATTAAAAACCACAATCATACATTCACTATCTCTTGATGTTGACTCATGGCTGTGTTAGGCAAAATCATAACATAACATGCCAAAAAGCCTTAGGAGCAGACCTTCTCCTGCTGAGAATTGTTCCAACCCTTCTTGTCGACCATCTGCATACATGTACGGTTTCCAAGATTACCCAAGATCACACAGAGACACACACACACACAAAGAGATTCCTTTGGACAATGTGATCCTAAAAGCATAGGTGAAACCAGCATTTAAACCGCTGACAAGTTCAGAAGAAATCTCAGTACTGAAACATAGCAGATGCTCTTCTTGCTTCTACAGTCAAGCAAAGAAGCCCCAAATTCTGAATAAAGTCCTCTTAAATTGGTGATGAAACTGTGGCAGTGTCAAGTTCAGTGCAACACCTGAATGTTGTTACAATTCAGCTAACTAAAGGTAATACCACTATCACACCAGTCATTCAAATTTTACCATCAAAGTTCACTTAGGGGCAAAATCAGGTTGGGAATTAAAGCAGACTTGCTGTCACACTGCTTTAGAATCTGACCAAACATGCTGCAATGTGGACTGTAGTCTTACCTAATGCATTTGTCTTCCTGTTTGTATGTGTTAATGTAGAAAATGACTAACTGTTAGCTGCAGTGTAAAGAGAATCCATGTTTAGCAACAGGTGCTCAGCAGAATGATTTAGTTATTCTGAAAAATAACATGATGGGTGGAACACTTCTCAACCAATCAGACAGTGGGATCAGAACTAACTGTTCTGATACCAATACTCATTTCAGCTGAAATAACTTCAGATTTGTGTTTTCTTTTTCAATTCGATACTCCAATAGTTCTCAAATTAAATGCTTTCTAATATTTATTATGATGGTGTTCAAAGTCATCACTCCAGCCTGTATTGTTTTGGCATAGTGAAAAGGGAGCATCTAAGTGAAGTTCCAAACAGTACTATTCCCCTGGAGGGTCACTCTAGGTCTCACCATTGTTTGAAACTTTGTGTGTTTTGTTGAAACTGTCTGCCCTATTTTGGCCTGTCCCTGAGGATCTGTTATGTTGGCTTTAAAAACTAACCACTCTCTAAGGAAACAGACACAAAGTCAGCCTGTTCAGACAAACAGCACAAGCTCAGACTACCACTCTGACCAAAGCAGTGGGAGGTCTGCACAAAGCACTATTCATTTACTAAGCACAGAACATAGACACTCAACATGCTACTGTTTTATAATGTCACACTCAAGCCCTGTCCATTAACATGATGGACTGTTTACTGAGCTGGGTATGATACGACCGCCGATCATTATATTGCTACTTCTTGATTACACACTCACTTGCCTCTCAGAGAGTCCCCAAGATGGTAGGTCACAAAGCTAATCACAGTGGCTATTCTCTGTTCACAGATGAAGAAACACAACTGAGGAGAAGCCGCTACCCAGCTGACCCACGCAAGAGCCACAGACAATAACACTATAGCATAGCAGACCTGAGTGCAACGCCAGAATCTCAATTCTACAAACCTGCCTGTGACTTAACACAACCCACAACCTCCATTTGACAGTGTATTAGAAAACAATCTCACCTTGGCCAAATGTGAATTAATCCACTTTGTGAACGTTCTTTTCTGGACCAACTCCTGTTCATCTGGAAAAGAAGAGAAAGAAATGACAACACGCCAAATAGACAACCTATGTCTATTTTCGCCACATCCTCAGGGAGATATTAAAGGCTCATCCCTGTGCTCCTCCGCTCCGGCAACCATGACTCACCAAGGCTTCTTTTATATTGCTTTATATCGCTTTTATAAGTGCATCAAGAGTGAATATTTTATACTTTTACTCTTCACCAGTGAAAAGGTCAATAGGCACAGTCTCAGTTAGCTGGTATTCCACAGCACAGCACTGCAGAAATTAGGATCTTTAGCAGAACAGAAAGCACTGACATTTCATGAACATGCACTGAAATCACTTGAAATTCACAGGATCTCAAAACACAGGAGACTAATGGAGCTCTTCATTGAGGCTATACATTCCACACAATTTGCATACATAAAGCTTGAAAACACGTATAACAAAATGTATACATAATGGATGGATACATAACACTTCACTTTTGCACACCTCCAATGACATGTCAGCCATCCCAATCACCAAAAGACCATTGACATTTATGCAAGAAGGGCACAAGCAGCTTACATCAAATGCATTCACAAGAGACAATGTCCTCTTTTTACATGCATCCAGCTGCTGCAAGGTATGGGACGCCATTTCAAAAAAGCATCCGAGGAGCACATGATTTGCCAATGCAAACGTAAGCCGGTGCAGGCTTGACACGCTGAGGCCTTTTAAACTCCAACATGCGCACTTGGTTTTGCAGCTACATCCAGTGCACACGTGCAGGGGAGATCTGTGAAAACTCGGCCCAGGGAGCGAGAGAGGCGGACAGTAATTACCTCTCTCTGCCGGAGGATCTCAGCTGGCCAGTAATGTCTAGTGAGGAATATGACCCAGTGCTGTACCACTGCACATCTCGCTCATGCATCTGCTTCAACCTACATACGGCACAGTACACACTACATATAAATCCTCTCTGCCAGACTCTCTCACACACACACGTCCTGCAGGATGACGAGAGACATCCACGGCTCCACTTACCGCGTAAATACTGAAAGAATCCAGTCACCAGATTGAGAGAGGTGGTTTTTTTCACGGCTACATCCTTAAACTGAGCCATTTGTCGTGCACTTCGCACTTTCTCGTGTTCTCTGGAGTGGTCAGTGCATGTGTGCGTGTGTGTGCGCGCTCGGCTGCAGATGTCATCCGAAGAGGAAAAGCAGTTGGAAAAAATCAGCTATCTTTTTGTAATCGTCAGGAAGCAAAACAGATCAGGCAGACTGTGCTGCTTTCCCTCTAAAAAACACACACACACACACACACACACACACTGGTGGTCCCTCCCTTTCTCTTTCACACATACACACACCCCTTGGCTGTGGCGACTTTCCTAATGGAGGGCAGTTTTTTGAGGCAGGCTGCTTCCTGTTGTCGGTGGGGACAGAGCCATGCTGGAGTGGATCTGCTCAGCCTCCAGCACCATCCACAGCATCTCCACATCTATGGCACCTCTCCTCCAATCAGCACCCGAGAGCCGTAATGACGTCACACGGTCTTGGTTTATGCAGGGCGGGAGGGTGGAGGGCAGGGGTGCGGGGTTGGGGGTCAGCTCCAGTGTTACACAGCCTTACCATCATGCAGCTCGTTAAAACGTGTAAGGCTCACAAACGCTGTTAATATCATAAGCGCAAAGTGATATATAGTAGGTGTGTAATACACAGAAGTCCAGATTTGTTATAATACACTAGTGTCTTGGGACATGTTTTTCTCCACAGAAATATAAGCAGTGCCTTGACATCACATGTAAGCAGTACAAACCTTAGTGTCTCTATCATGTGAACAGCACACATGCATGTGCACTGAGGATGTGTAACAATTGACATATTTTCACATATTTATTTTAAAATGCCTTTATTTTACAGATCTTGAAATGTATACAGCACAGACCAACATGTAACCCATGGCCACATAACCTGATAACAAAAACCCTAGAACCTAAAAGCTCTTGGGAAAAAGCATAAGCGCCACCTCCCCACCAAATGTTCTTTAATAGGGTGTACCCACATGCCTAGTTTTGTTCAGTAACAGTGTTTTTTGAAGATGGTAAATAAAATGTTGAATTTCTTTGTATGATACTCTATAGGTCTATCACAATTATTACATCATTGCCTATGGAATGATTATATAATCCGTTACACATCAAATTGTTCCACAATCAAACAGCATGTGAACTGGGTGCATCAGTTGAGTTGAGAAGAAAAAAAGAGGAAACCCACTCACTGAGATACATTATTTAATTATAACAGAGTAGCACCAGGCAATTGTTTATTTGTTAGTTATTTGGAGAGCTGGGTCATTTATTGAATTACTGCAAACAAATATTACTTGGAAATGTAATATTGTGATATGATTGAATAATATTGTGATACTGTATTCTATCATTACCATCCAACACTAATTATAAGTGCAGTGATGAATTAAAGGTGCCAGACACAAATATTTAATGCACAAATGATCACTCTACAAAAACAGGTATAAATCATAATCTTGGAGAAGAAATAGGATTCGGGAATAGGAGATATGAGAGGACACCTTATATAAACGAAGCATTATTGACAGTAGCTAAAGGAGGCATCAGCCAAAAGAGAGCTGCGATGCTGTAGGTGTACACAAAGCCAAAGTCAAAGAACTGAATCATTTATGTTACAGTCATTGCTAAGTATCTGCCACCTGCTGCCACACTGTCCACACTATTGCCCAGATACTCTTACTGAGACCCTTCAGCAGCCCACAGCACGGCCTCTATCCAAACTAAGCTAATCAGCAGCACATTGACTCATTGTCTTCCCATGACAGCCTCCTTCTGCCAGTGAAATCTTAGTCCATATTGTCCACACACTCACTTGCTGCTGCTGCGCTACCAGTACTTACACGCCTAGAATTCATTATGGCTTGACCTTTGGCATGAATTGTTTTAAAAGTATATTTTATTGAATTACACCTAATTTAATCCCATGTTTTCTGCTTCCAAAATGTTTGAGGTGCTCTCTGAGTCTCCTGCACAAATCCACTTAGCTGAAAAATCCATTTCTACCCTCCCCACAAGTATTTATATCTCAATCGCTTCTATGTACTTTGTACTAGATACAGAAAAACACCTGGAAAATGTCCACCTCACATGTCCAGCTAATGTAATTTTCTGCTGCACATTGTTATAGGCAGAGTGTGTTGATTTTATGATGATATATCAATGCAAGTCAGGCTAAAGTTTCTTTAGACAGCAAGATAATAGTGACAGACAGACAGAAGGTAACAGATAGGCTGCCACAACACATATCATCAACTGTTTGTAATCCTGGAAAACAGTGTATTAAAAGACTAGCAAAAACATTGTATAGCATGTTTTCCACAGATAAGGGCAGCCAGTGTCTCATTGGAGGGTTAACCTAGACCACATTGCTTACTGAAGTTGCAGGTGTGGTAATGGCAGCTGTAACCAAGGCCCTTGAAAAGAGATGGTACTTCTCCAATACCTGGTATTTCACTGATATCAGCAACAAATACTGAATTGGGTATCAGAGAAAAAACAATAATGGAAACAATCGTGTAACAAATGTAGTCTTATACACCACACTCTGTTATTAGTCGTGCATTTCTTTCTGTGGGGTTGTAGATTGTTTAAACGGCAATTTATTTGAATGATAGAAAAGCTATCATCAGAACATGATAAAGCTGTGCTTCACTAAAAGAGGGGAAAACCACTAAAAACAGGAAATGTTAATAATCTTGCTGCTTCAGACTAACAGAACACTTCAGCAAAATACAAAGCTATGCTGAACCGATGGATTACCTTTTAAACACAGGCATACAAAGTAAAGAAAATGTTTCTTGAGAGATTGTTAGAATTATCTCTGTCTAAGTAGACCTAACCAATGTAGTATTAAACTGAACACCACTTTTTGTTGTTTGGCTTTAATTGATTCATATTGATTTCTCTATTAATCAAAATAATCATTACATTACTAATTTACTAACGAAAGCCTGAAGTATCGATGTCAGCACCGGAAAAAGGTCTGATGCTATCTCCACTACTGACTAGTCTTTTCTTTAATGTATGCACAACCTGTGAATAAATCTGCAGCTGTTCCTGTATTTGACAGGTTCAAGTCAGAATCAGCCAACAGCTATTTTTTCAGTGGTAAAATTGCTGAGAGTTTATACAGAAACTGGTCTAAAAATTGGTCTAAAAATCTGTCCAATCCTGAAAATGAATCAAAACAGAGATACATAAAGTGGTTTGCCAGTATGTTAGATTTTTCCTTACAGAAAAGCAGCTCACAATCCTATTCCTCACAAACATATCAGTTATTATCAGCGCTTAAAATCACAAAGTACAAAAAGTGACTTTGGGATAATTAAACATTCATCAAACATGGCAGGCAGAGTAAATATGAGCTCTTAAGTTACAGAGGATGGGCCTCAGAACTCTGCACTAAATGAAATTATGCCCTCCTGATGATTTGCAATGCATATGAGTGCACTTGGTACTTAATGTAAACTAGAGGATAGGCAATACCTCTGGCAGGAAGTCAAATGTAGATGTAGTCCGCTGAGTGGGGCTGCTCGCATTAAGGCTTCAGGGATAGTCTAGAGGTTTCAGTTGTCCTCCAGGGACCACTATAAAAGCCAAGACTCTCTGTTTCAGCATTTAGTCTCAGCATATCCACCTTGGTGCTGTCACTAGCTGAAACACTGCTAATGCTATCTCTACACTGTCACTGCAACTGACAAATGCAGAACCTGCTAGGCCAGAAAACTTTAGAATATACACCATATCCTGACATATAGGACAGAGTCTCGCAGGGTAACTAAAATACATAAAAGATAATAGACCAAGCCAAAAGTCACTGACTTTAAAAAACTTTAGTATTAAAAATCACAATAAAGGTCTTGCCTCTCATCCTCCAGAATTACAGAAATATTGCCATCTAATGTTTGATTTTATAGCACTGGTAAGGCTGCCTCAAGACACCATGCCTTATACAACAAACTATGTGTATTGCATTCTAATAGTCTAATTAGGCATTACACATTGTGACTGTTGTAACAGTCTCCAAAAATGGAAAAAGTACATTTTTAATGTAAGAAAATTGGAACGTATGATTGGAAACGTTCATAAAAAGTGTAGCTGATATTATCAAATGGACAACTATAAATAATAAATAATTGGTGTTCAATCTCTGGTTACTGGGCTGACCTTTGATTTAAATTTAAGCTGATAGAACCTCTAATAGTATGTTAAATGAAGAATAACCTCTGTTTTACTGTTTATCTGGAGCTAAACAATAAAAGAAAAGAATTAATTAAAAAACAAGTTGTGTTGGGGTTTGTTCAACAATTACCATTTCAAACATTCCCAGGAGGCTTTTATCAGTATCAAGTGCATGTTATCATGTATCAAGTGCATGTGTATGGCAGAAATGGAGCTTGGGGAAGGTTGTGCAGTTGGCAGTGCTCTAATGAAGATAGCATTCGTGGGAGCTCTGCCTTCAGTATCTCTGGCAGCTGCTCCTGACACCAAGAGAGAGCTACTTGTAGTAAAACAGTACTAGCCCTTCTTCTTTATCTACAATATGATGACACACCTTGACAGTTGACACAAAGATAGTAAATCTTACATAGTGCACATAATCATGTAATCATCATGTCATTACATTGCCATGCCATGCAACAAGCAGTGGTAGCTGTACACGCATGGCACGCTATTTCACCATACTCTCTAAACTGGAACACGCCAGTTACCACTTGGAGGAAACCGCATGTCGACTCTCGTTCTGAAACCAAGAAGTGCTGTACTAACCGCAGCCCTTCCCTCACGGCATGAACACATGCCATTATTTATCATTGTTTCTGCCATGGCAACACTTTTAGAGCTGTTTTTGGCACACGTTCACCACAGCCTTGCAGAGACAGCATTTCACCTGAAATGTCCTATATATGTTGTGTCCACATGAGAAAGGGCCATTGAGAAAGGAAAAGGTTACAGTAACATGACTTAGGTCTATGAATAAGCATGCAGTTTTTTAATCATATAACAAGACTAGGCAAGCATCTCATTTAAATTTTGTATTAGCAGCAGGGAATAACACAGCAGATATGCTAAAAGAATTTCCTTCCTGTTTTTTATGGATATCATGTTAGTTCCTCCCTTCATGCTCACTCACTGTTGTATGGAGAACATTCTGGACACATGGGAATCTCCTAGGTGATCAAAGACACATATTAACCCACTGACCACAAACAAGCTACCGTAAGTCTATGTTACACACTACACAGGAAGATGGCCAAATTAAACTATATCACCTTTGTGAGGCAAAGTGCTGAGTTTCCTTTTCTTCTGCTTTTGCATATTTGTCACACTTTATTGCTTCAGATCCTTAAAAACAAAATGTAATATAAGACAACCCAAGTGACCACAAAAGACTTTAATTTGTTGATAGTTAAATGTTAACCAACAACAACTGGTCCTGTGTAAAAAAATAACTTTTTTGTACTAAAATAAACCAGTTAAGTTGATCATTGGAATCAATTAGACTAGACACACCCAGGTTTGTTTACTGCAAGCTCCGCTGAATCACTTGAAAAAGAGTTTCCAGTAATGTGTAGAAAACTACAAGGTCTCAATAAGCAGCACACTTTGCCATGATCAAATTAAATTCTAGAGATTAGAAACCCATCGAAATATATGAGCCTGTAAAATGTTTTTGGGGCACTTGGGCTCCGCGAATCAGCCAAAAAGGAGCTAGAAAGATTCTTCATCCATAAAGTAAAAAAAAAATCCCCAGATGAACATCTAAGACACTGCAGGCCTCAGTCACATAAAGCATAGCATTCCACAATAAGAATATCAAACTCACTGTTAAACGTGGTGGAAGCATGATGGTGTAGGGACATTTTGCTGCTTAAGGACCTTGGAGACTTGCCATATCTGATAGAATCATTCAACAAAAAACAGTGGGCCAAAATTTCCCTACAGCCGTGTGAAACACCGTTATAGAAGGCGTTTGTTTGCAGTTGATGTTGTTAAAGTTGCCACAACCAGTTAAGGTTTTTTCCACATGAATCACATACATGTTGCCATTTTTATTCAACAAAGAACATCATTTAAAACTGCATTTTTTGTTTCATCATGTTCCCCTTGCTTAATATTGCATTTGATTTTGTGTGCCAAATATTTATCAGCAATGTAAAGGAGGAAGGTTGAAACAGGGGAGAGTCAGAAAGTCCCCAGGAAAGCAAACTACTGCCACAAATAATGTATTACAGAGACATTTTTTAAAATCTATTTGTGTGATATATCATCTGTAAAGGCTGTCCAAACTAACACAACAGCCCAAACTAACCAACCTGTCATGTTTGAAAAGACATTCATTTGGCATAAAGTAGCAGCAATCAGGCAGCATGGGTTCATTCACTTTATGAATGAAAACTGTCATCTGTCATTATTGCTATTATTATTATATAATATGGCAACAAATAGGTCTACTAAAATCATTTTTGTGGATTAATGTAGATTAATGTCATTCAGTGTGTCAACATACCCTTGCCAATAAACTTCAGGAGAGTTCGAATTGAAACCTGTGACAAAAAACATTAGCTTTTGTGACCAACAAGAAAGGAGCACACAAAAGGGGCTCCTAATATTGATTTGTTCATTTCCCAAGGACAGGAGGGGTATCAAATTCTATCTGTCCCCATAGACACTATCCATACATCATGGAACCTCTCACGAGACCTATTACACTGACCAAGCGCAAATTACATTGAAACAATAATGACAGTGCAAAAATCTATTGCTTTTGCAAGAACTGTACAAATGTGCATATAGCATCTCTTTTCAGTCTACAATATACATTATATTAAACATAATCTGCAAAAAAACACATGGGAAGTATGGACTATGGTGTGTGGGTAAGTGTTATATGTTTGTTCTGAAAATGGTTGGTGAGTGGAAAAATCCATATCAACATTAAGAGCACCTGCATCATCAGTGTCACATTTAGGTCCTTGGAGATTAATCATGGATATGTTTTTTTTCCTTTTCATTCTCTCACTCTTTTCCAAAAGTAGCTTGCAAAAATGCTTTTCTGAAACACTATAATCAGTATTACAACAGCATTACCGTACAACAGCATTACCGTAAAGGTACTTACTGCTACTAATGGAACATTTACATTTGTAGCTATGCCTTTGGAGCAACTTTTTCTAGCTATTTTCTAGAGCAACATACGACTGAATGGTGTCATAGATGTGTGCAAATGTAGCGTTAGGAGTTCAAGGACTTTTACTGGTGTAGCATGGTGTGCCTGCCCAATGGAACTGAACTGAACCCCAGAGTGTTGCTGGAAGACATCAATGAGCAATTGACATTATTTTTATTTTTTGTCATTGAACCATTCCTATTGGTCCATTCATCATTACATTTTCACACAATGTAAATGGCAGCAGGTATTTTCAAATTATGTTTAGTGACAACATTTTACTGAATTCAGGGAACCACACGCATACAGTGGATCTTAACAAATCCACTGTGCCACTGTGACTTTTTTCAACCTGTGACATTTGTGACAGAGGATATACGTGAGTCATCAAAGGAAGTTTGGGCAATGTAGATTGGTCAGCTTGCCTCTCCTAGGCAACTAAAGTGTGAACACCTTATTTATGCTACTTCCTCACATACAGAGAACATGAGTGAAGAACGCAGTGCACTGATCATAGACTAAGGACCACATACAGCTCTAAAATTAAACATAGAGGGTAATGAAAGCAGTGTGTAATGAATGAGCACCACTCCTTTTATTAAACATCTTCCTTAAGCAATAACCAAAATGAGATTTTCGTTAAAAAGAGACCTATCCCAGACAGTCTAACAAAGCAGTGCCTTGTTGCTTTATAACCATGGCTTCTTGTGATCCACCTCTGGCTTATTTCAATTGAATCAACCTTTAATCTGGAATAAAGAATACACAATTCTTTCTAGAAATAAACTGCTACCAAAATAAAAACAGAAGCTCCACCCACAATCCCTTACACCTCCCTGTGTATGTTAGGGCCTGATGGGGTGTAGAGACCCCCAGTGAGAAAAATCTGGCTGCCCTACAGCACTGCAGCACAGACAGAATACACTGTCAGTCTAGACATCTTGCTGCTGTGGCTACTATAGGACAGTAATAATTCCAACAAAAAAGAAAATGAATTTGCATAATCCATAGATAGATAGACAGATAGATATACTTTATTAATCCCACAAATAGTCCTGATTTCCATTTACTATTACTAAGATTATTATTTAACTAAGTGTTAAAAAGTCAGTGCTGTTTCTCAAAAGCAAGATTTCTTTAGCTTTCTACCCTCTCTAACGTAAATGACTCTCCTGGATCTGCAGCACATATTATCAAATAAAATGAATAATTTACTTTAAAACAAAAGACAACCTCAGTTTGAGCCTCAGTGGTGGAAGGACAATATATTAAGATAACAGCCTTAAACCTGGCCCTATAGCTCACCTGTTCTGCCCTTTTTCCCAAGTTGAATTGGGTGTGTTAAAGCAGGGAATATGCAAATATGTGCAGGGCAGTGGTACTCCTGGACCAACACTGAGAACTACTGCATTAAGATAATGAGGATAAATAGATGCAGGGCTGTCAGAGCAGTTGTCTTTGTATTTAGATAAATGTAGCTGAAGTATCTGCACTATTACACATATGGAGTGTTTCTATGCATTTGCATCCTTACATCCTTGTCTGCATGATGAAAAGCATCTGGTAAACTCCAAACTAGCAGCCACTGAATCAGCAAAATCTCACCCTTACCAACAGAAACAAGAGATTGGTCACAGTAGATAAAAAGCAGGAAGGCAGTATCTCTTACCTTGCAGTCTCTGCATCACATTCATAATGTCCTTGACGGACCGGCTAAAAGGGCTGAGCGAGGCCATGGCCTCGTTTGCAGTAGTGGGTTACCCCAGTCTGTCACACTGGATCTCACAAGCAGTCAGCAGAGCAGCAACTGCACTAGTTTCTTAAGAGGGCATCCCCACTCAACCTTCCTGCAGTGATCTCTCTCTCTCCTGCTCTCTCTTTCTCTCATGCAGAGTTCAGGAAATTGATTTGCTGCTGAGCATCCAATGAGAGAGTGTGTTTCATTTGAGGGCCTGGCTGTGCGGTTGCCACGTCGTTGAATCACAAGCCTTCTTCCTTTTGACTGCCCTTAGAACAAGAGAAAAAAGTCATCTGCATCTGACTTTCAAAATCGAGTACAGTACATGAAACATCAGTGCAGTGCATTACACTGTGCCACTGATCAAACTGAGTGATGTAGGTCAGTGTCCACTGGTAATAGCTAGAGGGGGCACTTGAGAAATATTTAACTGCTTTACAATGTTTCCTCATTTCAAACATGAAAATGTAATGCACTTACATTCACATGGGCATTTAATCCACTCTGATCTATAACATTACAACACACTTCATTACAGATATTGTCAGCTGTGGCAAAAATAGAAAAATGCTTATAAAACCAGAATCATTAAAAAACCTTGTGGACAAAATTCATTGTTCAAATATACATTTTATGGACAACAGTATTGGGACAAGCCTCTTAATTACTGAATTCAGGTTACCCCTTACATCTAGGGAAGATGCTTCAGCACACCAATACATTATAGACAACGCCAGTTTGGGGAAGGCTGTTTTCTATTCCAGCATGACTGTGCCCCAGTGCAAAGCAAGCTCCATAAAGACATGGTTGGATGAGTTCAGTGTGTGTGACTGGTCCGCACAAACCCCTGACCTCAAAATCTTGTGGAAAGCCTTCCAACAAGAGTGGAACCTGTTATAGCTGCAAAGAGGTGACCAGCTCCACATTAAAGTTTATGTATTTGAATGAAGTGTAATTAAAGTCCCTTTTAGTGTAATAGTCAGACGTCCTAATACTTTTATCCATATAGCGTAACTGGCTTAGCGCAGCAGTTGTCCGAACGTTCAACATATACTACAGTACTACTTGTTGTGTGTGAAGCGTGACTTCATAATAGTGGAAATACACATTTAAAATAAAATGTTATTCACCTTTTTGAATGTCGAAACGGCGGAGATATGTATCCTCAGAGTATTTAGGTAGTTATTGACTTAGGTAGTTTACTCGGTTCCTCTGTCGTTGCCCGTGGAAACGCTCTAACAGTGTGGGTGTGCAGTCTTTGTGTACATTGTCGCCACCTAGCGGTTAAAATGAGCTCTTCGGTCGTCAGAGTGTCCATAATGTCCAGAAATATCCGGACAATTGCAGGAATGCAATCAAATCACCAAAACTCTTGCAAGAAAAGTACAGTCTCTTACTATCACATGCATACAGTCTGGGAATCAGAGTATATTGCCTAGTTTACCTAGCCTACAATATTTCACTGTCTCTCAAAAAAATAGAAAACAAACAGTAAAATAGATCTTTTGTACACTTACTGGCATCTTTTGTACACTCACTTTATTATCTGGTATGTCTATGGACTGCAAGTGATTTCTTGATCTCTGGTGTCCATACCATTTTGGTAGTGGATTATTCTCAGCAAAGTAATGACAGTAACACTGTAGTGGTATGGCAGTATGTGTAACAAATGTAACAGCCATATCAGCATAGTTAGGAGGTTTAAAAAGCTCAGCATTTCCTTCTATTTGTAATGTTTGTTTATTTGTAATATATCTATTTTCTATGGGTTTTTTTCACCTTGTTTTTTCACCTTGTCTTCAAATATCTCTTTAATTTAATGATTTGATAACTTTTTTAGTCTCATCTCGTCATTGCTGGGTTCAACCAAAATATCCAGACAACAGTAGTGCTGTGGTCAGAAACCATTCAAAATACGTGTCAGAGACTAACACAAATTTTGAATGGAAAAAGGATGAGCTGTAGTCTCTATAACTATTGGCAAAGAGAACCCGCAAGGTAGGTGGCTCATAAATGCACACAGAATGGTTCACCATCCATATACCTGATCAGAGATGGTCCTCTGCTAGTCCTTTTTCCAGATTTGCTGTACTTTATTGTCAGTACAATACATGAGTGGACTGTTTAACCCTTTGTGTAAGATTCTATGTTGAAATAGTTTGAACACATACAGTAATGTTCATACAAATTTGCTAAAGCCAGCCTGAATCAGAAAGCATTTTTTGTTTTCCCCTGCAACATATTTTCAAGCAAAACACTGCTTTAAGGATTATCTCTGAGCTTGTGTTTTTAATGGGTGATAAAGATGGGTAGTTAAATCTTATATTCCTGTTAAATATTATGTTGTTTTGTTCTGCCTGCAAGAGCACAGTGACATAGTCAAAAGGAGAAATTTCATTTTGATGAAAAACTACAGGAAATCAATGCACTATGGAGAATTATGCTTAATATAATCCAGAACATGAAGTGACACAGCAAAAGGTCATTTTTTTATGTCACATTAACTTTAATAAAATACTGGCTTTAGGGTGGCCTGTAAAAGCCTCAAAACATACAGCAGTAATTTAGAACGAACAGCACAAGACAGTGGAACTGATGCAGTTTATTAAGGCCTACAGTGAATTGCATAAAGAATACTCTAAATAAAAGAATACTCCTATTTACATTTTGTTACATTTTGTTGACTCTAAAAAGGAAGCAATGGTGATCTCTCCCAGAGAACCCCAAAAACAAAAGTAACCCCTTTTTGACAACAAACCAAATGGTGAAATATTATCTCTTGTACGCTCTTATCTTCTTTTCTAAAACAGCAAGAATAACACAAGAGAAAGACAGTGGCTGTCTAAATGTTCTCAAATGTCCTATGTCCAAATACCCAGTAACAATCTACATTCTCTAACAACCAACAACAATTTCAAGCCCTGTTCACTTCTAGCAACAAGAACAGCTTTGGAGAAGACGGGATCTTCATTATAACATAAGGCAAGCGTGAAGCCATTGTATTGTATCCAGTGAAATGGAGGAAATGATGCAAAAGGAAGCAGCTCTGTTCCT
Source organism: Hemigrammopetersius urotaenia (assembly GCA_037974485.1). Lineage (NCBI taxonomy): Eukaryota > Metazoa > Chordata > Actinopteri > Characiformes > Alestidae > Hemigrammopetersius > Hemigrammopetersius urotaenia. Next base: position 28,632,835 of record JBBPDC010000001.1, read on the forward strand.
CTGGATTTCTGTCCCACAGAGATAAGCCAAGGATCTGCTAATTTTAAAAGTAGAGGGGCAGGAAGCATGACGGCAAAGTTTCCGTTTTTGCTAACAAAAAAGAACCAGCTCCTATGAGAAACAGTGCAGAGAGTGGTCTTGCTTGCTCTGTCCCTTTTGGATTTGAACACATGTGATCTGCTTTTCTGTTAATTTATGCTATGGCTGCAAATGAAAATGACAATGACATTTCGTGGATACATGAAACGATAGATTTCGGTAAGTCTCTGAGCATGCCTGAGTATCTTCTTGAATAGATTTTAGATTTAAATACTAAAGAGGAAATGTGATATCATGTTGTAAACAAGACCTTCACATTTCTTTTGGACAATTTCGCAAATTGTTAAATCATATTTGTTCATTCAGAGGAACTGACCCTGGCCTTCTGCTTATCAATGCTGGTTGGTCTTCTGATCGGTATCCTGATTTTCATCCTCTTGACGTGGCTGTCCAGACGCAGAGCCTCAGTAAGGATTACAACCCGCCCAAATCGATGGTCAAGAGCTGCCAGATCCCGCAATCTCCATGGTCAGATGGGTCTCTATAGCAGTAACGGCTTCAACCTAAGCAGCAACAACACAGGAAGAGCCATGTTAAACCTTCACAGACAGACATCTGTTGACCCTAACGAACTGTTGGGCCGCAGCCCCAGCTTCCAAGCCTCCACCTTTCGGCCACTACCGAAGAAAGGCAGTAATGGATCAGAGGACGAAAGCCAAACGGCATTGCTTCATAACACCACTGGCACCAACTCAACTGTGACAGATCCTTGCAGTATGGGCCAATCAGAGTCCTTTTGGTTAGGAAAAGGCAGTTTGAGAGGATACCTCCCCACACAAACCCCTCCACCTACATATGACAGTGTTATTCATATGTTTCAAGAAACACACACTTGATTGTACTGTTTGAAAAAAGACGTTTCAAAAGAGGATTGACTGATTTCATGTGTCATGCATGCATTAATGTTGTCTTTAATTGTCATTGTATCACAGAAGTTCTACAGTAATACTACAGGATCTGCAAGGTTCCTATAACAATTTGGCAAAGAACAGTTATTTAGTATAATTAGGTATTATTGCTGTAAGAATATAGATTGCTTTAAGATGGTACTATTGAATATTACACAGAGGAGAACATGTAATAGATAAGTAAAAGATAATATAACCCTTTATTAGTTCCACAAATGGGAAATTTGCATTGTTACAGCAGTAAGTGGACAGTACAAAAGAAGAAAGTGAGAGCAACATAACCAATGGAATAAAAGCTATACATACAAAAAGATTATATTATATGAATATGTCCTTCAGTATTACTGTACATATTTCTTGTAAGAAACCTTGCCCCTTGTATGCTTTATGCAAAACTGATGATGTGCATGTCTGTAAATAGCCTATTCTGTACAAGTGTAATTTAAACATTCAATTTAATATAAAACAATAAAATGCCACCACTATCAAACATGTGGGATGGAACAGTAATAAGCTCATTTTGCAATCACAGCCATTTTTGCTGATGCTTCCATATTCCTGTGCATTTGAGTGGAGTGGGCTAGTGTCTGGGTGATGGTCCTGAGGTTCAAACCATCTGCAAATGTGCAGTTGTTCGTAAAAAAAAAAAAAAGACACGGAACAAACATCATGTCCGACCTCTCTTTCCGTGTTCCTGCCTGGGATGTCTTATTTGTGTGGATATCAGGTAAGAAAATGGGGAAAAGTCAGCCACTACAGGACACTGCTCTCTTGTGCACTGCAGTCCTAATCCCTAGTTGTACCCCTCTGGATGGGCCTACCCGTCACGTGGTCTCGTCGGAGCATGGGTTGCCTTTACACGTCCTAAAATCCCTCATACGAAGATTGTTTTTACGCTTTGTCCATCCATTGGTTTCCGTCCGAAGCTTTAATCTATGCCGTGCATTTGGCAACCATTTAGACGCATTGAGAGCGACTTGGAGAAGGTGAGTTGTCCTGTAAATTTATGGCAGGTTTTAACCCCATAACGGGCTCAAAACCGTTATTTAACGGCTGTGTAAGTAAGATTTTCCACTTGTAGTCTTTACGCGGAGGTCAGAGCCACAATACTGGGCAGCACGGGTGCTAATATTTGATCTGGTGTTTAATAAACCGCCTCCAAACGAGTCTAAGATGGATTTGTCTTTAACACAGCTCTGGTTAATTATGGCCCAGTGCTGTTTCGTCGTTACGATGCTGTAATAAACACAATGCACTGAGCCTGTACTTTAACGAGGCTTTGTCATGATTTCTGATAAATACTAACCGAGCAGCAGCATAGCTACAAAGACAAGACCAGACCGTGTGAATCTGGGGTATATTTGGTAAAAAAAAAAAAAAAAGCTAAAAAATTACGAAGTCACACGGTGAAATGTCGTTAAAATTCAGGCATCATCGCCTCCGCGTTGCCATGACTGCTCCGAATAGCTAGCCTGTCCTCGTAATGCACTCCTGCACAAAAACACACTCAAACACACACAGGCCTTGGAATTTAAATGGAAAATCAGACCCTTAGAGATACTGCAATGGGAAATAAAACCGCAACAGTGATTTTTGTACACCATTTTCACTCGTAAAAATCTGGTAAACGTCAACCGAAATGGCAGCAGACCGTACTTTTCACAGAAAAGGGATGCTGCACAACTCACAATCACGGGTCGTGTATGATTTTGTTTCTCGTTCCCTCACTGATGTATTTTTGTATTCCTACAGAAAACCTGCGTTGTTCTGTGTTGCCTGGATTGTTCTGTGTTGCCATGCCTTCCTTAAGCGGAGACAGTCCTTGGCATTTTTGAAAGAAGAACATGGCATAGATGCCGCAGAATATAATGGCCTGATATCCTGTAATAATATTTACAGTCAGATCTCTGCAAGTAAATAAAGACTCCTCAGGTGCTGCTACACATTTATCAAATCAGCAACAACATGGAAGGCTCCTTCAGAAACCAAATTCCAACTAATAATGTCCAGGGACTATGAAGAGGTGAGTATCTTCTGCATGTTGGTTTGAGTTCCAAAAAATCATTTTATGTTTGCTTTCATTTCTATTATTTTGTTCATTTGTTGTTCATTTGTAACAAGATATGTGATGCTGTAGGAACACTACAGTGTAACCACTCCATAATTATCGTACACTTAATAGGACAATAAGTTTCCTTGTACTCATGACTCAAATATCAGGTGTTAATGCAACTGCACCCATGCTTCTGTTACATGATTTGAACAAACTAATTTTTTTAACTAATTACAAGCAAATGTGTCTGAAAGTGATTACATATAGATTATATATGGTAATTGATCCTGCTGTGGATGCAGCAGAGTGAGAGAGATTAGGATAAGTGTTTGCACTCTACTCAACAAAAGGTAACCCAACATGTTTCTCTTCCTTACTCTGAAGCCTGGCCACTCAGTAGGGATGTTGGCTGCGGTGGAACATGGTCCTGTCCTCTGCAGTGACTCCAACATCCTCTGCCTCTCATGGAAAGGAAGAGTTCCTAAGAGTGAGAAGGAAAAGCCGGTGTGCAGGAGGCGCTACTATGAGGAAGGATGGCTGGCCACCGGAAATGCAAGGGGTGTTGTTGGAGTGACTTTTACCTCCAGCCACTGCAGGAGGGACAGGAATACGCCACAAAGGATTAATTTCAACTTACGAGGGCATAACAGTGAGGTTTGTGCTTCAGATGAAAGATTTGTCTTTGATAATGAGTCATATATTTGTCATATTGCACGTTGTGCTTGGCATATTAGAGCACACTATTGCAACAACCATAAATGTAGACTTTAATGAATAAAGACATGGAATATAGACTATGTTCTGGTTTATATCAATAGCTACACTTGCAATGGTCTAAAAAGCAAACACTGAATTTATTTTACTGATTTTTTTTTTTTTGCACTGTCTTGCTGTGTGCAGGGAGACTCTAGCAGCAGGCATTTTACTTCCATTGTGACTTTTTGAAGTGATAGTAATGACAGTTCATTGTTATCACATTTTTAAAAAAATGTGTTTAGATTTTATAATGCGATATTAAGTAAGAGAACATTCCCTCATTGAAATATCTGCATAACAATAACGTGACTGCTGCCTGTATCTGCGCAGGTCGTCCTCGTCCGATGGAATGAGCCATTTCAGAAGCTTGCTACTTGTGACATGGAAGGGGGGATATTTGTGTGGATTCAGTATGAAGGACGGTGGTCTGTGGAGCTGGTTAACGATCGTGGGGCTCAGGTACTGTCAAATTTGCATAGTGCTTTTCTATTGCTATGTAGTAAAATAACACATATAACACATATAAGAGAAAAAGTAGGAATGTGCCCCAGTTGGCCATTCTGGTAGTTTGTTGGTTTGGTAGTGTTTTAATGCCTAATTTCTGCTCTGTCTCTTAGGTAAGTGATTTTACCTGGTCCCATGATGGCACTCAGGCCCTGATTGCCTACAGAGATGGCTTTGTCTTGGTGGGCTCAGTCAGTGGTCAGAGACACTGGTCATCTGAGATCAACCTGGAAAGCCAAATCACCTGTGGGATCTGGACTCCTGATGACCAGCAGGTAATCTCCTAATGATGACATGTGTTTGAATAAAACTGGAATCCATAGTGAGTATATTTACCTTTACTGTATGCATACAGGTGTTGTTTGGAACAGCAGATGGCCAGGTCATTGTAATGGACTGCCATGGTCGCATGCTTGCTCATGTCCTTTTGCACGAGTCCGATGGCATTGTTGGCATGTCCTGGAACTGCCCAGGCTTCCTGGTGGAAGACAGTACTGAAAGTGATACAGACTCTGACGACAACCCCCCGAGCCAAGGTACAGCTTTGTCACATTTGCATGATTATAAATACACTGCATTCTATTAGTATTTGTGCTGCTATTCTTAACCACAGATACACTATAAAAGGACTGACTCCATTGAACTGTCTGGTTTGATCTGTTACTTCAGCTGACTAAAACTGTCTTTCCTTTGAAGTGCGTAATGTGAAGCCACTCCTCACAGTGAGTTTCATTTCTGGAGACATTAGTCTAATGAACAACTATGATGACCTTTCACCCAACATAATTCGCTCAGGACTGAAAGGTAAAACAGTAGTGGATTAACAGGGATGGTTGTTCTGTAGATGCATGAAACTGATAGAGTTGTGACTATGCATTGATGGTTTAAGTTCATTCCTTCCATTGCTTATTATGAGATGTTTTTTGTAAGTAAAAAAACACTTTCTAAATTCTAAATCATAAATTCTAAACCATATCTGGTAAGTCAATTTGTATTTCTGACAGATTGTTCCATACAACTTAATCCACTCAAGCTGTTCTGTTACAGATGTGGAGGTGCAGTGGTGCTCTCAGGGAGACTTGTTAGCCGTAGCTGGAATGGAGAGACATGGGCTCCCTTCCGACTCAGTCTGTGCCTCCATAATGAGGAATGCCCTAGTTAAGTTCTACAACATTCAAGGAGAACATATATACACTCTGGAAACACCTGCCCAGGTAAACATGATATTTCATGGTACATCAGTTATCAGTGTCACATTCATGTTTTTGTGAAAAGCAAAAACCTGAAATAAAAGCCATAATTTGGCAGAAAACCCAATTTGAATGGTATCCCATTTCCCCAAATGCAGGAAATAAGCCATCATCTTTTAGTTCCACACTGGAGCTTTGAGGCCAATGTAGCTTACAAGTAATGGAAGCTTAACCCCACCAATTAGCAAACTGCATGCTTAAATCAATGTTAACACTCGCCTCTAAATCAATGTTAATCCCATTAATGAAATTACTGACAAAAATGCTCAATGATGTTTTTTATCCTCCAACAGCAACAAGAAGACAAAAAATTGAACCTGGTACAATATTACAATGTTTTTATTTTAATATTACTTAAGAAGATAAATATCATGTAACAAAAATAACATCCGTTTTTTAATTATTTGAATGATCTAATCACAAAGTAGTACATGTCACTGCCACATAGCTTCACACATACATCATAATAATAATTCTAATTATAAATTAGCATTACTTTTATGCAATTTTTAATATTAAGTTAGAGCCAATGTAGTGGTCGGGTCTGATCATTGTCTTACACCAAGTGTAATTACAGCTTAAAATAGATATTTTTAAGTGCAGAACTGGTTAAAAAATACAGAAGTAGCTGCAGCATTAGTGTAGCTGTTAGGTAAAGTGGTTAGGCCAAATAAATTCCACTATTAACTGGTAAAGTAGCACTGGTGGCATGCACTAGGGAGATATTGTATGGAAACGGACATTTATACTGAAATCGTTCTGGACAAATGCATACATTATAGTGACTAACATGATAATACTTCTGTCATCTAGTCTGTCAACCATTTCCATGATAGTCCAAGCATCATGTTGTGTTTACTTGTTAATATTTGCTTGTGGTTTCTGACACTGTGTTACATATAGTTGTCTGTAAAACTGATAACTATACAACAGTTTTGAAGCCTTTGTTTGTCTATACAGTGTCATACCTTGGCTCTAATGTCATACAGTGTTGGAAAAATAACAAGCAATTTTTGGCCTTATTCCAAACATGTCTTTGCTGATCAGCTTTATTGAGAAAAGGGAAAAGTTTGTAAATTTGAAAAGAAGTTTAATGTATACAACTTGGCAAAATGAATCACAAATAACCTGAGTGTTTCTGTCAATACCACTTATAGGCTAATATGCTGCTCTAATTTCAGCGGCCTATTACCACTATCTGCTGGGGTCACCGGGACTCACGGCTGTTTTTGGCATGTGGGCCAGCCCTGTACGTTGTGCGTGTGGAGCACAGGGTGGCCAGCCTCCAGCTGCTGTGTCAGCAGGGCATAGCCAGTGCCCTGAGAGAGGAGAGAGATGTCGGCAAACTGAACATGCCCTCCCTCCTCTGTTCCTATGTTACCAGCGCATTCATCCCAACTATCAAGGTAAATAACAATACAGTAAGCCCCCAAAATTCACGGGGCTACGGATTTGTGATGTGGTTCAAAAAAAAATCTTAAACACCTACTTTTATAGTATGTACCCTAAAAATTGTGCAAATTGTACTAGTGATGTCTGGTCTTGTCTAATATTCCTGGCAATAACTTGAATCTCACATTCTTCTTGAACCTTTTGCAAACGTTCAATTTTGTATTGTCTATTGTCCTGTCTTTGTTTATTGTACAATAGATAGTTAAAATAGAAACTTTAGTTTACATTAGTATTTAAGAGCAGCTTTATATTATGGGTAGTTTTTGTTCCTAGTTTTTATATTCTCAGAATTGTGACTTCATGGGGAAACATTGCATATAGTATATCCCAAAATATAAGGTATGTATTTAAAACAGCAGCACGTAAAATAATTCAATATGGTTCCTTCTTCTGTATCTACAGCCTCCTATTCCTGATCCAAACAACATTCGTGACTTTGTTAGCTACCCCACAGCGGGAAATGAGAGACTGCACTGTACTATGAAGCGAGCAGAAGAGAATCCAGAGGCTGGAGGGCCATGCTACACCCTATATCTGGAGCATCTTGGAGGCCTGGTGCCTATTCTCAAAGGTCGTCGAATCAGCAAACTGCGTCCAGAGTTTGTGATAATGGACCCCAAAATGGACAGTAAAACAGGTTTAAATTAGTTAGCTTTTTTTCCAGATCTTTTCAGATACAGCAAGGCAGCTCATTCTAAGCTAAGCTTAATTTCTCTTTGAATTCCAGATGAAGTCTGTGTGAACGGTATGATATCCTACATGACTGACAGCTGCAACTGCTCTGACTCCAGTGACATTGAGCTGAGCGATGAGTGGGTTGGAAGGAAGTCTCCAAAGCTTTCCAGAGGAAACAGGTCCCCTAAACTTCCCAGGTACTTTGTTCCTGCTGACATATATATAAATTACATTATTAATATTCAAATTAGAGATTAACAATAAACTGCTATTTTATTGTTATCATAAATTGCATTACAGTAGGTCAGCAATATGCACAGTAATCCCCCAGTTTTACGCGGATCAGGAGTCGTGGATCCAGTCACACACGGATATTTTAAAGAACCAAACTCATCGTTTTACGCGAAAATCTCCACAACAGCGTGAAGCCTGCACATATTCTCATGACAATGTGGTTCTTTTTTACACATTTTGTAACATGAATAGTAATCCAAATACAAATTCAGCTAAATACAGTATAAATCAGTGTAGGGGGTTGCACGGCCACATCCAGGCGCCTTCTGGACTGCTCTGTTCGGGCTGTGTTTTTTTTTCTAATTTTCTAATTTAGTGTGTTTCAAAGAATTCCATATTTTTAATTTACAGCTACTTATTGTTAACAAAGTTTGCACAGTCAAAAGGAGCGGTTCAGGATTCATTTCACTGTAACGAATCTTGAATCTTGAGTTATTGGCTGCAATCTTCCTGTTCTCGTGTCTTCATTTTGTTAATCTAAAAGCCATAAGATGCCGCCCCTGCGCCTCCTGGCAATGCACCTAAGCGCAAGAGAAGGTGTAAGACACTGGAGGATAAGTCTGAACTCCTGAAGATACTCCAGGAAGGGAAAAGTTATGCTGCTGTAGTACGCCATTATGGTGTCAATGAGCATCATAAAGAAAAATGAGTCGCAGATCAGGAGGACCGTATCAGTGCGTTTCTGTGGCAGTGCTAAGAAGGTGTCAACTGTAAGAAATAAGAATATTGTCAGAATGGAATCTGCCTTGGCATTGTGGATCACTGACTGCAGGAATAAGAACATCCCCCTGGACAGTAAAACAATCTGTGAGAAAGCGTGGAAACTGTACCAACAATTCGCTACCAGATAAGATGCAGAAAGTACAGAAGAACCACAACCAGAGCCATCAACAGCACCGAAGCCTGAAGATTTTTGAGCCAGTAAGGGATGGTTTGCTCGTTTTCAGAAACGATTGAATATTAAATGTGTCTCTCTATGGACAGGCATTGTCTGCCGACAAAGAAGCTGCGGAGAAGTACCAGGAGACCTTTAGGTACATCATAGAGAAGAAGGGATACAAGCCCGAACAAGTTTTTAATGTCTTAAGCCGAGTTTAAAATGAAATTAAAGTGTTTTGGATTCAGTAATTTTTTTCTTGGAAACGCACTAATAATTGTTGGCGAAACCTCCAGAAAATTAGTGGAAACTTCAGATATCCACATTTCTTTTGCTTTTTTTCATTGCAATGTATAATTCTGCATGCATTTTAGTGCTAAATTATTAAGAAAAATATAATTTTTGTAACATAAATATGAACATAAATTCAGCTACATTTCCATATAAAATGTAATTGTACTGTCGCGAGAACACAAAGAAAACGCTTTTGGGATGGTTAAATATGCTGTACTTTTTTGTTTTTTTCAGAAGTACAGATTGCCAGTCAGTCCCTGACTCATCTTGAGTGTTTTTTAAACCCCAGTAGTTTTATTACTGTATTATATATTAAATTAAAAGAGGCTGTTGAGCGCAGTCGCCGTCTAATGTCTGTGTCTATACAATAAGACGCGCCGTTGATGAACAGTACGTTTTTAAACTGGAAAAATGATTTGCGATTACCCCTACATGTTACTGTATTTTTGTTACTAAAAATTACACACATTTATTACAGTATTTACCTGTTTATACCAAAAATAACGCCCATGCATGAATTACAGTACATACCTACATGGGCATACCTAATATTTTCGTTAAGGGTAATATATTAAACTGAGTTTAAATTGAAATTAAAGTTTTCTGGGAGCATATTTGGGGGCGTTTTTAGGGTTTACTTATTAAAATAGGCATTTTTTTAACCAAAACACAATAATGTGGTTTTTCATTATACAAAATAATAAGTGAAAGTTACCATATGTCACACGTGAACACACCACAGCACACAGTGTGAACAGCACGAAATTCAACCTCTGCATTTAACCCATTCACCAAGTGAAGCAGGGGGCAGCAGGAACACAGCGCCCGGGGAGCAGTGTGTGGGGACGGTACCTTGCTCAGGGTACCTCAGCGGTGCCTGCGGTCTTGGGAATCGAATATGGACTTTCTGGTCGCAGGGCGAATGCCCTAACCACTAGGCTACCAGCTGCCATACGCGGGTGCTCTTGGAAAGCAATCCCTGTGAATAACGTGGGATTACTGTAAATACCTGCATCTATCATAAAACAAACAAGTTGTATAGTAAATGTAAACAATAAACAGCCACTGAAATCACACATCACACAGTCACAAAAATATTTTTACAATGTGTTCTTGCTGTTTAGTATTTTGTCAGTTCCAACCTGCAAAATCTGAGACCCAAACAATTTTGCCCACCCTTAATTATAACCTGCGTATTTTCTGTGCTCCTTTTATTGTGTTGTATTAACTAGAATTAATATGGAATCAAGAAAATCGCCCAAGCTTGCCCAAGCACATCAAGAAATGTCCCGGTCTCCAAGATTACCAAAGAAACCTACAATACGGTCTCCAAGTCTCACTCGCCGGGAATTTCCAGTAGATGGAATGAGTGAGGTAATAGAACAGAGATTTTTGTAAACTGAATTCTGTCCTCCTTTTTTTTTATCTGTCTACATTTTAAAGCTGTCAACATGTTTGCCTTTCAGCATAATTACCTGGCTCAAGTCACCTCAAACATTTGGGGCACAAAGTTTAAGATTGTAGGTCTTGCCTCCTTTCTGCCAGCAAATTTGGGTGCAGGTAAAAAAAAAAAATCTTTTATCTGTGAAAATCGGTTTGTTTTGATGGTATGTTGTGTCACGCAGGTTTCACTGTACAGTTTATCACTGTTATGTCTTTATTACGTTACAGTCATCTACAAAACCAGTTTACTGCACTTGCAACCACGTCAGATGACGATATATCTACCAGAGGTCCGTAAAATTTCCCCAGACTTCATGAGCCTACCAGTCTTCAATCCTAATGTGTTCAGTGAAGATGAAGATGATTTACCTGGTAACTTTTATATAATACCTACAGGTTTTAAAAGTATTGCTGTTTTCAAAAACATTTGAAATATTGAATGCTTATGTGTATAAAACATTAATAGTGTGACACAATGCTTTTTTCAGTGATGGGACCCTCTGGGGTGTCAGGTGATAATCCTCCCTGCACGGTTAATATTCCAATTGCTCCTATACATAGTCCTGCTCAAGCAATGTCACCGACTCAGAGCATAGGACTTGTCCAGTCTCTTTTGGCCAATCAAAATATTCAGCTTGATGTCCTGACCAATCCTACGGCCACTGCAGCTGCAGCTACTGCAGCAGCAGTAGCGGCAGCGGCGGCAGCCAACACAACAGTTCCTGATCATAGTCCAGACAATGTAACAGCACAGTATACTGTGCCAACAAGGTATACCAGCCCTGGACAGGTCATTTTCAGTGGCCTTCAAATGGGCAACCTTTTGAGTGGGACACTTCCACCCCCGCCACATCACTTGCCTCCGCAACCTCATCAGCAGCGACAGCCACAACAGCAACAGGATGATCATCATCATCAACCATCAAAACATCAGATTCAAACACAGCAGCAGCATCTGAAGTTGCAGCAGCACCAACAAGTACAGCAACAGCACCAATCACCAATGCAGCAGCACATGCAGCACCAACAACTGCAAACACAGCATCATCAACAAATTCAGCAGCACATACAACAGCAGCAGCAAATGCAACAGCATCATCAGCAAATGCAGCAGCAGCAGCAACAACTGCAGCAACATCATCAGCAAATGCAGCAACAGCAAGTACAACAACATCAGCAGGTGCAGCAGCAACAAATTCAACAGCAGCAACATCAGATGCAGATGCAGCACGAGCAAATGCAGCAACAGCAGCAACAAATTCGGCAACAGATCCAGGAGATGAGGCAGCAGCAACAACAGCTTCAGCAGCAACATCAACAGATACAGCAGCAACACCAACAAATGCAAAGGCAACATCAACAAATGCAGCAGCAACTCAAGATGCAAATGTCCTTACCACCTACTCCATCAGGCTATGCTTCTATTTCCATGCATCAGCTCCAGATGATGCCTCAAATTCCACATCCGGACCAACCGCCAGAAAGAATAGAGCAAACACATACTCTGAAGGCCCCTTCTAGACCACAGTCATTTATTGAAAGTGACACCTCTCTTGAGCTTCAGATGCGTAAAATGAACCCACCACCACCATATCCAGGGACAGTGGTATCTGCAGCAGTTGCTGTCCCCCCTACAGTCCCTCCGGGCCTCATGACTAACAGTGAGAATGCTAATACACTGTCAGCAGATGCATGCTTAACTAAGGATGAGTTCTCTCTTCACCCAGTGGGCCTCCAGTACCCAACTCCATTGGGTTATGAAAGGATTACAACTTTTGACAGCAGTGGTAATGTAGAGGAGGTGTGTCGACCACGGAGACGTCTCATACGGAACCAGAATGCCTATGGCATGCAAGGAATGGGCAGTTCAGCTACGCTGAAAGTCACCTCGTCTGAAAACAAGAAGGTCCAGCTTCCTTATAGCTCAGCAACCCTGAGCCGCCTTTCTGTGCCTCGTTACTCCATACCAAGTGGAGATCCGCCACCATACCCGGACCCTGCCAACCAGATCAATGTCATTAGGAGTCCTAGCCAAAGGATTGACAGCAGTCTTATCCATGCAACTCTGCGACGGGATCGCAGAGAAACTGCTCTGAAAATTTCTCAAATGGTGGATTCAGTAAGAACTTTACCAACCAAATCTAAAGTTAACAGTCCCCTTGCGCTTTCTTACCAGCCAAGGATCCCCACAGCTTTGTACACATGCACTCAGTGCAGCAGTAACAGCAGCAGCACTAGCGTAAGTGTCAGTGGTGGTGTGAGCAACAGCAGTGGCATTGCAGGTGGCACTGTAGTGCGACAAGACTTTCCCCCTGGCAAAGGGGCCCAACACAGTACTATTATTGTGCACTCTAAAAGTGCTTCACCTCTGGCCTCTCAGTCCTCTTACAACCTGCTCAGTCCAGTTGAGAATAGCCGAGACAGGACTGTGTATATCAACTCGGCCTTTACTGAAGATGAGACACTAAACCAGCAGTGCCATTTGGAAAAATCAGTGCGCCATTTAACACTTGGAGATGTGAGTTTAACAGTAAAACGGCCACCACCTTACCAGTGGGATTCTCCTGCATCAGACCAAATGTGGATGCCACAGGATCAAAATCTATTAACTAGCCCACCAGGACCTCATAAACCACCCCCACTTTTACTCAGCCAGGCACAGCACTTAGACATAACCCAAATGCCTTTTGTTCTCTCAGCAAAACCGCCCTCCAGTCCTAGCGCTATGACCCTGCCATCACCTTATCAAATTTCTCTTTCACCCTTTCCTCCTGGCATGGGCCATGGTGGACCTCAGCTCCAATCTTTGCAAAGTCCTCCACAGCCATGTGGGACAAGCAACATGGCGGCATCCGTTCCGTTTAGTCAGCAGGATCCAACTCTGGTTTTGCCCCCTGGTTATGCAAATAATATGGCTAATATGGCCTGTTGCCCACTGCCACCCATGTACCCTGGTGCCAGCTCATGCACCAACCTTCAGCTGCATCCAATGGCCTTACATCCCTGGAGCACCTACAGTGCTTGTCCTCCCATGCAGGACCACTCTGCAACTTTACCAAGTAAGATGCATCAGGTTTTGGAAAAACCTGTTCTTTCACCTCCACCTCCTCCTCCCCCACCTCCTCCCCCGCCTCCTCCTCCCCCTCTGCCCCCTCCCCCTCCTCCGGCTGAACTCATGAACCATCAAAGCACTTCAGAGGTGTTAGCTGACTCTGGTGAGAGTTTTCAGGAACAGTCTTCACTTAATGAGAGTCCAGTACCACAGGGAGCAGACCGGTTCAGCAAAAAAAATCGGAAGAGACTTGACAGCAGGGCAGAGGAAGCAAACATGTCCACTGTTTCTGAGAGTAAATCGAAAAAGGAAGGCCGTGCACTTTCTGACTTTAATTCTCTCATATCCAGCCCAAGGCTTGGAGTCAGAGAGAAAAAGAAGCCTAAGGGACAGAAGGAGCAGCTGAACAAGGCCAAAAAGTTGAGCAGGACCACAAATGAATTCCAAGACAGCTCAGAAAGTGAGCCTGAACTTTTCATTAGCGGTGATGAGCTAATGAATCAAAGCCAGAGCAGCAAGAAAGGCTGGAAGAGTAAACGCAGTCTGCGCACAGCAAACGAACTAGAGGAGATTAAGTGCCGCAAGGCAAATGAGAGAGAGGATCGGGGCCTTGGCAGTCAGGGCTTTGTATATGTCATGGCCAACAAACAGCCCTTGTGGAATGAAGCCACCCAAGTCTACCAGCTTGACTTTGGAGGAAGAGTGACGCAGGAGTCAGCAAAAAACTTTCAGATAGAGCTGGATGGACGACAGGTAAGGCTTTGTTGTGTTTTGTCTTCTTTCTTAATTTATACCAGTACTTGATGTTGGTTCTATTAGTAATCATGTTTACTATACTTTGAAATAGCACACCTTTCCTAGATATGTACTTGGTGTTTTGTTGAAAAGTTTATTGAATGTTGTAGTTTTACACAGCCTTAATTTCACAAGAATATGTATTATAAAGTTTAATGACTTATCTTCTGTTTCAGGTGATGCAGTTTGGCAGAATTGATGGTAATGCATACATCTTAGATTTCCAGTACCCATTCTCAGCTGTGCAAGCATTTGCTGTCGCTTTGGCCAATGTGACTCAGAGGCTTAAATAACACAGTTTCCGTCATCTTGTTCAAAACAGCACAGTTAATGTTTCTTGATTGTTAGAAAGGATATGCAATGCTCTGTGTTGCCATAAATTGATAGGCTTCTGCTTCTTTTGTGCTGGGACATACAGGTAACAGTCAGGGGAATTTGGTCAGTCAGAGACAAAGTTTGCTGTAGAGGTACAGCAGTGGTCAAAAACCATCAAGTTGAAAGACTGCTGGAAGACCTCTTGAAAAAAGATTACAGAATGAATAAATTTGAGCTAGTACAGATCATTTCTTAGTTATGATTTTTCTTTTAGCGTGTATGTGAATATGTTTTATAACATTGATATATAAAAGACAAAAAAAATATGTGCATGCAAGATGAATACCCTATAATGATAGGATTTCCTTATTGAGGACCTTTGCTGCAGATTTTTTTCCCAAGTGTGATCTGTATTATAAAATTGGCAGATTATTTACCACTTTCTACAAACAGGATGGTGCCATAGACTTAAATTCGGTTTTGTCTGTTACTGAGGTGCCTAACCCTGCACCTCGCAGAATTTAGTTCCAGCCCTGAACTAGCACACCTGATCCACTTCAGAGAGGCCAGAAACATGCAAACATTAGCTAATTACATTAGGGTTTAATTTAGGGTTGCAGTTACATTTTGTAGGTAGGTAGATCTCCAAGTGTAGGGTTGGGTTGCCCTGTGACGTGTAGTCATACCTCAGGCATTGCTTACATTATTCAGTGTGCCATTGCTTTCACCGTTTTCATAGTGAACATGTGTCTTCATTTTTAAAATACAAAGTCTGGCTCATCTTATTTTACTGTGTTATTAGCGATGTGTTATGGTAGCGGTTTTCCCTGTAGAAGTATTAGATAGATGTTTGGAGGTCAGACCAGAAGATGTTACAATATAATTTTAATCACTGTAAAGTGTAGAATTAAAAAAAATATCGCCACATCACTGAATATCAGCACCTGACATAGACTTGTAAGGCTACCTAGCATTTGGATTTTAACAGTACATTCACAAGGTCACTAATACAAAATGCATATAATTCATTTTGACAAGAAAAATCTACATCAGTCTGAATGCAAATGATTTGGCACTTTAATTTTGATAGAGGTACTGGGTGATGATAAGAATGCACATAAAACTGAATCACAGCTACATTCATGGGCGGGGAATAATATTATTATTTGTACATTGTTTTAATCTCACTTTGTAGGAAAAAAATCTTGGCTATTTGATCAGATTTATTTCTAATTTATTTGTAATTGGGCAGCTTTCTGGCCACAAAGTATGTTGCACTGGCTAGCCCTTTTAGTCCAGTTCTCCCGTGCCTGCAAAACTGGCTCTGTGTATGTCGATTATCATAAGTCGGTAAAAAGAGTAAACTTGTTTGATTGTTTTGTTTAATTAGCGATTGACTTATATTTACACCCTTTTCTTATCAAATGGTATCTGTTTTGTTCATTTTAATATTTCTGGTGTAAGCTGAACATTTGCTGAGAGTTACTGTGTCGACAGAAGGTGGCTGATATGAGCGTTCTCTTGTTCTTGGTGTTGTACATGCATTGATGAGTTGCAAATGCAGCGATTTCTAATTCTATTATACTGGATTATTCAGACCCAGTTTGAATTGTGTGGAATGTGAGGCTTTAACTGTGCTATTGCTTTATTATTGTAATGTACAATAAACCATGACAAGCTTGTCATATTAACTCAAGGATGTTTCTCAAGCATTTGATGAACAAACAGAACCTTCGTCACCACAATAAAGTCCAACTAGTTTGAAGACATGAGAGATGTTTATCCATTGATATCAATTTCTAGCTTCCTTTTCATTTACAGCCTATTACAAAATAGTTGCGTGAATGCCACAGTTCTGTGGGCTCCAGATGGCTGCCAGAGGGAGTTTGCGGGTACATTGGATTTTCCTCATGCACTTACGCCCAGGTTCTACCATGTCTTACACAATGACATGACACACTGTCAGTAATATAAATTCCATTCTCACACTGAAGACCAGTATCCGAGCATGACCTTTATTTAACTAGGCAAGGCATTAAGAACAATTTCTTATATAGAATGACAGTCTGGCAAAACCCAGACTAAAAATGTATATATGTAGCATTTACATTTACAGCTTGGATACAGATTATCTTTATTCAGTTCTGCATAATGAAGTCGACCCGACTGCCAGCTCACAGCTATGTCTCTAGCCTAGCACTCACAAGCTGTAACTGAAAGAAATCGGGGTGCAGGTGCCATACTAAACCTCAGAGTCGCAGATACAAGATGTGCTGCTTAAGTTTCCGTGGTGAGCTTCTTAGCAGAGACAGCAGCAGTCTTGGTCTTCATGATAGATACATTTGTGAATACTGTGTAATAGGTTAAAGAGGGACCAACGGGACCAAAGTAAAGTCATATAGCTAAGTGAACATTTGCCAAGGGAACTAAATGCACCACAAGGTTGTTTTCAAGAAGCATCTTCCAGGTGTGGAGTGTGCAGTGAATTACAAGGCAGAAGAAAAGTAATAGATATTCAGTTTATTGGAGTAATGGTTACTAAATCTGCAAACTTCAAACTACACATTAATGCTAAAAATGTGATGCTGAACACGAGTGTTCTGCTAAGAGTGATGTTAATTACATCGGGGCATTGGCATGTCACTTTGTATATGTGACAGATATAAATGTGGTCTTCAGTGTAATTGGGTGATTCTACAGAAATGGTGCCATTTGTGATTGAGAAGGATGGTGAAAAAGTACATTACAAATTTAGATCTTTT
>JBBPDC010000001.1:28653143-28670951 GCA_037974485.1 Hemigrammopetersius urotaenia
CGCAGATCCGGATCATTTTACTGAGTGACTCAGAGGGAGCCGAATCCGAAAAAGGATCCGAGTATCCCAGCTCTAGTCCAACCAGATCGCAAAATATCAAGGGGCGCGCGCAAACCACGACAAACCCTCCTCCTTCACTTGGATTGGCTGGTATATCCCTCACTACCAGCCAATCACGGCGCAGGTTGACATGTTGAGTCTCTTTACTTTTGCTTTGATACAACTGAGCTCCAGGTAGTTTTCATATTAAAAAAGACATCTGTCAAATGAACTCCGCTACTTCACTAAAGCAATCCAACACTATGGATGCAGGGGCTGGTCAGTTTACAGGTGAGTAATCGGAGTTTTTTCGAATGTAGTTATGTTCTTTTTCTTCATTTACAACTCAGATCGACCTTGGACATGCTTGTAGTTCGTTCATTCAGAACATGAACATGCAGATAAAGCATAATGTGTTTATTCGTAACTCAAAAAGTTGTACATTTAAATAAGAGACCACGTTAAAGGAACGGCTTTAGCTGCACTTCTCTTGTAATCGTGGCTTGTCTTACTAACCTCTTCACTGCTGCTCACACAGACTGCTCTGGTCCTCCAGAGATCCCTGACCAGAAGATGACCCGACTTCAGATCTTAACCCTTATTGCAATGGCATCCATAAACTTCAGCTCGATGATATGCTACTCAATACTGGGGCCCTTTTTCCCACTCGAAGTAAGGGCATGAAACGGTATCCCTTTTTGTGCACTGGAAAAACGAGTATCAGTCAATTAAAACACGTGGAAGGTTACATGACTAATGTTACTGGTTTTGTGTTTCACAGGCAGAAAAGAAAGGAGTCAGCCAAGCAATTATTGGCTTGATATTTGGTTGCTATGCTTTCTGCACCTTGGTTGGATCCTTAATACTGGGTAAATATGTAAGTTGCCATCACCGCTCCCCATGTTGAGTCACAAGCCTGAAAACAGGCTTCCCGGCTTCATGTTGTGAATTGCTTTGTCAATGGATTTCACTTTGCTTAGATTGTCCAAATCGGAGCCAAGTTTATGATAACTGCAGGCCTGTTCGTGTCGGGCGGATGCACTGTGCTCTTCGGGTGAGGAATGGGTTGCATTAATTAGAATCAGATTTAGATAACTTTACTGATCCCTGACGAAATTGCTTAATGTGAACACTTTGGTAGATTTATTACATGCAGTTTTTCAGAAATAAACATAATCATGAGAAAACAATGACAGCCTGTGTTTTAATATAAAAATCTTTATTTTTGTGTTTTTCCCCCCAACAAATATGCAGCTTCCTCGACCGAGCTCCAGAGGGAACAGTTTTTATAGTGCTCTGTTTTGTCATAAGGTCTATAAACGCAGTGGGCTTCGCTGCTGCTGTAACATCCTCATTTGCTGTGACAGCAAAAGTTTTCCCCCACAACATTGCCACTATTCTGGTAGGTTTTAGTCACTTGTTTTGCAACTAAACCATATATTCACAAGAGAACCACTGTTTTGCTCATACAATAGTCCATTATGGCTAAAGTTGCTGGAATGCTCTATTGTACTGAAGAAGCATCCCTAAACAGGAATTACAAGGTTCCCATGAGAAGTGATCAAACATGTTGATCGCTTCAACATTTTTTGACCTTTGGTTTTGTCTAAATGTGTGAAATCATAATTATATGATTTGATTAATAATAGGTCATTCCCACTTTACAGGGCTTTATGGAGATTTTTACTGGAATTGGACTCATACTGGGACCACCACTGGGTGGATGGATGTATCAGTCATTTGGATATGAAATTCCATTCGTTGTTCTGGGGTGTATTCTGTTTTTGACTGTTCCCTTAAACGTGTGGATTTTACCCTACTTTGGTTAGTGAATCATTTAATGAAAGTGTTACATCACTTTAATGCTATGCCTTTAATTCCCTGATCAGAGAATCACTTTGGTTAAGCATTCTTATTAGTGGGACAGTAACTGACAGCACTCATTTTAGCAATCACTTTAAACCTGAATATAAAATGGGATTCGAATTTTTGAAGTTCACTACCACTGTTAAGAGCATACTGTGACCCCGATTACCAGTGGTCACTTCATCTGGACTGTATCATGATCAGATTTGAGCCACATTCGTTTACTGTTGGTAATCAAACACGTCAGCCAGACAGAAATCTGATCACTACACTACACGAGCAATAAAATATGCAAACCAGCTTGTATACAAGAACCAGGCTGAGTAGTTCCTCCATCCTCCATTTTCCATTAACTGACCTGGTGTTAAGGGGATCAGTGATTTCTGTGACCTTATATCTTTAAAATGTTGTGTCTAAAAGGCATAAATATGAAATGAGTGTGTTTCTGTTCCTCCACAGATGCAGTTCCATCACAGGCCTCTTTCTTTATGCTGTGTTCCAGAGTGAAGATCATTCTTATCTGCTTTGTGGTGTTCACCCTCAGCTCAGGAATTGGCTTCCTGGATGCAACGCTGTCATTATTTGCCACTGAAAAGGTAATGCAGATTTTGGAATAAAGACAGGTTGGAATAAACATGAAAGCATTCTGATTTAGACTAAAACGATACTGTACATTATGGCATTATATATGACTTTCCTTAATTATATATAACTATTTACTGGGTTTTTAACTAACATTAGACAACCCAGCACTAAATTATCGGCTGTTACAGCATGTTGGGTGATTTCTCTCATTTCTCAGACTACAGTACAAACACTAGTACTATAACTGATATCCTTTACCTTTTCTGTGGCCAGTTTAACATGAGTGCTGGATCTGTGGGTTTGCTCATGATTGGGGTGTCGTTACCTTATGGTGCTGCCTCCCCCATCTTTGGAATAATCAGTGATAAATATCCAGTAAGTGAACTTGTATTTTTAGCCCTGCTAACAGATGCCACAGCTGCTTATGTTGTCATCATTTTGAAAGCTTGAATTGTTTTTGACATAAAACTTTTTTGTTGTGCAGTTAATAAGGAAATGGATGATGGTTGTGGGCGGAATGGCGACAGCACTTAGCTTTTGTTTACTTGGTCCAGTTCCTGTTTTACATGTTAAAAGGTAAGCATATAACACATCAGTGCTATTTTTGTATGGGGCTACACATGGGGGTCAGCAGGCTTGGGTCTCTGGGGCTACAGCCCCGAAAGCTTGAAGAATGGTCCCAGATCTCAAAAATAAATCAGCCCCTGATCATCTAGCATCCATTTTCAAAGAGACACACGACTGAGGCGAGTACCCACCTCTTCGACAAATCAAACTTAAAAAAAAAAGACCATAGCCTCAAGTGTTATGATTTTAATCACTCTGGGGGTACACCTGCCTGGTTTTAATGATCAGATTTACATTTTGAATGTTTTGCTTTTTTCTTTAGTCAGCTTTGGCTCACTGTCCTGATGTTGGTGGTCATCGGCTTTTCTCTGTGTATGACTTGCATCCCCACCTTCAGTGAGATGCTCAATTGTGCCCAGTAAGGGACCATACAAACGCACTATATCCTTCACATACCACTTTGCACCAACGCACATTACATTACATGTTAATATAGAAGTTAATCCAGTGTATGTGAATCTCAGATTTGTATTCCATTCACTGATTTCTTACTTCCCATTAATTTACAATCAAATCAGTATTTAAATTAATTTGCCCACAGGACACAACTATGTTTTTGCTTTGTACATTGTAGTGAAAATGGCTTTCAGGAGGGTTTGAGCACATTGGGTTTGGTGTCTGGACTCTTCTCAGCGGTGTGGTCTGCTGGGTATGTTTACAACAGCTTTAGTTTTTACGCTTTCACCAAAATCCAACAAAATCCAAACCATTTTCTCAAAGCTCTATCGTTGTTTTCTGTTTTGGAAAGGATGTTCGTTGGGCCCACTGTTGGTGGATATATCACACAAAAACTGAATTTTGAGTGGAGCGCAGGTATTCAAGGAGCACTGGCTTTTCTTGCTGTAAGCACAAATCTCACATGAGTAATTATATAAGAGGAAACACTGGATTACATAAAATGCTAAACATTCCTACCTTCTTCAAGGCATTCCTGCAGATGATATATATCACCAACGAAGAAATACAGAAGAGGTCATTTTTCATGTTTTTCTTTATCATTTAAGACCGAAGTAAAATGATTTGATTTGTTGCTAAAACATTTTTAGGAATACATGTACAAGTGCTAATCTAGAAGCAATGAGTTTTAATATAGCTCACTATTTTTGTTTTTTCCCTTTATGATTTAAGGCTGCAGAAAAGAAATCAGTCTGAATCCACAGAGTCTACAGAAGAAAAGTCCCCTCTTCTCTCTTCTGCTCATCAATGATAAGTGGTGGAATACGATGACATTGGAAAAAACATTGCTGCGCTTTTCTGACAGAACTGCCCCATCAGCCGGGAAACAACACCAAATTCTACTGCTGTTAATATTAAGTAAATACTGAACCATAGACTAAAATTTGGTGCTTTGTAATTTTCCAAGGAAAATGGTGGTGGTGACTATTCCCAGAACAGTACGGTGCTGTAATACTGTAAAACTTGATTGCCTTCACAGCTTAATTGTCAGTATGTTTATTTACAGGCGATAAATGTAACCATTTGCACTTAAGTAAGCCTATGCCTCAAATAAATTGATCAACACAGGTATTAAATTTGATACCCACTTTACACACACATATACATATATATGTATGTGTGTGTGTTTTACTGGGTATCTTTTTTTATTTGTCTTTTTTTTTTTTTTTTTACCATGTATCTGTATGTCACGGTTTCTTTAGCAACAGTATGGAACGTATTAGTTCTTATACACTTATCTATGGTTGAACTAATTACTAACAATTTCTTTGAAAAGGTACTTAAATCTTAATTTAATGATGTTCTCTAAGGTAGCGTTTCCCTAACCTGGTACTGGAAGCACATTGCTTTGCACATTTTAGTGCTTTCCCTGCTTTAACTCCCACATCAGCTGAGTCGGGGCTTGTTAATGAGCTGATTAGTTGGATCAGGTGTGTCGGGAGCAATAAAAACACTCCAATGTGCAGGGCAGTGTGTAATAGTGAACATACCTCTGCTAATGAATGTTGGCAAGCTATTTCAAAAGGATTGCTGGAGTGTATTTATACATACAGTTGGTCACTACAGTATTTGTTTCTTGGTTTTTAATTGGTCTTTGTAAATGACACAGCATTTTTGTATAAAACAAAACAAAGTGTCTACATAGGAGCTTATTTGTTCCAAGTGATCACAAATATAGCTTTATACACTGAATATTTTGCCTTAAATTAAGCATTTTTTGGGATTGCTACTTTATTTTCCTGTAGCTTACAGAGAGCTGGGACTTTTGAAATAAGCCTTTAAATAATTTTCTCTTAAAGTGTGTGAATACATTGTTAGCAAATCATTAGAGGGCTTTCACTGGGACTTGTTGCTCAACAGGATCATGGAAACAGCGCAAGAATATGAAGCAACAAATGTGGTCCTGTAATGTCTTAGGTAGTTGTTCAACATACCACAATGCCAGCACTCAGGACTACTATCTTTGGCTGGTACTGGATGGATTTGTATTTCGGATGTTCTTAGAGTGGATTATGGCTGCAGGAAGTGGATAAAAAGTGTAAAACATTATGTGTAGGCAATGGCTCTGTGATTGGACACCAGTGATATACTAAAGTAAAATACATATTTCTCCCATACTACACTGGTATTTATTTAACCATCAAATACTTGGGACAAATAAATGCACTGATAAATGTTTAAAAAAAGTATGACAGTAACATGAATTCCACTGTAAAACTAGTTATTAAAAATATTCATTAAAAATTACAAAATACATTCAGATATAAGGCTTTACTACAAAAATACAAAAGGTACATTATTAACATCAAAATGCATATACATATCCTCAGAACTGAATATTAACTTAATTTGGTCCTTGCTCCAGATTTGCAGAGGAAGGTTTGAAAGCATCGTTTGTGTGTCCTAACCTTGGAAGAGGTCTCTTTTTTCTGACAGATGCTGCAGGAGCTTCAGGGTCCGATGATGGGACCTGAGATAGATCATAAGTGATCTCACTCTTCTTCACCTTTTTCTTCTTCTTTTTGGTTCTTCAAATGAGCATCAAAGAATACATATGTCAAAAATAACATCTTATGATACCTGATCTTCTTCTCAAAAACATATCAGACAAACACATACATTAAGGAGTAATACATGAAGGACAAGTTTCTTGGTGAATATGACATGAAACAGGCCATACCAGTTTTTCCCTGTAATAGAAAACCGAATACACATACAGAATATTTATATGATGCTTGTATTCCAACTAACTTTTTAGATGATGTGTTCTGAAAGATGAACACAAATGTAGTTTATTCAATTTATATATGTGTGTGTGTTTAATAAGCTTTTAATGTTTTCAAAAAAGTTGAAATACTAAAACATATTACAATATATTTGATATCAATATTTCATCCTCACTCTGAACTAACAGCACACCATAAATTATTATTAGGACAAATGATTTGTAAACATTTTTTTAAACATAACAGAGACATTGTTCGAGAAAGGCATACCTGGCAACAGGTGCCTCGGCATCTGTGTCCTGCTCAGAAATGATCTTCAGCTCTCCAGAGGCACTTATGGCTGCAGACATCTGCAGGAGGACATTACAAAACTACACATTTCAAGGTATTCAGGTAATCCAAATACTTCTATTTTCTTCTAATAACAGGAGTTTTTCAAAAAGTATCAATTATTAAAGTATGTCATTTTTGGTCATTTCTTCTCAAACTACCATTTTGAACAAGCAAATATATGAATATGGATGCCACTGTAAGTGCAACATTAAATGTAGTCGGGTTCCTCTTAAAGTGAAAGAAAGAAAAAAACAGTCCCAGACAGAAAGCTTGAATTCTACATGCTGAACCATTTTCTGTATATGCAGGAAAATGCATGCAACACAACGACTAAGGGATCAGAGAGTAAGGAAATACACTACGGAAGTCTCTGAATAAATTCATAGATCTTATTTATATTACCTTAGTCGGTGTGGATCTATCAGGTCCTTGAATTATTTGCTCTGAGGGCCCAGGTTGCATCTCTATAGCCCTTGATAACTCTTCATCAAATCCCTCTGTGTGGGAGAGAGAGAATAAGCATACGCAGTATATAAAACCAAAATAATATCTGAAGTATCTTCAGCTGCCAAAATGGTTCTACTAACTTTCATCAGCTACATAGGCAGCTGGGAAGTAGCCCTTTTGTCCGCTGGCTAAGCATCCAAACCACCAGCTGTCATTGTCTTTATACAGCACATGGATCACATCACCACGTCGTACTGTTAACTCGTCAGAACGATTGGCGCTGTAGTCATACAAGGACACAACCTAGAAGAAGTATTGTCTGTTCAAGCTCCCAATAAAATAATCACATGCAACTTTAAAAGAAAAAAATGGAGATTAGTCAAAATAATGTACCGTCTGCTGGACATGTGTCAGGTCATTCTCAGGTTGTTCGGGAAATTCATAATCTACCAGGCTCTGAGTAAATGAACAGAATGTATTATTGCTACTGACAATATTGTGGTATAGTCATGCATGAAGAGCAAAATGATAATCTTCTCTAAAGATTTAGAAAGCCAGAAAGTCAGTCTTACCCTTTGTCTTAAGAATGGTGCTCTGCTAATGGGTTGACTGAATCCAACTGTGAGAATGAAAAGGACAGTTTCATAGAAATCTGTGCTCTTGAAGCTCTATGAAGATTATGTGGTAAGATTTACAGTTTAACATACACATTTGTGAAGAGGCCTGAGGAATCAGCTGGGCTCCAAGTGAACTGGACAGCTGGAGCTTGGAGTGAGGGGACAGAAGAGATGGGGGAGGGAGAGACATATTCATGCCCTGAAACACAGCAAAACTAAGTTACTTTAACTAAGCTGATTTCCAGCTATATTTCCAGATCATAGTGTAGAAATATAGTCTAGAATAGAGGAACCCAACCACCGGGCCACAGACCGGTATCAGGCTGCTAGTCTACAAAAAACATTTCAATGTTTGATGTTAATGTACAGTTTAAATTTAATATTAAAATTAAACATGTTTTAATATTAATTTTTGTTTTTTATTGGTTTTTAAATTATTTCTACTTACCTCTTGGGTTAGGCCCCTCCCAAGCTGAGACATGCTTCCTTTAGTTAAAATAAATTCAAATGTGTTACTAAAAACATCACACACACTTATTACACAATAAATGTGCTACTCAATAAGTTTAAGATATCTTAAGTTGGATATTTGGAGACAGACATAACTTTCTAACTTTGAAGCTTCTAAGAGTTATGTTTTACAATTATATGGTTCCATCTGCGGTTAATCCTACATTGATTTGGAAACTTCACTGGACGGTTTCAGATACAATTTATCTGGACACATATCCTTAACATTTTTGGATTCGTACATATATATGGCACATATACAGTATATGGTGCAATACAGCGTAGAACGTCATACTATCTTCATATTTTACAGAAATAAATTTCTTAAACTGTTATGCTACATGAGTGTGTAAATTTGGCACTGTGGAGACTTATTTTAGTACGTACTCTACATGATCAAAAGCAATATTAGGATCAATCTATTGTACAACTCTAAATGGTAATATAAAAAAAAGTAGGCTCCAACATAATTTCCTAATATAAATATATTGCAGTGGACCACAATAAATATTTTTTCTCTGCACCTGTGTCTAGCTGTTTGCCCTTAAGCTGTTTCTTCCTGTTTCACTGCCCTTGTGTCACTGCAGTTTGTCAGTTTTTCTAAAACAAAATGTTTCAAATGGGTCTCTGACATGTTAACACAAAATAAAACTCATATTAAAAACATCTGAAATCACTGGTGAAATCTGACAGGAACTCACGTAAACAGTTCGTTGCATCTTGGCTCAAATGAAACACGAAATGTTTTACAGATTGTTCTGACTACTGTGCATGTCCATATCTCCTCAGTGAGGGTGGGCTATTTATGCTTGAGGTTTTACCAGCAGTACTGCTAAACTTTTAAATCCTGTTTTGCAAAGAATTTAGCTAACTGGCCATAAGGCTAAGTTCACCTGAGGTAAGCAGTGACTATTAGTATCTATCTAACGATTTTTAGATTTGGCTTGAAAATAAGCTATATTTAAATGATATTACCAGCTAGTTATATTAATATACCTTCAATCTTGCCTTTTAAAATACTTAATTAAACTGTTTAAATAGGGATTTAGGTCAAAGATAGTTCACCCCACATTCAACAGCTGCACTGATTGGACCACAGAACATTATAAACATACATGTACATAATTCAGTGTAAACAAAACGGTCATGACTTACCCTGATCATAAAGGTAATCCATGCTAGAGAGGTTCCGATGAGGCTCCTGAAACAATGCAATTAATCATGTTTTATGGAAAATTGCACCCGATTTTCTTATTACTTCATAACTTGAGTAACCAGAGAAAAAAAAAATAATTTAAATTCCCCAGCTTGACCACTTAAAACTTCCTATCTGTGTAAAACAGCATTTTTACCAAAACGGAGTCTAGTTTCTGTTTCACACGCTGAATCTTGAGGGACATGCGAGCAGCACTGCTGAATCGGTCCACCCCAGAGGCTAAAGTATCCTGGAACGGCAGAAGCTCAGTCTGATTCCTGACCGTTCTGTTCTCAGAAGTTTCAGACCTGTTGAGCCCTCTCAAACTTTCCAGGTCCAACTGGGCAACTGTACATGGGAAAAAAATGGCAGCTGAACATTTAACTTTTTTTATACATATCAATACATTGCAAATCCAATATAAATCATTCCCTTGTGACAGCTAAAACACGGGATATTACAGAAAAATTATATGAAAACAGTACAGCAAGACAAGAACTTGTAAGAATCTCACCTTTTCGGTCATACAGATAGACATGGATTGGTTGATTTTGCCCAAAGGCACAAAAAGCAACCATGTGTTCATGGGGATGGAAAACCACACCTCGTAGAGCAACTGTATAACACAGCTCTGAATACACAGCCACTTGATCACCTATATTTGTTCACAGAACACAGACTGGCTTTCAATGACAGACTCTTCCTATTATTAATAGCTTGTTTACAGTAGAAATGCTCCAAATACAATCCATATGTTAAACTGCAGTAAAGAAGCATTAGGCAAAACACACAATAAGGTAAAACAACGTGACCGAGAAACAAACCAAGGTCGTTTGTCTAATTGCTTCTTAATCTCAGTGTCCAATCTCAGTCAAACACTCTTGCCAACTTCACCCAGTTACAAGTGGGAGGTGCAGCAGCAGGATCCTACCTGTTTCAGCATTCCACACATAGGCAAGTCCATCCTCACTGCCTGAGAAGATGAAGCTTCCACATGGGGTAAAGGTACTGTTGATCCTCTCCCTGTAGTTTGTGGCACCTATGTATTTCTTTATGGCAAGACTACAAAATACACAAATCTATAAATATGTCTTATCATATAGATATCTACAGTGCCTGAAGTATACATAGTATTCCTGAAGTATACATTTTTTGCCTAGTATGCAAACACTATAAACAAATGTGGTATCTTAGAATAGAATTCCAAATCATACTTAGGGATTCAAATATGGACATTACTGAATATTTGAAAATCAAAACAGTGTATCAGATGAAACCCCACAATAAAGGACTCTTACATTCTTAAATCCATCACTCTCAAAACGCTGTCTTTGGCATGAATTAGAAGGCGCCTTCCATTTGGGTGCACTTCTAATGAGTTGATGGCAATTCCATTCAAATCGCTTTCCTTTATTTCCTGTGTGGACATATTTTAATTATGCAGCATTCATTAACGGTAAATACATACCTATGGTTATCATTAAACTGATCACACTGCATTAATATATACTGATCAGCCCCAACTTACAGACACGTGATGTGAATCACCACCAAAATGGCTACAGTGTGCATGTGAACATCACCGTGGAGCAATGGAAGAATGTGGCCTTATCTGATGAATCATGTTTAATCATGTGAACAGAAGGTTATGTGTGCATCTCTTACCTGGGGAAGAGAGTGCACCACGATATACTATGGGAAGAAGGCAAGCCATGTGATGCCTCAAGTTATTTTCTACTGGGAAATCTTGGGTCCCCCCTATCTAAACACTGTTTAAAACAGAACAAGTACATCCCTTGACATTGCAGATGTATTCCCTACTGAGAATGCCATCTTTCAGCAGGATAATGTATCAACCACTATTCAGGAATGGTATAAGGAACATGACAAATGGTTCAAGGCCTTGGATCCCAAATTTTCCCACACTCCAATCTGATGGAGTTTCTATGAGAGCGGACAAATGAGCAACATACATGTAGGCCCCATTATGAAACTTGCTGTAAAGGATCCACTCCTGAAGGTGTACCAGATCCCTTCGGTGGTCTTGTACCTACACAATGTTAGGCAGGTGATTTTAATGTTATTGTTATGGCTGATCAGTGTAGATACTGTGGTATTACCTTCTCAAATTTCCAGGTATGTGTTGGCCCATCCTCAGTTTTAGTATTCCACACAATGATCATACCAGCATTGTCTGCAGAAAACATCTTAGTTCCTGTATCAAAACAAACATTAAAACTGCTGCTTATCCAATCACAGTAAAACATAATAATAACAATTAGTCATTAGAAAATAAATTAATAATAACTTTCTCAAATCTGAAGAAGCTTTACATATAGGTTAAACATTAAAACAAGATTAATCAAACAGATAACAGACATGGAACAAATAGCAAAAACAATGAGGACAGAATCGTGATGTGGGAGAAGAGGCAAAGAGGTAAAGCACAGAAAGAAAACTTGCTTTCAATTGAGTTTCAAAAACAGACAAGGAGGATGTATTACAGAGAAAGGGAATTACATGGGTTCATGGGCTCCAATACGAAATGATCTGCCACCCGTGTAAGAAAAATTTGAGAAGTGTAAGAAGGGCAGTTCCAGAGGAACAAAGTGAATGAGCGGGATTAAAGCAATAAGATAAGTAGGGACAACAATTAACCGAAATCATGACATATAATAGAAATGGAGAATCTACCTTCATTGTCAAAGCACAAAGCATTGATGAAAGTCTTGTGGCCTTCAAACTCTTGCAGAAGTTGTCCATTTACATCTTTCACTTCTAAATTCCACACCCGAAGCAGACCGTCATAACCACCCGTGACCACCAGGTTCTGGGTGTGTGGGTGATACTGGGCACAATATACAAATGACGGGTGAGGGAGAATCTTCTGGGCAAGGCTCTGGAGTCTTTCAACATTCCATACTCTGAATGATGTAAAGGGGGGGGTTGATCATAATGCATATCTTTCAGCTCACAAACTCATGTTAAGTTGTTGACAAATATCGCACAAAGGAATTTTTTACCTGACTGTTCCATCCGAGGATGCTGAAAGCAGGCATCTGCCATCTCTGGTCCAGCAGAGATCATAGACAATACTTAGGTGGCCATTAAAAGAGGTCAAGACTTTGCCTGAAGGGATCTCATAAACTACAAAAAGACAATAATTACTTGGCTAAATGTCAGTGATTATTGGATGTTTTCACCTTATATCAGCTTATGCAAACTATTCACGAAATATAAATAAAAGTAGAAGTCGACTGCTGTACAACTTAAATATCTACAGTGGTTCACAGTTTAAACAGGAGGATACAATTGACAATATATTTTGCAGCTGATATGTCAGTTACTCACCTACAATGGGGAAAGCATCCCTGTCCACACAAGCAGCAGCCAGGGCCCTGCCATCATGAGAAAAGCGCATAGTAAAGCAGCCCATCTGGCCTCCATGGAATGACAGCATTAGCTTGTTGGGAATCCGGCACACCTGGCAGCATAAAAGATTTTAGCATAACTTCCAGAATCTCTGGATTATAATAATAGCAACAATAACAATAACGGCAATATTGTTATTATTATTATTATTATTATTAGTCAATGAACTGTCAAAAGATAGATGATAAAATACCTGCCCAGGCATACGACTCCACCTAATGACCTCAGATTTGCTCTCCAACTGTTGTGTTGAGGTGTTCTGGGAGAGATCAGTATGGAGCTGACTGTATGAGGTGCTGCCCCTCTCCTGCTGCAGAGCCATCATTGAGCGGATACCAGGGTCCACCTGTACATCATAATCAAGTCATGCAAAAACACAGTAAATTTACATCAGGGAATCATATCACTTCCATCTTATTTTAGTTGAAATATATATTCTTTAGTTTAAGTCCCTACTTGTACTTACTTGTAAATTTCAAAACTACACAAAAAAGAAATATATCTATCGACTACTTTGCATGTTTCACCCTAACTCTGCACACCATTATTCATCAGCCTTTTAATATGTTTTAGGATTTAGATGTTTTGGGATGTGAGAGCTAGATTTATAGGTTTGTAAAGTGTATGTATGGGCTCACATGTTCTGGTAGTTTGAGGCCTTTCACTGTGACGTAAAGAGTCGAGGCATATCTGTTCCTAGGGAACTTGGACCACCACTGAAACACTTCAACTGTTTGTGGGACCTTCTTTGCTCTGGGTGGAGGGCAGTAGAGCTGGAGGCGCAGCTTACTGTCAATGTTCAGCACACCGTTGGTTCCTACAAGCTAATAAAAAACAATCTTTCACAAGATCTTTAGAAAGATCAATTTAAGAGAAATGTGGTTAAGCCATATTTGCACAAAAAGCCAATAGGATACTGCATTTAAAAAAAAAATACACCAGACAACAGTAAACGTTAACAGGCAACTTCTTTTACCTTCAAAAAAGCCCAAGCAATTTTACGAAATCCGCTCTCATGCTGATCAGCAGAGATATTTGTTCTTGCTTCTTCCATGCTGATGAAGTCAAGAATCTATAACACAATGTTTACTCTTTACATTTTGAGCAACATTCACAATGGCTAACACACTAAATGAACACAAATAAATGCTGGCTCACCTCGAAAAAGAGGATCACCTGTGGACACTCTTCATTGTCTTGAAGGAAATAACCAAATCGTTCATTAAAGATGATCTGCTCCTCCCACTCTGGGACTGTTGACTTGTTTTTCTTGAAGTCAAAAGGCTGAGTTATGATTGGAAGGATGTGCTCAATGTTGTCGTGTTCATAAAAGGAAGACACTCGACGATGGCTGCGTTTAAAAGAGAAATTGTAGAGGCATGAGTACATAGAAATGGCAGTTCCTAATACCAATGTCTCTTGGACAAGGAATACTGGTAACCCATTTTAGGCCTACTTCATGTTTTGTGTTTATGACAAGATATAGATCCCCACCTGTCCTCTTTCTTGACATACTGTCCAGTAATCTCATCCACAACATGGACTTTGATCATGGGATGGGACACCAGAAGGTCAGTCTTGAGTCTGTCTGTACGATGAATGTAAACACCCAGAACCAGAGTGTCATCAAAGGCCTGTCTCTGAGAAGGTTCCACCTCTGTCTGAGAGTCCTCAACTACTACTTCATCCAAATCAAAGAGCAAACATGAATCAAAAACTGTCGAAAAGCATGGAACCAGAACTATACACCTGGTGAATCTCTATTCTAAGAGCTTTAATGTGGATATAAGCAGTATTTAATAAATGTCCACCACAATGATCAATGGGTGTTACATGCCATACCTTCCTTTTTTTTCTTTTTCTTTCTCTCTTTGGGTTTTACTGCATCTTCTTTGTCCTCCTCTGCAGCTTCACCTTGGATACTTTCCTTTGACTTCTTTTGTTCAGTCGTTAACTCAGAGTGGCTTTGGTGGTGTTTCGGTGGAAAGTCATTATGAAAACAGTTTAAAAATTGCCATGTGTTGTTTAAAGATATAAAAAAATTAAAAATGACTGATTAAAAAAGAACAAATATCATGATAAAATACTGACATTACTAATTATGAAAAGTGTTTACTGCTAACAAATTACATGTTTACACACAACCAAATTATTAGGATTGTATACAATACTACAATGCAGGAATGTCTCTTAAGTATGATTAATAATAACAGACACAATTTAGCTAAAAACACTGATCAAAAATAAACACAACCTTGCAGAGAACTAATGTTTTCTCTATATTACCTTTCATCTTCACCACTGGCTCTCAGGTTCTTCTTCTTTTTCTTCTTCTTTCCAAGCTCATTATTTAATACCGCCGCTTCTTGACTTTTGGGCAACTTTTCACTGTGGTTTTTTTGAGTGGTCTTCTTCAGAGCCCTCTCCTCCTCGTTTGTAATCTGTTGCTGATATTCCTCAAGAAGATCATCTTCAGGTTCGGATGCTACTTTCTGCCCACCAGCATCTTCCCCTCCTGTACTCTTTCCTCGTTTACCCTTTCTGTTCTGCCCCCAATCTGGTTCGACTGAAATTTTTGTTTTGGACTTCCCAGTATTGTGGTCACTGTGCTCATCATCTTGAACAGGTGGTGGTGGAGGCAATTTCCTTTTACTCTTCTTCTTCCCTGAGGTCAGAGGAGAAGCCTCCTCATTTACAATATTGCTGACATTGGCTTTCTCGGACACCTCCACCTGCCTGCGTTTGTTCTTCGTGAACCGTGGGCTACCCTGCACAGGGTCATACGTGTTATTAAGAATGGTCTCATCTTCTTCAGTGGTTTTACTTAAATCTAAGTTTTGGCTCAATGTCTGAAGCTGAAAGAGATCACAAGAGTAAAACACATTTAAAACTGAACTAAGACTCACCAACAAATTATACACTACAATCTCTTATGTATATTTGATGTATTATGAAGGCATTTCTAATGTCACTTAGTAGGGAAGAAAATGTAGTTGATCATTTAAAAGATCCCATTACATACCACAACATTCTCTTGCAACTCAACATTTTTGGACTTCTTTTTTTCTGAAGGAGGATTTGTGTATCTCTTCAACACCTCGTCAAAGCGAGCCTTTGTCTTTGCTCTCACATCACTCTGACCTACACAAATATATATATATACACACAAATATGTTAGATGCCATATCCTGAGATGGTTAGCTGTATGAGTAGGTTACTCTGTGTTTAGGTATTTTGAAGTCCCATTACCTGCAGGCATTCTCCAACACTGAAAGCAAATTCATTCTGCACACAAAATATTCCTGAAACTGAAAACATATTTGTGGGAACTTCTCAAACTGTAACGTTAGGGTCGGAACAGTAATAACAGGCAGAAGAGAAAATACAAGACAGGCATAGAAAATACAAGATAGACATAGTTTTGTCACAGAAGACATTGCTTCTGTGATGTAGGTTAATACCCCAGCTAAAATAACCTTTGGTGAATTCTGATGGGTTAAGCTGATTCAAAATAGCTCGGCAAAGAAGTCATGATGTAAGGCAGCTAGCCGATTGGATGAACCTTACACAGAGAAACAGCTAAAGTGCCAAAAAGGTAGGCTATTCAGCAAGATGATAATACTCTCCCAAATCATTTTCCAGTATAAACATGGAAAACCGTGCTGCGCAGACATTACATTAGCTGAGAATAAAATCTCTGCACTCGATTAGCCAGCTTGCTAGTACAGTAAAATCAAATGAATGAATTATCAAGCTACATAAACATAAAGGAGATATTTTTAGCATAGTAACACAACAAAATGATCTTCTCTGTGAAGTTTAGTTACCTGAATAAATAAACAAGAGTTTTGTTTTGGAACATGTTTACAGTCCGTTAGCCATGGAGCCGTTGCGATGGCAGCCAACAATAAACAAGTTTAAGCCCAGCCCATAATGTGACGTTATTTCTGAGCGAACCAATAAGAGTGGATCATTATTTTTCAGCCCGATAGTGACCTCAGGCGGCGAACACGGGCGTTTTACCAGACCCAGTAAAATCCCATATTTTTGTCTGAGCAGTCGTAACCACCCTTCAGTTATAAAGTTGTATTTTGATCTCCGAAACAGGCCTATTAAGCAGTACGCTCATTAACAGATTGTTCACAGGTAAGACACAACTGGCTAATTTACTCTGTTCAGTTGAGTGTGTGAAGGAACATAATTGATTCATTTAACACCTCAGTTAGAGAAACACCAACAAGAATCTTCATGTCCAACATAAAATCAGAAATCCATTACAGTTTAATACAGATTAAAGTTCACGAGATGGGTATTACTAGTAGTTAATATCGATACCACTGTCCCGCACAGCACTTCATTTTTACTCTCTATCAAATCTAACTCTGCTCAAGAAGGGTTTCTGAATTTGAAAATGATAAGGGTTCAGGTAAAGAAAAAATAACAGAGGGAGACTGCAGTTGTGAACTACTTCAACAGGAGACACCAGGAGCAGACTGGAAAACATTGATCTAAAAATTGGTGAGCTCATATATAGCATTTCCTTTTGCGTATGTACACTTGATCAGCAGATAAAATTTTAAAAGTGTCTTAATGGCTCAGAATACCTCAATACATATACAGCTATTTACAGAAATTTGGATATATTTTATTGACCAGGTTGTAATTCATTGCCTTTGTCCCTCCTTTAAACACGACATTTTATAAGTTTATTGACGTGTTAATGGACAATTTGTGTAAAGTGAGGTCGTTTGCATTTAAATGGAGTTTTAGGTTGATCATTTGCGCAAAATTTGTCTGCCATGTTGGACTTAAAGATCACTAACTTCCACCTGAAACTGTGAAATTCCATTAGACCCCTTATTTGAGGTTTACAAATAAACAAATAAGCATATGTGAATATGTATTCATATAGTGTATATATATATACAGATAGAGATATAGTTGTCAATAAATGCACACATATTTTACATATATA
>JBBPDC010000001.1:28675842-28700919 GCA_037974485.1 Hemigrammopetersius urotaenia
ATGCAGATACCGATAGTTTGGAAAATGACTAATATCGGCCGATAATATCGGCCTGCCGATATATCGGTCGGGCTCTACTGTAGAGTGAACTATGTTTTTAAGTACATTGGTTACTAAATTCTTAGTACAAGTGATTGACTAGTGTAACATTACAAGACTGTTGTGTTACTATTTTGTTTCCAGCAATACACCAAATACGCTCAGTATCCTCTGACAAACTACCAAACTGATAATGGTAGCAACAGGCAGAAGTTCTAAGCACATTTTCTAGTTAATTGCTAACACACACACACACACACACACGTTACTTGGGAATTGCTGTTTTACATGATACAGCTGTACCACAGGGTACAGATAGTAAAACTAGTTAGTAAGTGTAGTACTTGTCCCTTACAGAACACTTCACAAATTGTTCTACCCTTCTCGTAATGTTCTTCAGCTAATGTATTCTGATTGGGAGACCATGTTTAATGAACTGGATGTATTTTTATTCATATTTGAGTCCAGTAAAAAGGAAATGTTTTAAGTTATATAGGACTAATTTCATTATTCAGGTTCAGCAATGTCTAAAAGAAAAGCAAAATGCAAAGGACATTTTGA
This sequence comes from Hemigrammopetersius urotaenia, assembly GCA_037974485.1. Lineage (NCBI taxonomy): Eukaryota > Metazoa > Chordata > Actinopteri > Characiformes > Alestidae > Hemigrammopetersius > Hemigrammopetersius urotaenia. The sequence goes on from JBBPDC010000001.1 coordinate 28,676,443, forward strand.
TCCTCAAGCATGCCTCAAGGGAATCTGAGTGGAGTAGGAATGTTGTTGATGTTACTCTATTTTTATTATTTTTTTTACTGCCTCCCATCATCCCTTTTTTTTAGTTGTCACCGCTATCCAACTTTATGGTACTGTAGGCAGCTGGAGAAGAATGTAACGCTTATTCGTGAATAATATGATTTGTACAACTGTTTATTAGGTGCTTTGCAGTAGTGTACTTAAGAGTATATTATGATTTTGTAGCTGAACTGCTTTGCTTTTTTTCTGTCTTCCTGCTTCCCTACCTTTGTCTAGGATGATAATTTCTAAGATGTTAATATATGTTAACCAGTGTGTATAGTTGGATGTGGTAAATGAGAAGAGCTGGAAAGCAGAAGGTGACTAAGCTAATTGTAGTAATCCCACACTGACTGGAATGTGGTGAATTCCCAGTGATGCTTGTTTTGGCTTCTTAAATAGAGAGATGATCACACTTTTTACTTGCGCTTTTAGTTTCAAATGAATTTGTATCCTTTTTTTGTTCTGTATCCCTATATCTGTATACTTGTGTTGATAGGTTTGGAGATTTTTATTACAGTTACTCCTAAGCACTTACGTTGCTAAGTTATACCAAGAAATTTCCATCTGAAGTAGTGGACACACTACTTTAAATGTGACTGATGCATTTAATTATTTGGCCAATTGTTTTTAAATGATTGCTTTTCTCTTGGTGTCTTCTTCAATCACACCAGATTTTCTATCTCTTAAACGTTAAGGGTAAAATGAGAGGCTTTATACTGTAAACAGCCTCAAAAGAAGCCAAATACCTTTTCCAGAGGATGCTTTGTACTTGTCTGCCTGAATTAATTTGTTTTTGACTGCCTGCTGTTGCTGTCAGAAGTCCCAGCTGACAGTACAACCTAACTCACAAGATTCACAATTCATTCTCTTGGATATAGTGTAATATCATACTTCATCTCTCGCTAGTTGGAGTTCCTGGCTAGATAACTGCAAAAATAATGAGCTGTATTGTTCAGAACAGCACTGTGTGTTACTCCATCTCTAGTGTTTGAACCCTCCTTAACCTGTGGTATTTCCCACAGAAATGTAAAGATTAAATAAGAGAGAGATTAATTTCCGTGAACACATTCTAACTTTTTAGTGCTGTTGTAAAACCAGACTTGATTTTTATCACCTTCAAAGCAGCCTCAAGCAGCTTGAGGTTGCCCTTCTCAGGGACTGATTTACTATATTTATCACCTAAGGTTGATCTTGAGGTCTTATCTCTGCATCACAAATCCTTGTTCACAGTACCTAAATCTCTTGCTGCCATCCATTCTTATCGAAAGGGTTGAAAATCTGATCTTAAAATGCTCCTTAAAAGAAAAAAATCTGCCTTAAAAGAAATATGAACTGGAATGGCTAGTGCTGGCATTTGCTATTTGCCACATGATTGTTTATGTGGTAATGATGAGAAAGGATATGTATTAGTACTTGTATCATTATTTTTTTTTTTTCACTTTAGCCCTCTTTTTTCTGGTACATACCTGGAGTAACACCTAGATTGCCCTGCTGTTGACTGCTGATATTTTTCAATATCTTTAGTAAAAAAGGTTCTTTCTTAAGTTTGGCCAGTTCAAAACTCTAAATTTCTAATTTCCTTAAAAAAAATTTATTCTAACACAACTAAATCTTTTTTACTTAAAAAACCCCCAAAACTCCATGCTATGTTTATTTCGGTGGATATACCTTGCACTGCATATTGTTGTCCTATTTTTGTCTGACAGGTAGCAGTTGTGAAAGTGAAGAATTCAGACAAGGTGTTTGCCATGAAGATTCTCAACAAATGGGAAATGCTGAAAAGAGCTGAGGTAGATGTCCGAATTGGTGCTTCCACTGTTAGTCATTTTGGACAATTGATGGCCATCCGTTGTAATTATTCTTTGATTACAATTTGCTGTATTGAAATAATGTATTACTCAGATCAGGATACTTTCTTAATTTGTTATTCATTAACAAAGTGTTACTTTGTTTCTAAGCTAGCCAAAAGCCAGACCTCGATTGATAGACCTAACTGCGTTAGCTAAAAGTATGATTTTAATCTTTTGTGGTTTTATGAGTTTAAATTAATGTTTTTTTGTCTAGACTGCGTGTTTTCGAGAGGAACGTGACGTTCTGGTGAATGGAGACAGCCAGTGGATCACCACACTATACTATGCTTTTCAGGACGACAACTTTCTGGTAAGCAAATAGGGTAGTATGGGAGATGTGAATTCTAGTTAGAGTTTTTGATACGGTCTAAGTATATTCACAACTTTGTTAAACATTTCTAAGCTATGTATGATGAGTGTTCTAGTATTAAACCAGCACATGACACTCGGGTGCTGTAGCAAAAGGGAATATAAAAATATATGTTTTAGTTAAATTGCTTTGATACGATTGATGTGATTTGCATGAAAATACATTTTTGGAGCAAAGACTTTTTAAAGACTATTTATGTATATCTTTTCATTTCATTACTTGGTGTCTGAAATATAGCTGCATAGATGCTCTGGTACTTGTTTAGAAAAGGTCACCATTGGGCCTATGCTTAGATTGGATCAGTGATTAAAAAAAAAAGGTAATTAATGTCACCTTTATTCAGTTCTTTACTGCTATGCTACTATGCTAAAACATCCACATTTGCATGTGACACTTCAAGTAGAAATTGCATTTTCTTTCATGCCAATCCAGGTAGCTCTAAGCCCAGTTCCTACTTTTGTGTGTCATCATCTCTATTAGCAGAGACATTTATGTGAAAAGTTTTAGATACTGGGATGAACTCAGGTGTTTCATACCAGTGCATACTTTCGTTTTGTTTGTATATGGTGTAAAACTAGCCTGCTATGTAATATGGTTTCTGACTTTTCCATTTCTTACAGTATTTGGTAATGGATTATTATGTCGGTGGCGATCTCTTGACACTGCTAAGTAAGTTTGAGGACCGCTTACCTGAGGACATGGCCCGTTTCTACCTGGCTGAGATGGTGCTGGCCATTGACTCTGTGCATCAGCTCCACTATGTACACCGGTAAGAGTTTCGAGATATATTTAAACAGGTGCTAAATGGTCTTTTATAGGAAATGGCTAAACAATTTGTTCAGTCAAAATATTTCAGAACTCAGTTCTCTCAATTACACATTTTATGCTAAGCTTTGTCTGGCATTTCTATTTGTTGAACTGTGTAGACCTTCCTTTCAGAGATGTTCTTATGTCCCTAGGCTCTCAGATGTGGCTTCTGTAAAATTGAGATTTTTTTTTGTGCTGGTAATTTTGTGCCACAGCTAAGGTCTGTGAATGTGGATCATAAAAGCAGGATTAAAGGTAGTAATTAACCGTTTCGTTATGGAGAGACCCTTCCAGGCCCTGTGAGACTGTTTAACAGTTTTAGAGAGCAAGTGTTTTAGTGACCTGTCTTACAAAATAAGGGAGAGGTAATTCCATTTTACAGAAACTTGCCTACATCACACAACTTGCACAAACTATAATGAAACTGTTTGTCTGTCCTAAAGGGAATATTTTTGTTAATCTTCAGACCTGTATGTCTGAGATTGTGGTCATAACATATTGTATTAAATTAATAAATAATATGGGTACAAAATCCCATTTTTAAACATTGAGCATCAGCAGACTGTTCTTTTTAGCATGTCTGATATTTGTCTAGCTACTAATGGCTGTTCTCAGAAATGGAGCTGGATGCTGAGTAAGCAGTGTGAGACTGAGAGGGCCTTCTATTGTTATTGGGGGTCGATACAGGAAAAAGCCAGTCTGTTAGTTTCCTGTTAACCTGCTACTGTTTTTATTTATATTTATATTTTTTTATATCTAATATAATTTTTATTTAACTGAAAATAATAGTTTTTATTTAACTGAAGCTTCTATAATGAGACTGCTTTTTTTGTTTGTGAAGGCCAGAAATATGTCTTGCTCAGAGTCATGCACTGATCAGTCAGAACAGAAAAGCTGCTCACAGGTGAAGTGAATAACATCGATACAGTGGCACCTGTCAAGGGATGTATTAGACAGCTCTTGTGAAAAATGGTCACGTGTGAGGATCTGAGTGACTGTGACAAGGGCCAAAATTGCGAAGGCTAGGTGACTGGGTCAGAACATCTCCAAAATGACAAAAATTGTTGGGTTTTGCCAGTATGCTCTGATGGCCCAAAAAGGGATAATCGTGGGCACCATGATATACTATGGGAAGAGGGCAAACTGGTGAAGTGGGCATTTTCGCGGGGGTTACGCTCCAAGAGCACCGGTGTATAGTGAAAAACTCTGTTTAATGCATTACCCATAAAGAAAATGTAAAGATAAACCCGTATTGGCCACTTCTAATTTAAATTTCCTGCCAAGATATGCAACTCAAAGTTGCGGGGGAAAAAGTATTGGGACACCACAGCGAGGTGAACAGTTTTCGGAGACTAAAACCTGATCTACTCTGGCTAAAAATACAAATGAGGGTTTGCTGGAAAGGTCTCCTGGACATCTACCGAACTGTGGAGTTTGAAGTGTCTGTGTTTTTGCTGCCGACATATGCAACTCAGAAGGTCATGGGACAAAAGTATTGCCACAATAAAACAAAACAAGGCAGAGGATATTTGCAGTGTCTGCGTTATTGTGGTGATTTCCGCGTAAAACTATCAGTTCGGTTCAGTGTGACTGAATCCGCAACTCCTGATCCACGTAAAACTGGGGAGTTACTGTATGTGGATGGTATTTTGAGATGTACCACCTACCTAAACACTGTTTTGGGCCAAGTACACCCCTTCATGGCAATGATGTTCCCTAATGGCAGTACACTGCTACAGTTAAAAAAAATTGGTTAAAGATGACAACAAAGAAATAAAGGCCATGAACATGTGGAATGTGCTAATCTGTTCCATGAGGCACTACCTTGCAACTTACAGGACGCAAAGGATATGCTGCTAATGTCTTTGTGGCATTTACCTCAACACACCTTCAAAGACCTTGCAGAGTCTTTGCCTTGATGGGTCAGGGCTATTTTTGCAGCACAAGAGGGAGCAACAAGTAGATGGTTTTAATGGTACGGCTGATTAATGTTTAATATCTAATGTGTTTCTCACTATACATTAAAAGAGAGCCTGGCATGAATTATTTATTACATCAAATTGGTCGAGACAAAAATACCCTTTTAGTTCATTGTTTAAAAAAATCTAACTTTTGAGCTATGCTGTGTGATTCTTTATGCTAAATATCTTTACATGACAAGATATACAAGAACTTACACAACATAGTGTCCATGCCATTTCATCACAGTTGACTGCTCTTGCAACCCAACTAAATTGCCACCTGTCTTGCTGGTTACTTATATTCAATAGTGCTGGTGTATTCATGGCTGTTCAGAGTGTAAACACTCCAATTGAAAATGGCCTGAATGAAACACAGTTCCATTACAGCACTGGCATTGATTCACGCTGATGACCTGCATGCATGTTATTCTCCATTCCCCTCCAGAGTATATACAGTACTGTGCAAAAGTCTTCGGCTCACATGCAAACTGTTTAAATATGCTTTATTTGAGCACTAGGAGACTTTCTGCCAGCGAATACACAGATTAACATTATAATAAATGCAAACACACAAGAAAATGAAATAATATGAAGATTTATTTTGTTTGTAAAAAGCTCTAATTTTGTGAAATGGTGCAGAGAACTCTGGTTTGGTTCCACATTTTACCTTAAGGCCTCCAGCCTTTGCACTGATTTGGGAAATGCCAACAACAGCTCACCTGATTTAATTTAATGAAGTATTGATTAAGCTTTGATGAGAACTACAGCGTAATGTAGGGCTTTCATGAGGTCTGGAAATTATTAAACAAACCCATCGACCAGCTTAAAATCACTGTTTGCTGTATTACTATTATTGTATATTTTCTAAAAATAACTTTTAAATACTGCTCAGCTAAACAAAATATAATTCTCAAGTGTCTAAGACTTGCATGGTACTGTATGTTCATTTTAGTGAAGGATATCTACCATGTCTATTCCTCTGAGAGCCTAGGAGAAGTATGCCACTAGCAATCTATCTCCAGCTCAGAACTTGGGCACAAGGTCCTGGTTTTCACTGCATCTCACACACCAGTTCCCCCAGTAATAAAGTACTATTCTGTACTTTATTACTTTATCCTCTGCTGGTTCAATTTCCGGGCTTATGCAACACTGTCTATATTTGAGTAAAGGTATTAGAATTATGCATAAATCACTGTCCTCAGTTTTTTTTAAAGGAGGGGGCTAGCTCCTTTTAATTTTCTCTTGTGGTCACTGTGTACTTGTGTTTGATAGTGAAAATTGATAGGGGGAGGATGAAATAAATTTGGAGTAAAGAGAGGGAGGAAAAACTGTAGGGAGTGGGAGGAATGCTTAGTCGGGGCGTGGTCAGCTGCAGCTGCAGCTGTGCATGGCCTGAGTGTGTGTGTCCTGGGCTGGAATGTCGGGACCTCCCTCAGGAATGAGTAGTCCTGCAGCCCCAATGTCTCTGTGGGAAAAAGGGAGCAGTCGAGCCTTGCCTAGAAGTGACCTCCAGAGCCCACAACCCCATAACTTTAACAATGACTCACAATGCGTCACATGGAGCCACAGAGACTGACTAGAGCATGTTTCAGTTTTTCAGGCTCTCTGTGAGAAGGAGACTGATGAGACAACAGTGAACTCTAGTTTAGCTTAGCCTAAGGGAGTCATGGGTAAATCAGAGTTGTTGAAATGTATTAATGACCTGTGCAGAGGAAGTAATTATGTGACTGGAAGTTGTTGTGAAGTCTGTGCAGCTGTTCAGCTGTCTCAGCTCTGTCATCATGTAACGTAAGTTAATTTTGATTCAGGTACATGTTTTCTGCTGGAATTAAATTATAGCTGGGAAACTTGGTGATGAATATGTACTGAATGCACACAGTTGCTGCCCTTCCTGGAAGTCCAATGCTCTCACCTCCCAAGCACCAAATTTGGTAAAAAAAAAAAAAAAAAGAAGCAAAAGAGTGTTTATACAATGTGTTTCCACAGCTAACACAATGTCCTCTGCTTTGCTGCAGACAAGCAAAAAACCAATTAAACATGTCCTAAAAGCATAAAAACACAAGCCCAATCAGAATCAAAATGTTTTACCCCTCTTGAAAAACAGTTACTGCTTGAAAACTATCTGGTCTTATTTTGGTAAGAATTTAAGGTATTTTAGTGGGTAATGTTTGTTTATAATTTTCTCATTTCTGAGCCACTGGCCAATGAGTTTAAATGCTATTGACAGTAAAATTGGTTGAAGTACTTCAGGAGTCTCATACTCATGAAGATATAGCTCTGTTAAGAGTTTAATCAGTTATTGACTGGAGTTATTGTGTTTACCATTTAAAAGGGGATAGTGGGGTTATTAAAAATGAGACAATCCACACATTGTGTAACGTCAAATCTTTGAATCTCCCAGATAGTGACTTGCAATGTTATATTTTAGTAATGATTTTTTTTTTTAACAGTTTCAATACATTTAAGCTGAGCTGAACCATAAGTTTACCTGTTCAGTGAGACTTTTGGGTTAAAATGGGAACATCTTTACTATACACAACCACGGTGTTAAGTTAACAAGTTGATTCTCAATTAAGTGACAATTTCAAAAAAGGAGGCCATAACAGACTTGTATCCAATAACCCCCTATATGTTCTACTTTAATCAGGGATGCATTTATGTTGCTAAGATAAATTATTTTTTTCTACGCTGAGTTGATAGTATATTTGAGGAATAAAATTTGCATGAGCATTTCTGGTCTTCATCGTTTAACTTATTGACACCTTTGACTTGGAATTTATTGCTTGGAGTCTTTGGTTTGTTTTAGGATTTTTAAATCGATTTTACTGTTCTATGTAGCTACATTTGCAGACATTACATTTTCACACCTCATTTCAGCGCTGTTGAGTTGGCTTTGTTTAGTCCTCAGGCAATTAACTGTGGTTGTCATATGGTATCATAGTGCGGTTTCTGGATTTTTCACGGCTTAAATATTTACTATGAGAAGCAACACCTGTTAAGGAAATTGAGGCGCAATCAAAACAGGATGTGGTGTCACATAAACCACACTGGGAGGAAGTGGTTAGCCACATTTTCCTCCTGTTAAAGGGGAAGTGACTTGCAGGACGCAAGCATAGATTTGGGATACAAGACTCTTGTTTTGTGAGGGCTATTGAAAAGACGTGTGTGTGTGTGTGTGCGCGTGCGTCCGTGGCTGCTGTTAATAGGTTGTAAGCTGTGAAGACTCTGAGCCCTCCTGTGGCTTAGAGCCCACTGGATTCGTCACAATGTAGGCCTGTGGACATGCTGCAGATGGCCTCCAAATATCAGTCCCACTGTCTTAAAGGATTACCCTTTTGTGACCCTATATTTAGGCCATTTCCACACATACTTGGGTATTTCTTAAAACTGAGATTTTCCGTTTTCGTCCACACAAGCACGTTTTCAAAAATATCTCCGTCCACACAAAATTGCAAAAAACGCTGACAAAAGCAGGAGAGCAGGGGGCGATATAACCTTAAACCGTATAGCATTGGTGACCAGAAGCCTTGGAGGGAGGCGATGTCATTATCAGAGACAGTGTCCTTGTCAAAAAATGCTACCTTTTTAAGTTTATACAGCTCATACAGATTATAACACTGAGAATGATGAAAATAATATACATAATCAGAGAAAAATATATTTTATTTAAATGAAAAGAGCCCAGATAGATCTTTAGAGGTGCATAGAACCAGTCTATACAGTCATCTTCTAACACTGAAAAATGCACAGGCTACTTCAAATCATGCCATGCTTCCAGCTTGTGAGGTCTGGATGTTGCTGATGTTTCCTAGCTTCAAACAGTATTCTGCAAACTGCAGGATAAAAGGCATTTTAGAATCAGAAAACTTTTTTGATCCTAGAAGAAATTGCTCACAAAGACACAGGCCCTAGAGTAGCGACATACACTCTATTAAAAGAGCTCTTAAGATATTAATCACCATAAACCAGTGACGCAAATACAAGATAACGCAGATAAACCAGCTTCCCTAATGCTAGGTAACATTAAACCCAAGACTGTGCAGAAGGGAACGGTAGCACATCTCGATGGGTAGCATGATTTGACAGAACACCAGACCGGGTTAAAGTCACATGGTGCAATTAATTAGCATTATTCTTTTTAATGCGTTATTGTTCTGTGATTAATTGATCGAATTAATGTGTTAATTCGACGCCCCTAGTACAAAAAGGCCAAAACTTCTAACGAGGTTGAGAGCCGTAGTACTTGTGTATATGTCGGGCATTGTTAATGAAAACCTAATGTAAACACGGATCATACTGTGTCATATGAGTGGCGCAAAACAATCCGTTTTCCAAAATCTTTTGGCAACATTTTCAAATACCTCAGTTTACATGGAGCCAAAACGTACATTTTCAGAAATACCCATGTACATGTGGACATGGCCTGGGAAGTTTGAAGGTTGATGACACCAGAGGCACACGCGTTCTAGAGTGCTAATGATGTGTTTTTTTGTTGTTTTTTTTAATCCTCCTATTCTGGAGAGCTGTTATCCTCTGCTTTTTCACATTTTCTATATTCTGTATGTGAAGCATACACTTGGCACTGTGCTTTGACTAGTGCCCTCTTAGTTCTTGATGTGTCAGCAGGCCGACTTGTTTATGTGCGAGTTGTTGGGCGCTGTGTGTGGAAAGAGACCCAGGTTGGAGCTTGGCTAGTTGGGCAAGTGAATAATTAAAGTATGATTTCTGAAGGTTCCCTCTGAGATGTTCTCTCAAATACACAATAATACACAAAGGAAAATGTTCCACCCTGTTTTCCTTTAGACAGGGAGGAGAATGACTGATTATCACAACAAGATTATTACAGTGGGAGGAGATGGTTTAGCTTTTTTTCTGTTCTGTGACTGACATAACAAATTGAGGTAATGGAGGAGAATGCTGGGTCATGCTGGGGGGCAGAAGAGTTTAGCTGTTGCTGATTTGAAGGCAAAATTATAGGGTTTAAAAAAAACACTCTCAAGGCTGCTTACTCCATGGGAAAGTAACTCTGTGCTTTCACCTCTTTTTGCTGCCCTGCTCAGTTTGGATTGGATTTGTTCTGGGAATGCAATGAATTTTTTGTATGTCTCTCTTTTTCCCCACTCTGTGGCTCTCGGGCTGGGTGAGGGAGGGATTGGAGCGTCCTTGTGCACAGTGCCCTGTCTCTGTAAACACTGCAGCAGAGCTTTAGAGCCGATAAGCACTTGGAGTCACCTCCCAGGCATGCCACAAGCCAGGAATCACATACATGCCTTAATTGGAAATCTCCAGTTACTTTTTTTAAAACATCTTTCTCTCTGTCTGCCGCCCACTTTCTTTCTGTTGTCCAAGCTGTGTGCACCTCTTTCTTTTCCTTCTCCATTCATCTGTTCTCTGAGAACCAAACTGTTGTTCTGCCTTTAAGTGTTTGCTTATTCTTGTGTTCTTTGTTTTTAACCTCGTTGTTTTTACCTTTTGGAGAATCAGAGTACTTCTTGGTTCTTCTTTAGTAGATCTCTCCCTCTTTGTGCTGCAGTTCATTTAAAATAGTGTCCTGTGTGTATTCCTCCTGCAAATATGCCCATGTTTACATGCTCTAGCACGCCTCTGACGTGTCCTGCTCCTCAGTCTGACATATGCTGCCAAATTTGGGAAAACCTGACTGCTGTGCTGTGTAACTGCCTCTGCCAAGGCCGGGAACTCGTTTATTTATATTTTCCTTTTAGGCGGCGTGTTAAAACAATTGTGTGTAGATTCAAAGAGGTGTCCTGCACTCTACAGTGGGTGTGTATGTGATATTTTATTGGTGTGTTTGTATTTGCAATTTGTTATCTCTGGTATTCCCAGAGATATTTGTAGATTGGGGTGTCACTGGTAGGAATCAACTGTGTCATATTATTGTAGTACCCTTGCTGCGAACAGTAACAATCCTTCTTATTTGTCCATCTGTGGCTTGCAAGGCAAGATGTCTGCTGTAATGTCTAATGCAGGGCTCCAGACAAAATAAAAACCTTCTTTAGGAGGCCAAATTATTTTTTGTAGGATCCAAAAAAATATTGTCATGGCACATTTTGTCTCCAGTCTTTTAACCCATTTAAATAGCAGTAAAACAAAACCAGTTCCAGTCAGACTTGAAACAACTATTTGGCTAAACATAAGCAATATAATACAGGATTTTATAATGGCCAAATATAATCAAACAAATTGACATCTGACACAATTTGAAAAGCTGTCCTGTGATGTGTGCCATGGTAGTTTTCTAACCGATGCTGAACCGGCATCATATGGTCGAAGCTACCACTTGTGGTCATTATAACACAGTAGAGGCTTAATGATTCTTTCTGAGGGGACAGTCAAGGTGGTTAAAGTAGCAGTGTGTGTTCTACAACTGTCAACATCAGTGTCTTTAATCGATCAGTTTGTCTGGGCCACAGTTTGGAATTGACAACCATCATTTTAACTTTTTAGTTAAGCTCTTTGAGTTGTCTTCAGTCTGGCAATGTGGTGCAGTCTTAGTTTGTGGAAGGCTGACACAACTGTCCTGTATATATCCTGTCCTGTATATATTAAGCACCTAGCCAATATAGTGATATTCAGGGCTGGACTGGCCATCGGGCATACCGGGCATTTGCCTGGTCGGCCAATGGTAAATTTGGGCCGGCGTGAAATTTCGTGTACTTTGCTTTTTTCATTTCTCTTGGTTCACTTGCCATTGACAACTGAAATTAGAAAAAAACTTGTCACAGAATGAATAACCAAGTCACACTGGCGACCATTTTAGTCTCCATCTAGAGCCCTGCTCTAATGTGATGTTTGGCTAAGTAGATCTGTAGAGGTCTGCCTTCAGTCTCTTGCAGTGGTCACAGCTTTGGTTGCAGAAGGCTGGGTTAATTCAGTGTGTGCATGAAGAGAAGTTATTTTTAACCCAGTTGTTCTGCCTCACTCAGACTCACTGGTTCTTGACCACACACACAGATATGCATACAACCTCCCTCCCCATTGCTAAGTCTACCACCTGCCCACCTGTGAAACCTGATCCTAACCAGCTCTTCACCAGCTGCTTCTTTGAGCTTTGCTTGCTGACATGGATACTCTCTGTGCACACACTAATATCTTGGTTCCCTTCAATTTAAATGCTTTTTTTCTGTGTCTTCACAGTACTAATTGAAAGATCATTTACACTTAAGTGAGCTGTTTGCGTGTCTGTATAGCAGTATTATGTATCTATCCTCCCAACGTCACAATACTGCACAGGTCAATTCTCTAACTTACCTGGAATTTAATTTGTCATCTGTTATGGTTTTAGGAGCTGAATGGCAAAATCAAACAAGCTTTGTAGGATAGTGTCAGATGATTTGTATGCTAATAGAATGAAACATTACATCACTTTACCGTTTTCTAAGGAAACTGCTGATTTTGTCATTACTACATATGCGTTTGACTAATGTAAACATTTAGACTGTCTACACTGTCTAATAAAGACACAGAGGTGTAAATGGATTGAGTGTAAACCCGTTAAATCTATTCTTTTATGTATTAATTTGTTTTAGCGTTTCGTCCTTTTACTTTTTCCTTTTATTTTTTTATCCGTTTAGGTTTGTAAAAATGTTAGTCATAGTTTTTTTTTTTTTTAAACTGTGGCACATACATAGTTAATACTTAGTTATTACAAATCATTTTTAGTCATAAGTGTGTAAACTCCGGTGGTGCTCCTCGTACTGAACTTTTATGACCGACACTGATATCCTTGTCTTTAGCTGATTTGATTTTAGATTACTTTTCACTGTAGAGACCTACAGAAACAGAATTGATGTGTTGAGGATGGTGTGTTTGAGACTCCTCCTCTGTGTCCACATAGTCTTTTCTGATTATTAAATACACAGCTCCTTGCTCCTTCTTTGTTTTTCATCATCTTGAAGACAGTGCCAAATAACCATCTTCTGTTGTAAATATTTTTGAAAAAAATAAGTGCTCCCTGTAATTAGTGTAATGAGAGGCACCCCTGTTATCTCCTTTACTGGTTTATAGGACAACTTTGAACAGAGGGAAACTGTTGTTCCTTGGTATCCCCCACTTTCCATGATTGTGTGTTAATGTGTTTGGTTAAGAGCTGCCACCTGCTGGGCAGCTGAGTTGGCGTGATGTTTGAGACAGTATGAACAGTCTTCAGTGTTTTCAGGAATTTAAAACCCAATGTCAGTAACATACAGTAGCAGCATAGTTTCTCCAGGACTCTAATCAGTTTTCTGAAATGTGCTTTTTTGTTTGTCACATGTCATAACAAAATAATTTGTGTATTTCCAACCAGGATACAAACTGAAACACTGTATTATGTTTCTATTTTATTTTTAGTAAAATAGTAAAAAAAAAACCCCACTAACATTAAATATTTTCAGCTTTGTTGAACTTTATAGATCTCTAGAGCATACAATAAAATACATTAATATATATGTTTAAAAACACCAAGTTGGTTTACTCTAAATGTACACAAAGATGAATGGTGTACAATCATAACTTTGAGACCTTTGCCCTCTGTCTTTCTGTACATTTACATTTTAACTTGCTATCTCCAAGAACAAGGAATTGAGTCCGGTTTCTAATAAATCCTTAGTAACCCAAATTTTCCAAAAGGTTGAGATGCTGTATTAAACGTAAACACTCTGGAGGCTGTGTGTAAACAGGATCTATACGTGCCACTTCCCTCTCTGAGCCTGAGATCATTTGAAATGGACTGAGGTGAAGTTGTAAACAGTCCATTGGTTGGATGAATGAAAATGCCAAATTCTTTTTGGAAATCATACGTGCCACATCCTCCAGATTAAAAAGGAGAGGGGCAGTCTGGCTTTTTATCAGCACACAGTATCCTGATGACATGGGGTTCGGTTCATCAGTGCACATGGCATGGGTGGCTGGCACATCTGGGAAGGCAACGTTAATGCTGAACAATGTATACAGGTTTTGGAGCAACATATGCTGCTCTCCAGGTGACCTCTTTTCTCGGGGAAGGCCTTTTTTATTTCAGCAAGGTGATATCAGACCTCATTCTGCATGTATTACGACAGCATGGCTTTGTCATTTAAGAGACTGGGAGCTAGAATAGCCCGCCTGCAGTCCAGACCTGTCACTCATTGAAAACATTTGGGATCATAAAATGGAAAAATATGACAATCGAGACTCAGAACTGACTGTGTGAAATCTTACTCAAACACACCCACTTATCTCATCCTCTTGTGAGCCAAGCGATGGGAGTTCCTTGAAATTTCCACACTAATGACAGTTGGATTCCCGAAAGTATTGTTTTGATTTCAGTATTATAGAGCATTCTACCCTTCAGTTTTTTGTATTGTTTAGCTTTCAGGTCAATAACTTTGCTCATGAACACTGAAGCAGTCAGGAAGGGAAAAAAATTGTATATGTTTTTATTTAACCTTCCTAAATTTGGGGGGGGGGATATTTGCTCATGGCATTTTGTGTGACAGTTTAGAATGATCTAGTTTTTGCTGATTCATGATTTATGATTTGAGAAATCCTGAATGACCCTATTGGAATGACAAAATATGTAATAGTTCTGTGGAGTTCAGCTAATTCTGCTCTGGTGAGTCAAATTAGCATTTTTCCAACTTGTTTGCATGTGAATACGGCTCTGTATTCTTCTTTGCTGTTCACAGTAGCTGAAGCTTTTCGTAAACACTGAAGGAAAGCAGACAGAGAGGAGGAGGAACAAATAAACATGATCTCTAATGAGGTGGAGATTAGTTTTGGAATCGGTCCAAACTGCTGCACCGCCTCTCACTTAGTCCACAGCTACACAAACACAGTCAGCCACAGGCTAGAAAAACTCTTAAGTTGCGACAGAAGAGTAGAAAGCATATGAGTGCTATTGCAAATCAGATTGGTAACGTATGTACCAGCAAAACACGTATGGGAAGTTACACTGTCTTTTGGTTTTAGGACTTTTTGTAAATAGCTTACAATTTAGTTTAGAGATGATTTAGCGTTCACCGGTGAAGATATACTTCTTGTCTGTATGAGGCAATTTGTAAACATTCCACTTTAGAAAGTTTTGAATACAAAGACAACCTGATGATCCAGCATCTAGAGGTACTATGATAATCATTGGCGAATGCTTTCCTGAGCTTCTGGTGATTTTTTTTTTTTTAGGGCTCCACTGTGCTGACGGTATTCTCTGCCTTGTCTTTGCCTCCCTTCCTTTCAGATCCTGACTATGTCATCATTAATGCACATGTTGATAGTTTTTACGCTACTTTTATTTATGGTAGTTGTTGGATTATATTGTAGACTAAATTGTATAGAATGCTAATAGTTTTTCCCTCCTTTGCAGAGACATTAAGCCAGATAACATTCTGTTGGATGTGAATGGACACATTCGATTGGCTGATTTTGGCTCTTGCCTTAAACTCATGGAAGATGGGACGGTAAGAACAATCTGTGCTCCATTGTTTTAAATACCTTTGTGATCAGAATATTAATGTAATAAGAAAATGTAATGGCTGTGTACTGATTAATGTTCAGGATTATGTTATTATTGATAGTGAACCTAAACATATGTATTGAGTGTGAGTGAATAAGTATAAGAAATATAGAGAGAAAGAATAGTGTGTATCGGCAGATTGTACATGCACACCTTTTAATGCTCCCAGGCAGCTGTAACAAGATGATGCTAACACACGGTCTACATTAGGGCACGGTCTACATTTGAGAAAAACATTTCCACCAGCTTCTATGCAAGTACTTGTGTGTTGCACAGATTAGCCCAACTGCAAAACTAGCATATTCACTATCCTATGTGTAGAAAAGATTGTCCTTGTTTGAAGTGTTGGTATGACAGACAATACTGGTATCTAAAGCAGACCATTGAGAGAATTATTTGACAAACTATGATGAATAGTATGTGAACATGCATCTGGTTGGCTTATAGGAACACACTGGGCAGCCCATTCTAAAATGAACTTGCCCTCTTCATATTGAGGCTAAAGCATGTCTGTGGGCATTTGTGAGGTCTGTGATGATTCTGTGATTTGGAATGATCCCAAAGGTGTTCAGTTAGGTTTAGGTCAGGTTTCTCTACAGGTCTTTGTGGAGGTTGATTTGTGCACAAGGTCACAGTCATGATGGCACAGTAAAGTGGCTTTGACAAACTGTTACCACAAAGTTGGAAGCATGTATTTGGAAGCATCTAATATCAACTACTCAAGAACATAAAAAACTTTGAGGCTCAGCTGTTGATGCCCCTACAATTTTCTGTTTTACAATAATAGCAGTTGCAATTTACCAGGGCAGAAATTTTACAAATGGGGCCATTTCAACCATTGACAGAGCCGCAGCTAAAGTCACTGAGCGCTTCAGTATGAACCATTCTATATTCTGTGTTTATCAATGGAGATTGCCAAGGTATGTGCTTAATTTTATGCACCTGTTAACAATGGCTGTGCCTTAATTACCTTACTTCAGTAATTAGGAGGGGTGACCACATACATAACCATATAATGTATCTCTGTATTTTCTGAACCATTCTGAATTGAGAGCTATGGCTACTTTTAACAATAAAGAGTGATGCTTCCAGATTTAATTTACATTTAAATACCTAATTAAAGCTAAACTTTTTTTTCCTTTAATAAAAGATCAAGTTTATGGTCTTTTGTGTATTTAATAGCTGTTGTGTTCAAGAAGGTGCTGCATTTCAGTGCAGTTTTAGTGCATGAATTAGACATTAATTTTATTTTTATATTCCTTTTTTTCCCCCCGTTTATTAAATTCTTAAAGGAAAATATTAGATATGCAGACACCAAAACATGCTTCACATCTCCTTGAAAATCATTAAAAATGATTGGTGGAAAAATGAGTGCTAAATGTTTGCCTGGCTCAGTTTAGTGGACAATGATCCCAAGAGAATTGTTAAAAGGACAATTTATCTACTCTCATGGAAACTCCTGAGTCAATGCCAGAGTGAGGAGTGTGTCTTATGACCCTTACCTGAGATTTGCTGCTATTTTTTTGGCACGTCACAGACAGCTCGGCAGGATTTCCCGCTTTCCTCCGACAAGACAAGTGTGAGTGCGTGCGTGTCTCAGCATGCTCACACGTGCGTGCTTAAAGCTATTCACGTGTGTTATTACTCGCATTAGTATATGTAGAAGGACTGAATCACTGCAGGGGGAAATGCTAGTTTGTTGCCTCACTTCCACAATTTCTTCCAGCTGTACACATCTGCACATAGGCTTTACACAGCCAGCTTCCCTCTGCTCAGCCTCCTGACAGGGAGTAGGGGCTCTCCTTGTCCTTCACCAGTGCTGGGCCACCTCTCTAAACCACCTCTCCTCTCTTCAGATATCACAAACCTGGCTAGCAGCTCTAAGAGTTTTTTTTCTTATGGGAAGATACATACAGTGTTTTGTCTAAGACCAGGCATGGTTCTGCTGGTTGTGTCCAGTGTGAGCATGGGTCACTGTGCTTCAACACATTTGCATTTCATTGTGATGACCTTTGTGGAAAAGGAGAGGCATTCCTGAGCACTGATGGTATCAAAGCTCAGACAGAGCTGAGAAACATTGTTTTTTACATCAGTCACTGGGTTTATGATGAAATCTGGTCAGATATGCTTTTAGATACAGGGGCTTATGTTTGTTTTCCTGTTGACATTGTTGAGCAGCAAAGAGCATCAAAGATCAACAGACTCTACAACATCTTGCATCTCTCAGCACCATTATATCCTGGTGCTGGATATGGATTGAAGTATTCTAATATTGCCCTAATTAGACATGGAAAATGCTTGTCTGTCTTTGTGCAAAGTTTGGTGCTCAGGTACCTTTTCTTTATATGAAAATATTAGTATGTTATATAATTATGAAAGCAAAGAATGTAATGTTACTGCATTTAAATCAGAGTAATTTTCACTGGGTTTGGGAAAGCTATTTCCCAAGCTATATCTTCCTTTGATTTTCTGCCCTTTGTTCTGCTATGGGGCTGATAATGTGATATCTTTTAGGTGCAGTCCTCTGTGGCAGTTGGCACTCCAGATTACATCTCTCCTGAGATCCTTCAGGCCATGGAGGATGGCAAGGGCAAGTACGGCCCTGAGTGTGACTGGTGGTCTCTTGGCGTCTGTATGTATGAAATGTTGTATGGTGAAACTCCTTTCTATGCTGAATCCCTGGTGGAGACCTATGGCAAAATCATGAACCATAAGGTGAGGAGATACTGTGGCTTGGAAATAAGTTTTTATTTTATTTTCCATGTGACCTCCAGTAATATTTAGATACCAGTTGTTATGTTGAAGACTGGCAGTACTAAGTGTTTTTTGTGTGTTATTTTTCATGTTTTAAAAAGTCCTCAAGTAAAATACTGTCTTTGCATTATTTAAGGAGCGGTTCCAGTTCCCTTCCCATATCACAGAGGTTTCTGAGAATGCCAAAGACCTGATACGCAGACTCATCTGCAGCAGGGAGCACAGGCTGGGCCAGAATGGGATACAGGACTTCAAGCAGCACCCCTTTTTTTCTGGCATTGATTGGGACAACATACGCAACTGTGATGCACCATACATCCCGGAAGTCAGCAGCCCTTCAGACACCTCCAACTTTGATGTGGAGGATGACTGTCTCAAGAACTCGGTGGGATATTGTTTGATCTTGTCAGGTTTAAAACTCAAAAAAAATTGTAATGGGTTTCATTTCCTGAAGAGCTAAGCGTTTTGGAGCTAATTAAAATATTTTTCCATATTTAGGAGACAATGCCTCCTCCTTCTATAACGGCCTTTTCTGGACACCATCTCCCAT
Source organism: Hemigrammopetersius urotaenia (assembly GCA_037974485.1). Classification (NCBI taxonomy): domain Eukaryota; kingdom Metazoa; phylum Chordata; class Actinopteri; order Characiformes; family Alestidae; genus Hemigrammopetersius; species Hemigrammopetersius urotaenia. The sequence continues at coordinate 28,695,284 of JBBPDC010000001.1, forward strand.
TTGTAGGCTTCACCTACACCAGCCAGTGGTAAGATCTTGGCACATAGTTCTCCTGTCACCTGATGAATTCAGTATAGTTAGCCTTCATGAGGGTGTTTTTATTTTCATTGAATCCCGATTGGATTTAAAAAAAAATATTGTTTGCTGAATTATGTGACTTTGGGTGGCTTACAGTGCCAGTCAGGGTGAAATTGTAAAGGAAATTTAAAGCAACTTGTTCTTGCTTTAATTTACTTCATTTACTGTAGAAAGGAACTAAACGACCTTAACAAAGGGTTAATTAAAGTAGTTATATTATTTATGCCTTTTACCCAGTTTGCCATGTCTTGGGACCTTTGAATCTTAGGCTCTGACAGAAGCCACCTTTATTTTAGTTGGTAGTTTGTTTCCCAGTTACATTTGTTCACATTATGGGAAAAATCATGAGTTTTTACACCAGCAAAGTCACAAAGTGGCATGACATGATGCAAACAATTGCTGTTTAGTTGTACAGTGTTGGCTTCTGCTGGTTCTTCACAGTCAGTATAACCTTTTCTTAACCAGTTAACACAATGCTACCTGCAGCAACTTCAGCTTAAATCTTGGTGAGTTATGATTATAACAAGACATTAAAGACAAGACATTTAAGAGTATTCTGAGGTGGTGTGGCATGTCAGCTTTTTCTTTAGCTAAAAGTGCGTGTATTACAAGTGCATAATCCCAGATGACTGGCTTTAAACAGAATTTTTTACTGAGTTTGGCTCCTGACCACTATACTTTCAGCTCTCTGTCAGACCGTGGGTGTCTGCACAAGTCTGCAGCACCTGCACAGATGGACGTTTGTGTACAGCGTAGTTTGGAAGAGAGCCTGGCCACAGAGGCCTATGAGAGGAGGATCCGTCGTCTAGAGCAGGAGAAACTAGAGCTCAGCCGTAAACTGCAAGGTCTGTCTCCTGTTCACAGCATAACACTATAGTTTGCATGGATAGGTCCTGGAGCCTAGCTGATAACTTCTTCTTTACAATATATGCTTACAGGACTGCATTGAATACTTTTTGAGCCTCATTTTTAAGAATGAATAAGACAGAATTTGACTTAAGCAAGTTTAATGTTGCCATTTATTTAGTCTTGTTTATGCTGTTTTTTAGAGTCTACTAAGGCAGTGCAAGCTCTGCAGTACTCCAGTGGAGATGGTCCAGTCTCTGCAAACAGGGAATTTGAGATTCGAGGTTTAAAAGAAGAGATTGAGAATTTAAGGAAACAGATAGCAGGTAATTGAAAGTTCATGTTTCACTTGTTATATGCTTGTTTGCATCTTTCCGCTGTCTTTGGCCAACTGGTATTGCTTTCTTTCTCCTCAGACTCTGGACAGTTAGAGCAAAAGTTGGAGCAGGCAGGAGCAGCCCGCAGAGATCTAGAAGAGTCCACCAAACACAATCGTATTCTAGAGAAACAGATGAAGACAATGAAGCAAGAGAGGGAGGATATGCACAAGGTAGAGCTTTACAGCTGCAAAGAGACAGCTCTGAATGAGCAAATAAGTTGTCCCTTGCTGAGGCCTGTTTTATTTAAGTTAACCAGTACTCTCTCAGTATGCCATATGATGTCTGAGTGTCATGCTTTATGATGATGAAAAACGAAAGTGACCAACCTTATTTTAGAAATTCTGTAGTCCAATGTTGTACTGGTCTATTGTTTTCAGGAACTCATAGAGTCTGCAGAGAAGCTAAAGGGTCAGGCAAAGGATCTGAAGGAGGCAGACAGCCAGAGGAGGCTAGCTATGCAGGAGTTCTCAGAGATGAGTGAGAAGGTGACAGAGCTGCGCTCTCACAAGCAACGTCTCTCCCGCCAACTCCGGGATAAGGAGGAAGAGATGGATGCTGTCAACCAGAAGCTGGAGGCCCTGCGGCTGGATGTTCGAAAAGCAGAAAGGGCAAGAAAAGAGGTGGGTAATGTAGAGAATTGTGTTTATGACTTTCACAGAGCTGCAAGAAATGTCATTAGGTAATCTTGTGGGTGTGGATGCATTAGATGGAAGGCCTGGCAGAAGAGCGGACTGCTGAAACCCAGAAAGAGAAGAAGCTGAGGGAGCGTAGTGAACATTACAGCAAAGAACTGGAAGAGGAGCTTGAGAGAATGAAGGTACATGATCAGTGTGTTCTCAGTGCTCGCCCTTGTTAAGCATATACATACTAGGGGTGGTGTTAGCTCAGTGGGTAGGATACTTGCCTCCAGACCAATAGGTCATAGGTTCGAATCCTACCTACAGCACCACCACTGGGTCCCTGAGAAAGACCCTTAACCCTAAGTTGCTCCTGGGAGACTGTCCCCAGTAGTTAGAGAATGGAAGTCGCTTTGGATAAAAGTGTCTGCTAAATGCCATAAATGTAAATGTAAACCCTACCAGTGTAGTTTTGTATTATGAGTTATTGTGTTGTCTGTACTATGTAGTGTTTACTTTGTTGTCGTAATATTGTTTAGTGCTCCGCCTGCTCAGTGTAAAGTAAAATGTCGCCTGTAAATAATATGTATCCGATTATGTAAGTCTTCTTTAAGGAAGCACTGGGTGTTTAATCTGTTCTCTGCACTGTCAACTTGAGTAGCAAAAGCAGGCTGGTCGCTCTCCAGCTGCTGGGGCCCATGAACAGCACCAGGAGCTGAGTAAGTTGCGTACAGACCTGGAAAAGAAGACCGTATTTTATGAGGAGGAGCTCTCTCGTCGTGACCTGCAGCACACCAATGAGTTGAAGAACCTGAAGAAGGAGCTCCGTGATACTGAGGCCCAGCAGGTCTCCTTGAAGAAAGAGATCATTATGCTGAAAGACAAGCTGGAAAAGACTCGCAGGGAAAGGTATAACCCCTATAATACTATTATTATTAGTTTGTATTTTAAAATGTTTTTTATAAAGTCTTTGTGTTCAGTGTTAAATGATTCCCATGTCCTTTGCCTAGTGTTCTTGCCGTTTTTGTTCATAGTTTTTTTTATTTTTATTTTTAAAAACCATTCTCTCACCTCTAGTCAAACTGAACGAGAAGAGTTTGAAACAGACTACAAGCAGAAGTATGAGCGAGAACGAGTCCTGCTGACTGAGGAGAACAAGAAACTCTCCAGTGAATTGGACAATGTGAGCATTCTGCCTCTCCGTTCCTGTGTCTGTTTTTCTTTCTTTTTCTTCATTTTTTTTCTTCTCACATTTTTCCACCTACTGCCATATTCAAATCTAAATTTAGAACTACATACCATTTTGGTTTGATCATAATGACTTCGAACAAGGTCCAGAGGATTTGTACAACAGATATGTTGTTGTACTTGTCTAATGAGGGCAGCCAGACTCTTTAATAAGACAAAGTCAAGACATAATTTTGTCTTTAGATATTCCAGACATGCTATAGCAGCACACATGGAGAACTACTGTAGAGAACTACTGTGTGATGCAGAATCCTCACCATACAACCTATGTGATGCAGTACTCTCGCTAATGCTCTCTCTGGGAGGATGCTCTGGCGTCTGCAAGCCTGGTTTCTGCAGCAGCAGCAGCAGCAGATCAAAGGCAGTGAGAGAGCCAGCACAGTGTGCTGTCGTTTTAGCTCCCATAAATGGTATCCTCTTACAATCCCCCTTCACCCTTTCTCTATCCTTTCATGGCTCATCTTAGCCTGTCTCTCAAATCAAACGTCTTCTACATATACAAAAAGGCAAAGACAAAGCTGTGTTGATTTTGTTTGAAAATATATCTGAAAGAAAATGAGATTGAATGTTTTCAGGGAACGTAAAAAAAGCTGTTCGTCCAACCTTTTCTGAACCCTTTGAACAATAGCTTACATTTACGGCATGTGGCTGATGCTCTTATCCAAAGCGACTTATATCAGTGCTCTAGTAGTCCACAACTGTTTCTTAAACCTGTGAACAGCTTTTTAACCGAAATACTGAGGTGCACCTATACAACATCTGTCAAATAATAATTAGCCAATACCTGGCAAGCAATGCCGGAACAACGCAAGCCATATAAAAGTTAAGAGAAGAGAAAGGAAGGTTTTGAGACGTAGTTAGTCACTGAGGGGCTCCTTGAAGAGGTGGGTCTTTAGGCGACTCTTGAAGACAGCAAGGGACTCCGCAGTTCTGATTGGAAGAGGGAGTTCATTACACCACTGGGGGCCAAACTGAAGAGTTTTGATGCATGTTTCCCTCTTCTTTTGAGTAGCCGAGGCTCTCGGTTGATAAATACAGAAACCACTCCAGTTTCTAATGTCAGTGTTTTTTTGCTTTAAAAAAATCTGCCTGCCAGAATTTTTTTTGGAAAGTCGGTCAGCAGCCTCAGCTTGTGAAAGCATGGTGAATATTCTAAGAAACTTTGGAATTTGAAAAGCATGAGCAGTCTATTCTTTATGAAACTGCTACAGAGGTTCAGAGCGTCTGTCAGAGTGCACTTAAAATATGAAATGTTTGGAATAATTTGTCAGTAATTGCGATGTGGTGGAAAACCTCACTAGCCCTTGAAGTAAACACAGAGTCCTCGTTGCGGCCAACTAATGGACATGTTTACAGTGGATAGACAGAACCGTGACTCCACAGACTCATGTTTATGAATGAGAGCATGGCTGTTGGAGATCAGGGGTTTAGGGGAGTGCTTGCTCAGAGTATCAATGACACAGGCTTTGTAAGCTGCAGTGCTCACCTCTCGCCCTTCATAAGTCTAGTCTTTCTCTGTGTCTGTCACTTTTTTCGCTGTCTTTCTTTCTCTCTTTCTCTCTCTCTCTCCCTCTGATCAGTTCATTATCTTCAAGATGTGTCTTCACTCACTCACTCACATTCTGCTGCACTTACTGTCTTTGAACCACTGCTGAAGTGTACTTAATTGTATCGGTAGACTATATCCGTGCTAAGGTTCCAGTTGTATTGGGATTTGCTTCACAATTCTGATGACTCAAAAGTGCTGCACTGGAGCTGTTGAGGCCAATGCAATGCTTTTACTATTGTTTTTTCTTCAGAAACATTGTTATTAACAATGCGTGGGGTTACATTCCAAGACCAGCCGCATATAGTGAAAACTGCATTGTTGTGTTTTGGTTAAAAATATCCAAAACGCTTTTTTAATAATATAAACCCTAAATATGCCCCCAAATATGCTCCCAGAACACCTTAATTTCATTTTAAACTCAATTGAATACGTTACCTTTGAAGAAAATGTAAAGATAAATAATCAGAATCAGAAAACTTTATTGCTTAAAAAGCATTAGCATTTAGCATTAGCAAAGACTGATACACAAAAGAAATGTTGAAATAACTCTACCCACATGTTTAGATAGGGCACAGTCTGCAATTACTAAATAAACTGAGATAACTGTTGAAAAATGTGTGTGGGGGGGGGGGGTTAAAACCCTGAAATACGAGGACACAACACAGAGCAATCATGCTATAGTCTCAGCCTCAGACATCACGCCCACAGAACCTTGGCTAAACGTCTGATGCATATGGTAAACTTAACTGGAAACACTTCAGTAATCTCGAAGTCGTCATCTGATTGGTTGAATTTTATCGGATTTCCGAGAGACGCGAGTGTCGCGTTTATTTTCGGTCCACCGGGAAACAAAGCGCAGACGTGTGATCACAGACGTGTGATCCTACTGATTTACTCGGTGTTTTGATCAGATGTGGT
>JBBPDC010000001.1:28727371-28746409 GCA_037974485.1 Hemigrammopetersius urotaenia
GTGTGTGTGTGTGTGTGTGTGTGTGTGTGTGTGTGTGTGTGTGTGTGTGTGTGAGAGAGAGAGAGAGAGAGAGAGACTTAACCGCTCTGCTCTCAGACAATCCATACTTCTCTACCAAGCACAAACAGCATGGGCCCTCACAATGGCTTCCACCAATCCTCCTGGACACTTGACTAGTAATGCGAACACCTTGGAGCAAACAACATTTACATACAAGCATTGTCTGTATGTGAGTTCATATAAATATCCCATGTGTGTTACACTGCTGCTGTCTTGTTGGACCTGACAAGGTAGGTTAGCTGTTTTTCTCTGCTTGACCTAAATAGTCTCCCTCACACACACAGGACAAACTGGGATGTTCAGTGCATGCACAGATGCGGGGGCTTCAGAAGGAACTAACCAATGACATGGGATGAAATTGGAATTCTTGAGTACTCAAAATGAGGACTGGTAAATAGGACTTTATTTATTTATTTATTTTAACCTTAACCCTAATAAAAGGACATCTCCTTTGTCTTGTGAGAAAATATCCTGGTTCAAAGTTGTCCCATTTCAGAGAAATGATGGTGTCAAAATTGCAGTAACTACAAAATCCATACTAATACTAAACCTTTAAAGCCATTTTTCTCAGGTTCAGCTTTGGTGTAGTTACTGCACTTTAGCTTTGTAGGGCAGTATAGCTGGCTAAATTACAAGTTTACAATGTAGAGCATCTGTTGATTAACTGTTTCTATATAAACTGATACAAGTTGACCATATTCATTAGCGTAAGGGGTCATCAGGCCATGCCATTTGCTGGGCTCTGCTCATATTAGTGGCTATTGCAGGAATGTGAGTGGAGCCCCCAGCCCTTCCTTAGTGTGACAACCGTCTATCGGTTCACACACACATGCTAGAACTCCTCTTCAGGAGCTTTGAGGGGGAGCAACATAGACCACGTTTCACCCCCTGTTCACGGTCATCTCAAACCTACATGAAACACAAAACTCTGCAAGGGGTGACTCAGTGAAGTGAAAAAACAAGATTACACAATTACCTAAATATAGCTGATCCGCCAATATATGTTTGGCTTCTAATGTTTGCTTCTTTAGATTTGTTCCTGTCACTGTATAAGAAACTGTAATATTGTGCAATTCAGGCTTCTGTTTTAGTCATAACTCATTTTCATTCAGTTTTGTAGTGTGATGATTTAGGGCTTATTTCTGTTTATGTTTAGGGCCAATAGATATTCAGAAAAAGTGTGGCATGTACATAACTTTTAAATACTACTTGTTTTGGGTGGAATATAGGGTCCATTTCTTACAGTCTTACTCTTCTAGATTCAGAACTTTTTATCCACTTTTCATCTGCCCAGAACACTCCTGGTTCTGTAATATTCATTTCATGCACAGTAAGTTTAAGAGCTCATCACAAATTTACACTAATATTTAAGCCTGGGGATGAAGAAGATTTTATGTTATCTTTCACTTCTTGAAGGAGGTCAGGGTTGATTTTCATGCATACACTAATCTTTGTTTTTTTACTGACTGAGACATTAGCTTTTATCCCCAAAATCTATATTAAACCACTGACTACCACACAACCACACAACCACAAAGAAATAAAAGATCCAGTTAGTAGGGAGTTCTTTTAGAGAAATGCATTTCTTCTCCAAACACACCTTTCCTGAATGACTCTGGAGGTGTTTCATGCTTACATACAGATGCTATTTTAGAAAACGTTTCTTGTCTGATAAATTACATTTTGCTGAACTGTCACTTTAAGCGTAACATTATTTCACTGTAATAATGTAAACTGTATCATTACAAAGTCCCTGACAGGCGAGTGGGCTTTGTACACAGGCCACTTTCCTCTATATGAAAATGCTGAGGTGATGACAAGACATCACCACCTTATAATCTTACTGCCATTGTGTGTGTGTGTGTGTGTGTGTGTGTGTGTGTGTGTGTGTGTGTGTGTGTGTGTGTGTGTGTGACACAGTTGTCCTTCATTATCGTCTCTGCGCTAAACCCGCATCAAACAGCTCTGCCCTCAGCACTCTTCTCCAAACCACTACAGAGGCCCATCACACAATGCAAGCAGCATAGCGTGACCTAACAAGCCTGCAGCTGATAGAAGAGTGAGAAGGGAAAAGCGGGAGAGATGTAGAGAGTCATTTACACAAGCACTCTGCCTTCCCCCTCATCCTCAACATCTGCTCAGCTCACGCTAATACACCTACCCTTAAATAAAGTGGAGCTCGCTTCAGACACTCAATAATTAAAATTTTAAGCTCTGCGTAGGCAAGGCACAAAGAGTGGGAGTATTTGAACAACCCAAGCCTGGCCTGGCCTGTGGGGGCTGGGGAGAGTGTTAGAGAGAGAGAGAGAGAGAGAGAGAGAGTGTGTGTGTGGGTGTATGTGTGTGGGTAAGAGTAAGTAACCAGGCCACGTGACACTCAGGTCCACTTGGTTCACTATGTTATTGTGCAGTGAGAAAGGCCGAGAGTCTAATGTTACATGGTAACGTAAACGCCCAGCATGTCACCGTGGTGTATCACATCACATCGTCTTTTCCCTCAGCAACACAAAAGAACTAACTGGGATGCCTTTTAAGAAATGTGGGTCTTGTAAAAATGTAACCATTCCCCAAAAAACACAATCCCATGCAGCCAAAATAAAATGCAGGTTTAATTTGAATGCACAGTTAGAGTGTATTAAAAGTGTATTAACCCTAATAATAACCCTGAAATGTCAGAGCTATTGCCAGTGATAACAAAATGCATGTTATATAATATAATCATTTCTCACTTGCAGCGTATTAAAATACTTGGCATGATCATGTCAAAAGTGCAGATTTAATTTTTTTTTTAATAAATGTATATCACATTTGTATTCATAAGCAGAAGAAGACATTGGTTATAGCACCTGTGGCTAGAGAATATAAATAAAACACAAATGTATAACTCATAAATTATGTACTTCTGTAAATTAAATTTAAAACACTATGCCAAAGTAACAGTAATAACCTGGTAAGTTCCTGACACTAAGTAATAAGAAAAACTTACATAAATAGTACACTTGGGCGAGTCTTGCTGTAGACTTAGTATGTTATTATTGTATGTAAACAAGAGTGTAGTGCTGTTACCTGGAAAGGGCAGGGAATGTGGTACTCTCTGCAGCGTTCCTGCACCCAGGTGGTCTCCCACACTGAGCGGTGGGCTTGTTCATATAGGTAACATCCAACCACGGTCAGCAGTGGCACTAGGTAAAGTATGGAGAACACGCCAATACGGATCATGAACTTCACCAGCTTGTCTTGATTCTCCTTCTCTAGGGGGATCTCCATTCGGACGCGGTTTAGAGCCACAATCCCCACCAGCAGCAGAGACACTCCGACCAGGACATCCAGGCACAGGGGGGCCAGCACAAACCAGCGAAGTGTGTGAATGTCATATAGGCCCACAAAACACACACCACTGATATTATCACCTTCAATCTTATTCATAGCCAACAGTGCCACAGTCAGCAACCCAGGTACCCCCCAGGCACTGGCATGAAAAAGCAGGGCTTTCTTTTCAATGGCCTCACTGCCCCACTTGGGCACAGCAGCCAGGAACCAGGTGATGGTGAGAATGACCCACCACACGCTGCCAGCCATAGTGAAGAAGTAGAGCACCATAAAGAGCAACGTGCAGGCTTTATTATGCGAGCCCTGGGTCACTGTGGAGGCTTTAAATTGAGCCGGGTTGGCTGCATTGCATGCCACACGATCCTCCAGCAGAAATCCCAGGAAAAAGACCAGAGAGACCATCATGTAGCACACGGCATAGAAGATGATGGGCCGCTCAGGGTAGCGGAAGCGTGTGACATCGATGAGAAAGGTGAGGAAGGTGAAGAGGGTGGCAGACAGGCAGACGATAGAAATGACACCAATGAAGTAACGGGCGAAGGTCAGTTCCTCGCGGCGGAAGTACATGTTGGGGCAGGGAGGGGAGCAGTCCCGCACACCCAGAAATGTGTAGCCTAGCTCAGGCTCTACCTTCAGTTCACGTGGGCACCAGAAGCCATAATCTCGTTGCACTGACATAGGAGACTGGTCAGTAGTGTTTGAGCTGGTCAGCAGGTCAACAGCGCGAGGGTAGGGCTCTTCACAGTCTGGAAACCTGGGATTGGTGGCACAATCAAATTACATTACATTATTACACTGTTGGAAAGTTAGATTATTGTATTTTACTTTGTTTGATTTAGCTGTCAGTTTCCTTAGTGCTATTTCAGACTGTCTGAAAAGACTGTTAAAACTTACTGCAAAATACTGCAGCATTTGTCATAAGTTCATGATAAGATATTAAAGATTTATATGGTTGTTATATGGTCAAATAGGCTTATATAGTATATTTTATTGTGTATTTAATATGTCATCTGTTTTTCTGGCACTTTTTAAGAATATAACTGAAAAGTGTTGTGTTAGCATCACATTGTTCTTGCATTATTAACCATCTCTGCTACTGCACATACAATAGCACAATGTCAGATATAGCACTCCTAGTACTATGAGATAATACTGCACTACAATTACTTTGTGAGGTTCCACATTGCTGAGCCGTTTACTTGAAGACCAAATTTTCCAACCACTTTACCTGCTGCACTCCATTTCCTCAGGCCAGGACACGCCAAACATATCCATGAGCTCCTGACAATCGCTCTTTGAGTGTATGCACAGACTCCGACAGGGCAGAGACACTCGGCCGTACTCCATACACACAGGGGCATAGAGTGCACACAGGAATGGCCTCAGGTCTGAAGAACACTGCAGGTTCACCATGGGGTGAAAGGGCTGCAGACAGAGAGATGATGGAAGGGTTAGATTCTGCCAAACAGACAGTGTGACAGTTCTCATAACCACTCACAGCATGATGTCAGCACCAGCGCAGTGGAACTAATGAAGCCTCTTGGCTGCCGGGCAAATGCGCTTCTTTTTTTTTTTTTTTTTAATGAAAAGTTTGAAATGATGTGCAACATGATTAGCAGCATTTCTATGTAAGCTTTGCATTTTTATATATTAGGAGTAATTAATACTTTAAAACAATAAACTGATTTAAATATGTTTTCTTTTTTCCCTCCATCTACTCACATTAGGCTGGAGACTTCTCTATCAAGATATATTCCGACTATAAATTCATCAAACGAGACAGATTCAGAAAACCACTATGATAGAGAAGATACCTGGGTCTGACGTGCCCTCCCTCCAGGACCTGAACACTTCTCAAATCAAGAACAGGGCACTGAAAATCACTGCAGACCATTCATACCCTGGACATACTTTATTTGAACTTCCTTCCTCCAGCAGATGATAAAAAATCACCAAGAACAAAAATAAAATACACAAAAACAGTTATTTCCGATAATCCTGACGCTTGTTTGCTAATTACTCTTGATTTGAACCACTTCTAATAGACACTCACCACTGTCTGCTCCTCAAATTGTTTTGTGCACTGCATGTTTATTCCAGAAAAACTCTTTAGACATATAAAATGCCTGAACAATCCACTACAGGAACTGCTGCCCTAAGGCACTCACACTTGCAAAAAAATATTCTTGGCAAGAGGTGCAAGATATGGACAAAATATTTGTGTTGCGATTATGCTGCTACATATTGTGACTGATTCCTTTCAATAAATTAAAAGGGACCATATCATCACTGTTCTGGAATTAAAGAGAACTGAAGTATGTAAACACCATTAAAATTTACATTCACTCCGCATCCATGCAGACCATAAACAGAAACTTAGCTGCGAAACAGCCCGTATTCATATCATTTTTTGTGGTGTCACACATTTACATACATCCTTTTATTCAGCCTACCGCTGTTTTACCTTGCCCATTCAGGCCGAAGTTCTAAGTGTTTCAGCCCTGTGTTGCCTTTTGAATGAGCTGCAATACAGCCATAATTTACATATGAGTCGTAAAAGTACAGATACAAAAACAGCCTGTTTAAATTTAAGGGGTAAACAAAGGTCATGTAATACTGAATTATGAACTATACTGAATGATGAAATATATTGCTGGTTAAAATGTTGGGGTAAAAAATGAAATAGAAGTCAAATGTAAAATATGGGCCTTTTAAAAACACCTCAGGGAATCTTTAATGGTTAAAGATTGGCCAAAACACATTTGTTGGTTTTCTTTAATATCTTGATATATTTTCATGAATATCATGATTGTTTAGAGGCTCATTTGCATACTGCAGCCTTCTACGATACCTGGTACTTCTTCACTTCCCTTTCACATTTATGGCCTTAATTTACAGTGCTAGCGCATTCCTGTTTCATGCTTACGGACTTTTCTCTGTTTTCTGGACATTTTTAATCTCACCTTTTGCTCTCATTGTTTTGCTCATATTTATTACATACAAGTTTGGTCTCGCTTAATTTTTTATCTGTAAAAATTAATGTATGCATTTGCACATTATTCTTGACTACTTTATTATATTCGCTTTCTGGTTGGCTAAACTGCAATTCATTGTTTTTAACACATCAACAATAAAATCTAATCTTATCTAAACTAAAGTGTCTGCAGAGGTATGCACTGGCTGGCAGGCCAGTTCCAGAACCAGTTCACTACTGAAACCCAATACCCACTGCTCTAGTCTCACTAGCCCATGGGTGGCTTGCTCTGACTGTGCTTTTGTGTCCCCAAGGAGACCAGTGCATGCTGAGAAACAGAGCAGCTATGGATCTGGGTATTAATATGCAAATATCTAGTGGAGCCAATAATGGCCTTCCACCTGGGGCCAGCCAATACACATGCACTTCCTGCTGGGGTCTAGTCCTTTGTCATTGTCCAGCTGACTGGTGTATGGATGGATGGCATGAGACACACATGCTTGCTCAAAGAATTTTCACAACAAAAAGCCAAGGAAGCTGCACATCTGACCTTAAAACCAGAGAACTAAAATAATTCTGTAATACTCACACGATGGAAATGAGATGTCACAGAGATCACATCAATATTTAGGAGAGGTCATTAAAAATTCAGTGGCTCCCTGGTGCTGCAAGATTAAAGGGAAATCAAAAGAAACATGACCAGCTGATTTTACCAGTCGAGTCAGCAACTGCAGCACCTCTCATCAACAGAGATGTAGGAATAACCAGGACAGAGCTGACATTTTATCTCCATGCTCATGTTCTATTCATTCTCCTTAGTCCCTGCTCTAGTGTTACAATCTGTAAGTAGTCACCGCTTGCTGGACTGAGTTTTGGAGGCTGCTGAAGGGTTTAGCATGGCGGGAAATGAACTAGTGCCCCTGTGCATTATTTATGGCTGAGGTAGAGCTGCAGATGTAGGGCTGTATGTGCAGCAGGACGTTTTAACCCTGCATGTTAGACATGATTGAACAGCTTAACAGTCGTATCAAGTTGTGGTGCATGTGGCATAATAAATGATTATTAACTTAGAGAACTTGTTAACCCATACTAATATGTAATCCCTAATATGAATGCACTAGCCAAGAGTCGAAAATGGTACAACACGGTATGATACAATATACTTTAATTTGTTGAACTGTGGCTGACTGAAAATCTCTGAAATGCATTATTCCAGTGATCTATACGAACATAAGGCAGTTTGCATCTTCAGAGATTTAACCTTAAGCTCACTGCACTTCATATATATGGGTTACAACCTGTTTCAGAGTAAAACAATTCTGTTTAGAATGAAATTTGTGTTGACCACAAAAATATGTTAATCATTTATTCCTCTATTGGCCCAGAAATTTCATGCTGGTGCATCACTAAACAAAACGTCTTGTTTCAGAGTAGGATCTAGGGCACATTCAACTGAAAACCTTTTTCTTTATACAAACGCATATTCCTCATGCACAGTACCATGTCATATCAAAATGAACCTAAACCTCTTTCATTTTGATGTCAGTGTGTAACGCCCTGCTAACTTTGTATGTTAAAGAAGGGATTGTAAAAGTAGGGCTGTGAAGATTTATAGACTGTCTGTCCCAGACTGTTTTAAAGTAAAGCTAAGAAGTGTTAATAAGTCTGAATAATGCAGAAAAAAACAGTAAAATTATTTTCGTTTTTTTTCCTTTAGTCCCGACGATGACACGCTGACCACTAGACTAGCATTTCAGCTAAGGCAATTAAAGTGGTGCCTTGTGGTGCCTTCAAAACTGACAATTGAAACTTCCTGGGAAAGCATGGAGGGACAATCATCAGAGCACTGGAAACAAGAGGATGAAAAAAGCATCTTTCATATCCATCAACTCAAACACTGGGGAAAGAAGTGCTCCGATTTCAAAATGGCTTAAAAACTTTTAGGAGACTTTGTAGACACACTCCAAACAGAATGCTACAGTAGCTCAGAGTCTCCATATCTGTGTTCCAGCAACGTGAGCTCCACTCATGCACACTCGTCTCTTCTCCTGCAGGCTTTTAAAGCGCATTTGGCCTCAATATTTGATGACTGCGTTGTACAAACTGTTTGCAGTAAACATGTGGGTGCAAGAAAACGTGTCCACTGCACAGACTGCTACTGAGTGGAAATTGTACCCTAGGGGGAAAATGGTCAGCCCACCTATCCACTCTGTGGCTAGGTTAGGTTTTACCATAGTAAACCCCACATCTATTCGCAGAAGGCATTTTGTTCTGAGAGCCATCCATGCAAGACAGTGCATTTCATTACAGTGTCTATGTAGGTGAACTGATCTTATACAGCAATGGACCACAGACCATGCAAAGTAGTAATAAAAACATTAACACGTTATTGTTAGTGCTGACAATTATTTTATCAATTGTTAAAACATTTTGAAAGTTTGCTCCTTTTTTATGCTTTTGTGTGTGCGCAGCATGCAGTGCTGTAGGTCTCGGCAGGTTTTTGCGGTGCTCATGCGTCCCATTACTATTAATTGGATGCCTGACCCCCACGAAAACCAGCTGAGACCTAAAGTGCTGCATGGACAAAAGTATTGGGATACCAGAACATTACACCAACAGGGACTTCAATGACACTGCATTCAGATACACAGACTTCCATATACATTTGGTCCCCCTCTGCAGCAGCTATAATGGCCCCCCATGCTCTAGACTAGATAAAACAGGAATGATCAGCAGGGGCAAGTAGCTTCAGTTTTATATTTGATTTGATTAATGTTTAAGTTGAGATTTACAGAAATATTTGAATACTACAGTAAAAAAAATCTTATTGGTTTAAAGCATTTATTAATTGCACTTTTGTTCATATAGCAGTACTTTAAAAATGAAAGCGCGCAATACACTACTTTTGAATGCATTTTTTTCTTTTGTATATAACAAGGCAAGTAATTAATTGCAATTACAGGCCTTTTTTTTAATTTATGAAAACATTTACTTTGTAAATAAACTCATACACATGCACCTACAAATTCCACCCATGTGCCTTTAGAGCAGCACCTAAGATAATGACAAACATACATACAGTAGTACTGTAACTAAATGTATATTTCTTCATGTGAGGTATAAGGGAAAAAAGAGCATTGCACTTATAACAAAGGGAGATGGAGGAACGAATGTGGATTGACTCATATTATCGTCCTGAAATACCAATAGTGGCGTATTATCTAGCTTAATCTCCATGCCTAAGATGGTAATGGGTAATTAAAACATTGGAGCGTTGGTTCTGAATACAGCAGTGCCATGCCAGGCAGGCCAGACTGTGGAGGAGGAGCAGCAGGGGGGAGATAGGGTGGGCTTCTTGGCAGGAGTGAAAAAGAACACATTTTGTCTCTCTCAGACGCCAGCAGCCACTCCTCTTCAAACACTTCAATGAAGGGATTAAGTTTCTGCCTGGTTTTCTCTCTGTCTAACCCATGATTTATATAAAGAATCAATGCTTGGAGGTTAGCTTTGAAAGCCTTTCAAACCTCAAGAGTTGCATGCTTTTCGTGCTTCCTGGGCTACACAGGTCCATTTATGTGTGATGTGAGAGCAGTCCATCAATCCATTCAGCAATTTCAGTCTGTATGATCAAAGGAAACACTCTGGTCAACTATCAAATTGTCGCTATTCATGTAGAAGCTAATAAGAGATAAAGAGAGAAAAGTTTGGGTAGGGGAAATAAGCAAAAAGGATGGTTAAAGAAAGAAAAAAGCTGAGGTGTCTGCAATGCTTTTGACTGACAGCTCCAGTAATCTCTGGCTGGATGACTGTGGGGTTCTCTCTCAACTGTGCAGGTGGAAAAGTAGTCAGCTTGGGCTACTGCTGGTAAAAAGCAAAGTTTGCCAACTTTCACAGCAAGCCTGTCTGAGGAAGAAAGCTGGACTCCCAGAGGATTAGAAAGTCAAAAGAAACAGACTGAGAACCTGTCGCCTTTTTCTATTGAGCGGTGAGTGTGTGCCAGTCAGAGCTTTGATTAGCATTAAGTGACTGAGTTTCTGTTATACATGTACAATGGGTTACTACTACCCACATACTTCCTAAAACTGTCCCAAGAGATTTCATTATCACTGTGAAGTTCAGGACAGTGTGCAGGTCAAGCGAAACATCTCATGCTATACTGAGCATCAGATAGCTGACACATTAACAGGCCTTCACAGGCTTGGCTGGAACGGAGTTCATTAAAGCTATAGGGTACAAGTTTGAAAAGAAGTGATATGCACTTTGTACAGAAGAGATGTACACATTTCACCTTCTCACCAGTTCTCTCTTTGCGTCTGTGTACTAGTTCCAAAGGTAATGCATATTATAATTGCTGTGGTGCCTAGCAGTCTTGGGAATCGAACCCGCGACTTCCTTCACAGGGCGAATGCCTTAACCACTAGGCTACCAGCTGCCCCATTGTGTTTTGGCACCATGGGATATACATTTATTCAAATACTTTTGCCTCTTAGCTTCAGTGCAAAACTGAATAAGCAAACTTGAGACACCAAACATACTGTGGGTATAAGGAGAATAATCCATAAACAATTCATAACCCAGATTTAATGGCATCATGGAACTTCAGTGTAACAGCCTTTCAGGCACAGTCATTCATCAGCATGTCTGAACCGAAACGACAGTGTCCCAAGTGACGGGTCAAAGCACTGTCTCCACTTTGTCATAGCTTGCGTTATGGGCACATACAAACCGTTTCGACATGTGCTGCAGGCTTTGCTCACTCTCAGGGACAGAAAAGGAAACCACTGACTGAGAGCTCCTAAATGAGGATGTGAAAGAGCTGTGTGAGTGACATGGCAACCTGCTGGTAGCTCTAGTCAGGGTGAATTAAATGCAGTGTGCAGTGACACACAGAGCACAAAACAGAGCCTGTCTGTCCAACCAAGATAAACTCCATCTTCACCAACTGATTGGCTCCGGACAGCCCTCCACGCTCTCTCACACAATTGTGAAAAGCCCGGCAGGCCTGAAAGAGAAAACTGGCCAAACGGGGACTTATTTCCTTAATCTTCGCTCTTTTCTCAGTCTTCAGCAAGAAAAGCGTAAAGAAAGGACAGGCAGCTCCCACACTCCTTCTCTCCTGTCATTCAGCCATGCCTGAATCGCGAACAGTCTCTTCTCTTCCTGGCTGCCTCTTCCTCCACTCCACTTGATTCAGCTCTGCATTCCTCCCCCCTGCCTTACCACCAGCGTAGCCATGGCAACCACTGATGCAGAAAACAGGCACCTTTACAGAAAATGCCTTTGATGAGTCCTCATCTCAGGGGTCGGAGGTCACTGAAAGAGACCACCTCCTGAGAGCAGTAACGCATGTCCTTTTGTGGCTGCACAATTAAGACTTGTTTCCATAGTTGCCTCTATACTAGCTAAAAGAAGAGGGGGCGTCCTTCATGCCCTACTGTAAACACTACAGGGGTGTAAGCAAAGAAACTACATGCATATGATAAAAAAACAAAATTAAATGAGAAGTTAAATGACAATATCACCAGTGCTATACAATTCTAATATTAACATTCATAAACGTCCATGTTGTGACTGAACAATCATACATCTCCATTTACTACCACTCAAAAGTTTGCACACACCTACTCATAGATCACATTCCTTAATTTTCCTGTTTTGCACCTTTTAGAATAAAAGCCAAGACATTGTACTGTGTTAAGTAGGTGTTTATATGTATAGAAAATAGCGGCAGGTGACATTTTGAGATTTTGAAGACGATGATGATCTGCCAAAGCAGAGAAATCGTAGCATTGTCTATATAGACCACATTCCATCTATCTAATGCAATTCTATGCTCTTCTTAATTTTTTTCCCTCAGCCAAATCGCACTATTTGCTAGTCCGCTTAATGCCTGCCTTATTGAAACAGCGCTCAACCAACAATAGTTTGGTTGTACTGCTCAGTAACTTGTAACTTGTAATAGTAAAAAAAAAAAAAAAAGGTCTGAAGTTACAAATGAATATAAACTGAAATTGTGATTTAACTGTAAAAAAAAATTGCAAATATCAAATCATATTTTATTTTAATTTCTCATAGCTTTTTTCTTTTAATGCACAACTTTGCCATACTCATAAGCATACAGGCTTTCACTAGGGCTCGGTGCAATTAACCATGGTAAATTGGATTTAGAGCAGTGTTCTAAACTCATCATTTTTATTTGTTTAACAGTTGTCCAAAAAAATAACACTGTGCATCATGTGAATTTCATGTATATCATGGTATACATTTTTTTCCACATAGTCCGGACCTAGTTTCAACATCTGAATTTATATTTGCATTGAAAAAAATTATGCCTTTCTCTATGTACTACTTTCTCACCAACCAACTCTTATGCTGGCTTAAAATCATAGAAAAACTCTGTGCTAAACACATCTTAGCAGACACAAAGATTCCTCATTGATTCCAGACCTGCCATAACTGATGGCAAAAAAACCTTTTACTGCATCATTCGTGACCTCATACAGACCCCTATTCAGCCCTGTCATTATCAGCTTGTCTGAACTCATCTCTCTTTACATAGACTGAGACTGTCCTCACAACTACTGAAACACAGACGGCCCGATCTATCTTAGAAGCATCGCCTTGCAATTAGCCCTACATGTTTTTCATTCCCACGGCCTAAACAGACTGGAATGGAAATGTTGAGTGTGTATTTTAATCACACACTCTGATAAAATGCTGCACTGTTTTGCCGAAAGTGATACCTTCATGTGGAATGTTACATGGTAATGCAACGTAAAAGGTCATGGAAATACATGAGCTGGAAAAATGCACTGTTATTATCAGTTTACAGCCACAGTTTACTTCTGACTAGCTATCAGGCGATGCCCCATGAGAGTATTGTGGAAACAAAATAAATAAAAACACTGAATTCTTTCAAAACTTTCTTATTTGGTTTGCCTTATTAGGTCAGAGGTAGTGAGACACTTGATCTCAGGGTTGCGTGTGAAAAGGAGAATGAGTATCCAGTTAATACACCTAGTTCAACCTACGCACATTGATAACCTATGTTTATAGTGTTAAAGCTCCTTCTAACAGCTATTTCACTTTGTCTTGTTTCAAAAGCTCAGTCCAAAAAAAAAAGAAAAAAAAACTAAACAAATTCAAAAAACTTTCCTTTTCAAATTCATCTGATCCACTATGTTCTTGGGTTAAGTGAAACGATAATTACGAAAAGGATTGTGAATTTCTTGTTAAGCACCTGCCATTCTTACAAGAGAACATGTGTGAACTAAACTGAAAAACTCTTTTAAATAATCATGATAGTGAAAAATAGTTCACCATTAGTAACTATGCTCCGGTTCTGCATTAATGAAAACTGCTTTCTTTTCTCCTTCATTAGCTACATAATAACAGCTACATAATAGGGATGCACAATTTATCACAGTGATTTGCCTTTCATAGACAGCACAATACATCATATATCATTTTAATATGTCTGTCTTGGCGTTCCATGGATAGTGTGTTACTTTAGTGCTTTGTGGGTAGAATGTTTGATTAGGGTCCCATAAAGCACAGCTTTTGTTTAGTGTTTCTATGCTGCTAAGAAACCAGATTAAATGGATCGGGTATAACACCATTGTGCATTTCTGAAATATCAAATCTTGTACTTATAATGCTGTAACAAGCTAAAAATTGAAACCCTAAGCATTATTATAAGTAACCAATATCTTTGTTTTTGCTGTATTGAAATCAAGACAGTACTGTACTGTATCATTGTAAACTATACTATTTGAGTAATGTTACAGCCCCAACCATGTAAAATATTAACCAAAACTGTGACATAGTACTTAAATCATTGCCTATCACAATAATTTAGTATTAATGTGTTACAAGAATAGCCTAATTCGTTGCACATAGTACTAAAAAACACTTATTACTGGTCAGAAAGATTATTTGCATGCTGCAGATTTCCACATTAACAGAATTGCGAAGGCCAAAAATCTACAGTGGAGGGGGGGGGGTCAACATGGCCCACACAAATGTCCCATTTTTCTGTCAGGGTGGATACACCCCTGAACCCAATTAACACTGTATATCACTATAGTGAAACAGAAGGGGGAGGGATTGTTTTACAGGGCCAACTGGCCTGTGGCTCTTTTTTCAGAATGAGCAGAACATCTCCAGTGTGATGTAATACAGATCCAGGAGGGATAGTGAACACTCGTGACAGATGGACAGGCGTGGGCCTCCCTGCCACCCAAAGCTGCAGCAGTGCTCACGTGACTGTGCAAAGCTGTAGTTATCTGACAGTGGGCACTCTGTTGTGTCTTGAGAGGGCAGGGCAGGCGCGGACGCTCTCCGCTGGGCTTAATTGACTGCAGTAATGGGAGAAAGAAAATCACTCAGCGCCCTCAGTCAATCCATCCATTGTAGGTCTCAGCACAGATTATGAGGCAGTTAGCAGTGGTGAAGAATGTTAGCTGGCACCATTAGCCTGCCCCCCTCTGTACCAGGAATAAAACATCCTCCAGTGAGCATTTCACTCTCTTGCCAAGCTCAGGGTAGCAGGGGGAAAAGAGTATACAGTACTATACTGCTCTCTCTTGAACATTACTATTGATAGATTTTGTTCAACATAATCAGTCAAATTACAGAAATGCATCTTATTAATGGCAACCTTTATATATATATGTCCTTAACCCAGTAGCAAAAAACAAGGGGTCAGTCCGTTCAAAAATAATCATTTAAATTACATTCTCAGTGAAGAAGCTTAGTGTTTATTTTGCAAACAACGTAGGTGCAAGGAGGATGATATTTTGTCTCATGGTGTACTTAATGAATATGGCTGGGATGACAACAATGCTGTACTTGACTTGATTATATGCTTAGTGATCTAGGGTTGTCACTATTGATTACATTAGTAATGTATGGATTATTTGGCTGATTAATCATGTATCATATGCATGCAATGTATAAGAGCAACCATTTCATTTTACTTCATACATGGGAAATGTGTTACTCCGCTCAAACATATCTGTATATATTCAGCAGCACTAATTAATTACACGTACTGAACAGATTTTATAACACTTGTAAAACCACTTTTCATTATGATTTTTCTTTTGAGTCTAATCCACCAAACCAGACAGATCTGAGGCTGAACTAAAAGGCTGCAGCACCTAAGGAACTGCACCGCTGCTCACAGTTCAAGGGCAGTGTGGAGGACAGCTCTGCTAGAGACAGATGAATATAGCATGACACAATCAGAGCTGGAGGGATTGTGTCATCCAGGTGAAAAGAGCATGCACAATATGAAACATTATGCAGTGGAAGACTGGAATGCAGTGTTCAAATACACTTAAAAATACTACAGACGGCAACTCTGCAATTATTTTCCCAGTTTACTTCACACATATGATCCTGACTAAAATAATAATCTGCAATATTTGCTAAAAGTCACCTACAGCCTGAATTACTCAAGCAGGTTGGTGAAGACAAACCACAGGCTTAGCTTGCACAACAACAAGCACCATGGCAACTCAGCTTTTCTCTCCTAACCTGCCCACACAGAACAGCAGGAGACAGTGAAAAGAAAAAAAGCAAGGCACAGTTACCTCCATGGCCAAAGCAGCCGTCTGTTGGTCGTAGTGGTTGAGCAGATTGGGCATGAAGGTGCTGTTGTAAGGAAGATCCTGACACATCCGCAGGCCTATGGGCTCGCAGGTGAACGTGCTGTGGCTTCCAACAGAGTCCATGAGAATAGCAGAACTGGATACAAACATAGAAAAAACTAACAGCACCCAGAACAGCCCCATGTCTCTCCAGCAGAGACCAAATGCAGATACCAGTATATCCAAGGTGTGCCCCATTCTGAATTCACATAACATGGCAAAGTGAGACTGGGAGGGTGTGTAAAGTGAGCATTGGAGCTTATTCTTCTCCCAGTGGATATCCACCACACCCAGGCAGTCTGGGAGGTAGACTGGGCTGATTTGCTGCTTCCATCCCCCGCTGTGGAGTACACTGCCTAGTTGCTCACTAGGTCCTCATGGGTGCCTGGGTGTTGACCTCCTGTCTGGGTCACTGCACACTTTGATCAGCCACTTCTGCTTTGCCTTATGTTCCTACAGGCCCTCGTCAGTTAAAACAAGGTACTGTTTTCCACTTGGGAGGCCATCATAGACACACAAAAACAGCAAGCCAAGAAACAGGTCCCATGATGTGTGGACAGCAAATGTCTTTCACTGCACCTGCAACATAAATGGTGAGTGAAAATAAAATATACAGAAAAAAAATAACACTAATGACATTAAGTATACCATGACATATTTAAGCATGGCCGGCACACAGATCATTGTGAATAATCTACTGAAATATGATATATTGATATGTAACTGGTAACAGTAATAAAACAAACTCTAACAATTACTAATGTGTATTGCTATAATATTCAGTCAAGCTTTTTAAGCTGGATTCTGATATTCTGTACCATCTGGTAAGGCGGTATTTTGGAGTATTATTCCAATTTCAACAGATGCTTAATCCTTTCTAAATGAGCACAATTAAGTACTTCTAAAAATATACAAATATTCTAAGATAAGATATTTTAGCCATAATATCAAAATTAAATAAGCTTTATTACAAAATACAAGAAATAGTAAACACACACACAAACATAGACAATATATAAATATACACACACATTTCTAAATCAGCAAAACTGTATATTATAAAAGAAGAAAATATTTTACACATAATATATACTCAAACATACACATAATATTCCCCATAGACCTCTTCTCACTAACGTGGACGCCCTTTAGCCTTGTAGCCGCATCTTCTTCAGCGTGTAAGCCCACCCCACCCCCTACAAGACACGTCCGTGTAACTACACACATACACATGGAGCCTACCCCTATACCACCGCAGGGGCTAAACACAGTTTATCACTTAGGTCTTTGACAGACGCGTCTAGAGACGAACGTCAATTTCTTACTGAACATTAGCGCTAATGTTTAAACAAAAAAAATACATCCTGACACCTTTAATGTGCTTTACTCACGTCTTCACTAACTGAATGTAGAGTTTATCATACAGGCGTAATCCCATTACAGTGTGTGCGTGTCTGACTAACCCATGTCATCCTCCACCGGGTGCTCAGCCTGCAGCCCCCGAGATAATTCATGAACGCATTTTCATCCACCGTTAAAAGAGAAAAATCAACTTTACCGCAGCTCGACATTATTCTCCAGCTCCTGCTCCTCCACCCGCATGCACGGCTCCGCTCTGTATGTGTGTGTTCTCACCTGAGAACCAGGTTTAGTCTCTCTCTCACACACACGGTCCGCCTGGAACAGTCTTTAGAGCCTCGCTGTGCTGAATAATCTGCCTAGGCTCACTCGTGAAGAGCAGCCCGGAGGACTGCCCGTCTGCTTTGCATAGTCCAAAAGAGCCCCCACCCACTCGCCCCACCTTCCACTCAGTGCGCACGCGCACGGACCATGTTGAGAGAAGACGCAGGATCCATTATGGGTGACTGTAGTTTTCAGTGATCCAGTAGTTCTGTACAGACTGACTTGGAAAAGAAGCAAGTATAACTAGTGGTTAGGGAGTTGTCACTGCAATCAGAAGGTTGTTTGTTTGAATCCTAGGACTGCCAGTGGCTCCACCTTCTCCAGGCACTACCCCAGGTGCTGTGTTGCTGGCTGCCCACAGCTTCACTTGGTGCGTTGGTTAAATTTTGCACTGTTCACACTGTGTGCTGTGGTGTGTTCACATATGACAAATGGACACTTTACACAAGTCTGCCAGTAGGGCTTTACTGACCCCCTTATCTAATCTGCTTACAATAAATAAATAAATATGATAAACCCAATAAATATTAAAGTGCAACAGAATATGAGCATGAACAAATGTTCCTCTGCAATATGAGTGGCGTCTCTTGACATGGTGAATGGGCAGCAGATGGGGCGTCAAGCACTTCAACAGGTGCAATGAAGTGAATCAGGTCAGTGCCGCAATACCAAGAACAGCGTCCTTTGGGTTGAGGCAACAAGGAACAGAGGCTTAAACTTCTGAAGTATTCCATCTGTACAAAATTGCATCTGAGGACAAAGCATACTTAAAAAAGGCTAGCTGTCATTGGCTGAAATAGCTCAATGTGGGAAGTGTTACTGAAGATCAGAATTTATGTACATTAACATTCAAATACTAGTCATTTACATTTACTTCCTTTGTTTAAATTAATTTCATTATGTGAGATCAAACAGCACCTTTGACTGTCACCAATTTTTGAAGTTCAAGACAAAAGAGAATAAAAAACTTAATCTGCTAGTCTGATAGATGCTGGATGAGGTGGGAAATTCCTCAGGAGTTTTTCATCATTATTTAACAGTGACAGCACTTACACTGGAGTGATTACGGCTTCAGGCTACTTTAGACACCTCTGCCAATAAGGAACAGCATTGTACAAAATAATAAGGGCAAGCGTTGTAAAAAATACAATCATCAGCTAATATCAAACTCACTGATAAGCTAAAGTGGGAAATTTGCATTGTTATGACAGAAAGTAGACAGTACAGAGGCAAGAGCAGCAAAACAATAGAGTAAAAGCGACACAACTGCACAGTATAGACAATACACTATACATGGATGTGTATCCAAATATATAAATATAAATATAAATATATAAA
>JBBPDC010000001.1:28746509-28757815 GCA_037974485.1 Hemigrammopetersius urotaenia
AAAAAAAAATATATATATATATATATATATATATATATATATACATACATACATACATACATACATACATACACACAGTAAACTCCCACTTTAACGCATGTGGCTTTTTCTGAAAACCCAACTAATAATTGTTTGTTGAAACCCCCACACTTACATGGAAACTGCATGTATCCTCCACATTTTTTTGCTTTTGTGATATGAGGCCTGGACATCACAGCGTTTTTCGTGGCAATAATATTGTATCATATATTATATAATATTGTATTGTATAATATTTTCATTATATTATATAATTTATTGTGCATTTTAGTGCTAAATAATTAAGAAAAATACAATTTACTAATTTTGTAACGTAAGTACTGACTTAAATTCAGCTACATTTCCATATAAAAAATATCTATATGTGTTTTGGTACTGTGGAGAGAAACACAAAGAAAGCCCTTCTTGGGATGCTGAAACACCACTGTAATCAGAGGCGGGAGGTTTGAAAGTAGCCAATCCGTGAACGCTATTAATTTCTCATTGCTGCTAATTTGCAGCTGCCCTTTGAAGCAGCTGAAGTCCAGAATTTCCCCCATGGAGCATCTCGAGCATTCTCATGTTTTTCATTTTGTTTTTCTTAAATCCCTGAATTTTTGTTACTGTAAATTAAATTAATTTATTGCTGTACATACCCTGCTTGTACAAACCATTCTCGGACTGGGAGACAGTAGTTTAGTGTAAACTGTACAGTACAAATACTGGTTTACATTTTCTTTAAGGGTAATGTATTAAGGTGAGTTTAAAATCAAAGAAAAGTGTTTTGCAAGCATGTTTGGGGGCATATTTAGGGCTTACACTATAAAAATAGGCACTATTAGCAGGGATTGACAGAAGTGGTACGCAAAATGTGCACCAGTTTTCACTCTTTACAGTGCAAGTGTGTACCTAATTTGTGACTTCATACTGTGAGCTTATCTCCCCAGAATCACACAGCAACATAGACCTCGGCACGCAATATGTATGAGGACCATGATGCCTTAGGAACGTTGGCTTATTAAACCAACTTCAGAGTATGTCTGATGTCTTTTTTCAAATGTATACTGTCTATAGAGCAGCCTACCTATACAAACAACTACTACATATTATAAATAAATAAATACAGTCACTTTGTTGTTTAGAGTTTTTAGAAGTATTTATTAGAATAACAACAGTGTAAACACAAGAAACATTATTGCTTTAAGCAGATACAATAAAATGCATCAACTGAATGAAAAGCACAATAACAACATGCTTAGTAGAAACGAGTAGACTTCTATGATTTCTAAAATGCACCAAGATCTAAAAAAGGCGCCTCGGTTTTCATACTGAGACCATCTTCTTGTGCTGACAGTGTCAGTCACATGTTTAAGTCAATATTTATTTTCCCTTTTCAAAATGTGGGATTATCTCCAAGAGTAAGATTTTCACTGCACCACTAAAGTAAGCACAGATTAAGCCCCCACCAGTTCCATCACACATGTCTCACTCTCTCTTTCACCAATTTCTGATTTCAATGAATCTGAAAACATTTCAGGACGGTAGAATATAGACTACCGTGCTTTATACAGTCATAACGAAAGAAAAAAATAAAACATTTGGCTGCTAGTGCTGGAATGGTCAAAATCTTTGGCAAATCAGGCTGCTTACAACAGAAGCATTTTCTAATACTTATCACATTCAGAGGGACCACAGAGGTCACAAGTAAACACTATATTCAATTCTTAATTAATATTTATGGCTAAAATAAATTTTAAATTGTTAAAATGTAAAGGAATGCTTAAGATCTTTTGGTCTTTAAAATAAAAAGCAGTTAGTCAGATTTTAGCACATATAGTATATAGATGATAAAGCTTATTGAGATTCTGAATGAATAACAGGCAAAGTTATAATAAACAAATCAAGAAGTACTCCTCCATTTATCAAAATCCAAAGGAAATTAAACCAAAATCTGACAAAACTTAATGACTATAAACTATAAACTTTTTTACAATGTTTTCAATTCCCCAGTCAAAACACTGATGTAAATATTTACTTTCAGTAGTATGCAATGTAAAACACTGTATAAGGCACCAAATAGGTACAACACAAACATTTAGTTTACAGATGTTACCATAATCTATCAGCATCACTTTGAAATCTCTTTTTGAAAGGCACTTTTTACATTTTTTTTTTCTGTTCACACATATAAAAATGTAAAAAAAAAAACCAGTCCAAAGTACAAGGGCAGTTTCCCAGACTCCGATTAGGCCAAAGCAATTTCAGTGATGGATCACTGTTGGGAATGCAATTTATTCCTACACTAGGCTTAAACCATCTCCAAAACCACTTTAAATTCCAGGGGATGACTGAGGTGTTATGTCCTTTGAACAGCAGAACTTCAGCTCTTCTGAAATAAATAATAAAATGTTAGGCAATCGGTTTATAAGTAGTTTTAAACAACCAAGAAATCGTTGATAAAAAGTAGTAAAGCACTGAAAGCTTTGCACAATGCACAGAAAGCCATGGATACAAACATTTTGTGAGTCTTCTGCTACCACCCAAAGATGAAAGAAATCTTACCTTAGCTTTTTGTTGGTTTTCTTTGTTAATCATGGGCAGGATGATAGTCAATAAGGCGTTGGCTTGGAGCTGCAAACTCTGGATCGTTCTTTGATTTGGATGCCAAGGCCTCTTCTTCCAGCTATTATGAAACACAATACCACAAGCCAAAAAAGGAGGAGAGCTGAGGATAAAAGGAGTTGACTAAAAAACAATAAAACAGTCCATCATGTGAGCATGACAAATGTGTGAAATGACTGACGACGGGTTTTGTATTAGTTGAAATCCTTTAGCTATTCTTAATGCTTCCCTGTTGTGTGTGCAGTTCATGGTTTACCTGCTCTTTGATGTAGGTCTGTCCGCATGGCCCAATGCCTCTCAGTGTGAGGCCTATTATAAAACACCACACAGACAAACCTGCCTCCATTGCTGAAAGAAGAGTGCAGGGGAACCACAGACTCAAAGTCGTGTCCTTAAGGAAAAGTTAGTGTAGTTAGCAGTAGCACCGTCACTGATGACTTAGTCATGAAACTCAATACACTCCTCAGTAACACACCATTCAACTTTGAACCATGATAGCTAATTTTCATTCTAACCACACTTCCATACTTCACAAAATACATGTGCAGAATGCATGTGCAATGGCTATGTACTTTTTTACACAATATTAAGTGAAGTAGTTTGCAGTTTGGAATGCAGCTTTATTGACTGCAGAACATACTGGACATTTTTCTATCATTCATGTTGGTTCGCTGAAAACATTTCCCCCTTGCTCTAAATGCAGTCGATCGACCAAGTTCAGCATCTCTAGTTATTTTTTTTGGTTTTGTACTTTAGTTACTAGACTAATGTAGTAAACAGGTAACTGGAGTCAACATCTTTTTGAGTATCATATTATATTAACTCCATAGCTCTACTGCAAAAATAAACAAGGAAGCTTGATACACCATCTATTGGTCAACTATATTAGGAGTCGAAGATCCATGCAAATATATTATCCAATATGATGATGAGATTATCATCCTGATAGTGTCTCTAACAGCTGTTAAATTGTCCAAACAGACTCACATAAATACGTGTGGTGTCGAAGGGGCAGTTAGCAGAGACAGGTGAGCGGGCATTGATGGGCATAT
Organism: Hemigrammopetersius urotaenia; assembly: GCA_037974485.1. NCBI lineage: Eukaryota > Metazoa > Chordata > Actinopteri > Characiformes > Alestidae > Hemigrammopetersius > Hemigrammopetersius urotaenia. The sequence continues at coordinate 28,750,202 of JBBPDC010000001.1, forward strand.
CTGTGAAGTTGCAACCATGCAGAAGCATACTGCCATTGGCTCCAATAGTGAGGCTGATGGCCAGCAGCAGTCCCACGCAGCAGGCCATAGAGAGCAGCGTGTTCAAGAAGGAGCTCACCAACAGGCCCACATGCTAGAGAAACAACAAAGCCTTACTATAGTCTCACTGTTATAATGGAGTTTAAACTATATAATCACCATATAAAAAGGTGCCTTGAATTAATTTTATTTTAACATGTTTAAATGTTTTGTTTGACATGACTGATCATGCACAGCTTATTTCTAAAATGAAAACAAATGTAAGCTTCTTACTAGTTTCCAGTTGGTGATATTCCTTGACACCAATATTGCAACAATACCACTTGCGATGCTCTGAAAAATAAATGTAAAGTGCCTGAAATATTGGGAATCACTCAGGAACTGGGGACCTGCAGTCACACCCAAAGCTTAGAATACACACTCACCAGCAGTCCTGACGTGACAGCGATGATGTTGGACACTGTGTATTCTGTGGATATTTTACCACTAGGTTTGGAAATGTGCCTTAAAATATTGCCATGAACGATAGCACCCAAGATGAAATTGATGTGGCCAACAACGATGAGCGTCAGTCCTTTGGTCATGAGCCTCCCAGGCCCCTTCTGCCTGTCTGCAGAACAGATGGAGAACATTACTCAATATTCATGACACCTCACAGGCCTGTAAACTGTAAACAGCTCCCTGTGCATCAGCATCTGTTACACGATTTTAGAACTTCTCACTGCCTTTCTTCAGTTATTTACACGCTTGACAGACGACAGACATGTTCAAGACTTCGGTCTGAATGCACGTTATAAACAGGATGTATTTAATCATTATAAAGTTTATATTCACAATTTTATCACAAAAAAAAATCTGTGCTAGGGTTCGGGTTAGTACAGCCGCTGTTAAGCTACCTCGCGTTTTCTCCATGACTCGTATGGCTTATGAGCCAACAGATGAGTAATGGTAACGTAAAAGGAAAATGTTCTTACCAAATGCACACATTTTTGTGAATTTCAGATGAAAAGGTGAAAATCCGATCTTTGTCTATAAAACACTTATTCCTTGGTTTCCTGTTCCACAAGCTCACCTGGAGAACGGAAGTAGGCGGGGCTCAAAGACAGCATGCTACCATGGTGACCGCGATAAGCACACCCGTGCTGTTTGCATAGAAACCCCCATTTCTTACCACTGATGTTTACTTTAAGATTGCGCTCCAAAAAAATTACAGGTATATATTTGACCACTGGTGCACAAATCAAGAAATTCTGGAGAACACACTTTGAACTCAAATGTTCCTCAAATTCACTCTGAACTATACTATGTGGACAAAAGTATTGGGACCTTTTAATTGTTGAATTTAGATGGACCTTTGGTCCCCAAGAGATATTGGACAATGCCATACGTCCAACTTTGTGGACACATTTTGGCGAAGACCCTTTTCTATTCCAGCATGACTGTGCTCCAGTCCATTAAAACATGGTTGGATGAGCTCAGCGTGGAAGAACTTGACTGGCCCGCACAGAGCCAGGTGTTAACAGGTGTTACTGACCTCAAACCCATCCTGCACCTTTGGGATGATCTGGAGCCGAAATTGCGAGCCAAGCCTTCTCCTACAACATCAGTGCCTGACCTCATAACTGCTCTACAGGATGAATGGTTAGTTTTAAGCTCCTTACACACAGATCTGATCTCCTTGGGGAGCTGGTTCCAGTGGGCAGCATAATCACTAAATGCCATTTCACCCTGTGCATTTCGATTCTGTGCATCCTGGTGCCGTCTCAACCCCAGGTAAGCAATAGAGCCAGTCATCTAGCCATCACAATTTGGCCCTTGTCACAGTTGCTCAGAACCTTATGTGAACCCATTTTTCCTGCTTCCAACACAAGAATGGTGTTTGACCATTGCATTTAAAGGTGTACATTTTAAAAACTGACAAATTATTAAATGTAAAATATGGGAAATGGTCAGACATTTCCTCTTCTTTAGGAAAACTGCTGCCGTATCAAGAATGCCATGAGCAGCTGCTAGATATCTGCAGTAGAAACACACAGGCCATCTCTGTCCTTGCTGATAAAGACATATTGCTGCCAGCCCTGACAGGTCCTCTCCCATGTAATACACAACAGCACACTCAGCCGTGCGGCCTATATCTTGTCTGTGAGTGTGTATTCAGTTTCTAAAGCTGTGGAGGGAGCAGCTGCCTAAGGCATCTACTGTACATGTCAATCAAGTGAATGCAGCACTATACATTTCTGAATGCTAATGTTACACATAACTTAAACAAGTTATGCTGTGTGTAACTCCCTTGCGCCGAGATATTTAAAGAGATGTGATGTTATTCATGAGGCCGAAGACACTATTATCTGTCTGCCCATGTTAACAATTCAAACAATGGACAAGTGCTTTGTTAGAATAGGATAAGATAAAGAACCAGGCCTGGGTGAGCAAAGTCCTATCGTGTTTAGATGACACACCTACAAATGAAAGCATGAGCAAATATTAGAAACCACACAGGGAGTGTCAGGCCATCTACACAAGAGACTGTAAGATAACATTGTAGCTGCTTATTCATGAGCAGCATCAAGTATGATAATCTGACACAAAATATTTATTAACATTGGGTGTAAAATACTTCAGTAACTGCTTTGTTATTATTTTGGGAAATGTTGTACTTTACTGAAATTGCATATCTGAACTTTCTCAATTTTGGAAAAAAAGGGTGAGGTTTCATTATTACTTGTTGCAGATCTCAAATGGCAGAATTTTCTCTTGCTAGTCAGCCACGTTCTTTCACATTTGAATTTGTTTATCTTAAAATAGTCAGTCAAACAGTCAAACTTATAAAATGAAACTGCCCATAACTGTGCTTATGTGCCTTTGTTCTAGAACTAATGACATCTATTAGTCATCATACCCCACACCACCACATCACACACCATTAAAAGAAGAAAACTTTTTGCCTTTATTACTTGCACTATTGGCTCCATACTGTCCCTTTATCTGAGTACCTTTTCCACCCGATCACTAGGTCTCTCACTCATTCCATGACCTTAGGGGTGGAACGACAAATACTTGGGGGGTCAGTGATCTCCCCAGCACTTGATCTGCTGCTTTGTATTGGGGTTGGGAAGCTGCAGACAGTCAATTCTTTACTGTTGTCTAAAGCACTGGCACCACCCAGTGGCTATAGAGCCTAATAAAATTTTGGGGTCATCTGAAGGTCAGTACTTTATCAGGGGTGACATGATAGGCTGGCTGACTTCAGCATTTTATACATAATGGAAGACAGCAAAAAATAAAACTGTAAAGGACAACACCCAGTGATGTTATAGGTTGTCAGAATGGTATTTTGTCTGTTTTATTTGAACTGTTCTGGAAGCTAAATATTTGCCTCATTACAAGAAACAAATACAAACACTCACAATAAAAACCAAGCCCACTGTCCAACAATACACATCTTGGTGTTCCCGGGCTGAGGAAAACATATCTCAGCAACAAAATCACGAGAGCAAGGCAGGGGGCCTTCACACTCAATCTCAAACAAAAGACCAGAGAGAGGGTCACAGAAGACTAAGGTTGGAGTAATATTAAACTAGGCAATACAAATCTAACTGCCATACATTCAACATCAAAACAGTTTAAATGTCAGGTCTACAAAAAACACATAGAGAACCTGTGTGAAAATTGGATGAGAACATGAGTGACAAGACAAATGATTCATGGTTCTTGGTTTATAGACTTTGAAGATGGAAAATATATAAATGTTTCCTGAGAGGGGTGGCTCTTGGCTCCGGACCCTTTCGTTTTTTAAGCTGCCATCTATTGTCTTAAAACACTCAAACACAAAATAAGATTTTTTTTTGTACACTGAACCCAATATGTGATTGGAAATCCTGATATGCCTAAATTAACAATTAACATATGTGGAAATCAAGACTGTGCTGAAGCAAATTTCATAGTCCTAATGTTCAAGCTGGTGGCTGATGGACTTGTGCGCTTATATATTTGACTAAGGTCAGGTGGTTAGAAGGTCAAGTAAGGAGAGCAATAAGGGTCATGCTAAAGATTATTATAGTCGCTACAGGCAACACTTTCTGTTTTCTGCTGATAAATACAAAGTATAACATAATAAGGAAAAACTCTGAACAAAAAGACATGGACTAATTTGTTTGGTTTCAAAGAAAAAGATAATATTAAAGGAATAGAAAAACACAGGTTGACTGACTAAATTCATCTAGACGTGACGCTGTGTTTGGTCAGACAAGGCAAGTGATGTCCAAGGTCCTTCAAGCATTCTGACTGATCAGCAACAGCAGCAAAGATGAAAGGTGGGTGGAGTTTGTGCTAAACCACACTCCCAAACTGGAAAAACACACCCACCTGCATTTGCACAGGTATTAACATATGCCACAAGAAGACAAGAAAAGTAACATGTTGATGGAAAAATAAACAAAAAAACAACTGGAACAGAAGAACTATAATCCCTTGAACAGACAGAAGGAAAGGAACTCCTCCATGGAGCATGTTCAAGCCGTCCCCACTGCAGTTGTGAACAGCTGTGAGCCAGTTCTTCTCTTTTTCGGTTCCTGACTTGGAGTCCACTGGCTAACTGAACAGATGGTCAATGCTGCTGGTCAGTGGCAGTTGCTACTGGAAGTCCTTGCGACTGCCGTGGTTCTGGCTCTGTATTGAGTTCTCTGTGCTGTGTGTGTGTGGCTTACTGGGGGAAGGGGCTTGGCTGGGTTGGGACACTGGCAGAAGAGTGTGGGCATGGGCACTGGATGCCCCATCCGGCTTTGTGCCCTCCGCTGGACCTCCCACAACACCAGGAGTCATGCCCACCTGACCCTGAACAAGCCTGCGGCAGACCCAGAGAAATACGTTCTCACACACTCTTTAAAATAGGCTATATTGTATTCTTTCCCTTGAGAGATATTAAATGGTTTTATGTTTCAAAAAATCACAATTCTTTAACATTTATCCTTTACAATTATACAGGCATAGTTACTGTACCTTTAAAACTGATATGTAAATGACATTTTTTGGACTTAATTTTCTTGGACAAAATATTAGAACTGCAACTAACGCTTCAATCATTATATCAAACAATGATATTCATAAATGTCATCAGTGACCACTACAGTCATTTGGTACAGGGAAGATCGACAGATCCCTGAAGAAAGTCTGAACAGACAGAATAGGAAGTGATAGAAGACAATCTGCAGACAATCAGCAAACAATGCAGAAAATTCATCTAATTTAAATATCTTCTCTTTTTTCATATCCCTGAGACAAACGTGATTCATCCTAAAGGACTGTTTCTGATGACTATCATGTTGAGGAATTAACAGATTTTTTTTTTACATTTTTTATTCAAGTCTCATTACAAATTAAGAAGTTAAATAAAAAATCATTATGAGTGACTGTAGAAGTACACATAGTTTGAGGCTGGATTCTGTATACTGATATTTACCTGACTGGGTTTAAGTATACATTTTGTCTTGCAGGCCGCCAGGAGATATGGCTGGTAGCGGCTGGGCCACTCTGTCAAGTAAGAAAAGCAGTTAGACAGAACAGTACAACAAGGCCAGATAAAGTGTGTGTGGGTCTAGATGGATAACCATGGAATGGTATGTTCTTCCTGGTATATTAAAACATTATTAAAAAAAGGCATGAATTCCTGAATGTTCAGCTGATGCGGTTTTTACCCACTCTTACAGTGAAAGGAACCCCTAGCGGCTGAGAGGGACAGATAGAAGTTTAGGTGGAAATATGATCAGCAAGTGGGAAAAGGTAAGTATCTTCTTTTGTTTAAGATTCTCTACTCTTGCTCACCTGTACGCACCACCGTTGAGCTCTGCATGCACCTGCTGCTCTGCCATTCCCCATGGTGCAGTGGCAACAAAGAATTCTTTGTTGACACAGTTTCTGAGACTGTCGGGAATACGACCTGCAAACACAGAGAAAGGTCTTAAATATGTGCTTGCCTGTGTCTTTATTTCCACACTGGAATATTATACGTACAATACATTTCAGTAGTGCCTGGACATGCTGGATATTTAGAGGATGATACTAATCAAACAGTACAGTTTTAAAAAGACACATTACGCCTCATATCACTGAATTGTGCCTTTATAGCCTTCATAAGAACTGCCAGTATGAATCCCCCAAATGGTCATATCCAACCTAAATATCCTGCATAGTGAAATTTTGTAAGTGCTGGCTCTCTATTGCATGGAGATGGCGAGTTGGTTCCACTGCAATACCTCAGCTACACATGGCCGAGAGGGCAAGGGAGAGCTGCTTTCTTTGTCTGGGTGTGTAGGATGGACCTATTCAGCCCAAACTTTAAGCATGGTGCTATGCAATGTAGCTGTATCTTAAAAACTAGCCTTTAAAAGCAAAAATAAATCTTTAAAACAATTTAAATAACTTAGGATACATTGGGATTAAGAAAGTAAGTTTGTGTGATGGAGATCTTGCATATTTGGTCAAACTGAAACTATAACTTCTTTACTTGGCTTCTCGTCTTCTTTCGCATACAGCAGCCTGGAACCCCCTAGTGTAAAGTGTAATGTTTCATTATTCAGTGATTCCAGTACATCAGGTGGCTGTGGACATAACACTACATCACTCTGCATTTCACTGTGTGAACACACCAACATTATAAAAGATTACTGCTCTACTTGGTTTGAGTGTATGAGTCATACTGTCTAAGAGTCGATAGGTGGAGTGTTAATGTGTGTTAATTCTGGTATGTGTGTGTAGGCAGTATGTACCTGTAATGGCTCTTCTTATCTCGGTGGCAGCTGCCTCCCGCATCTCTAACGAGGCCTGCTCACTGTACCAGGCTGTGTGGGGGGTGCAAATCAGATTAGGGGCATCTTTTAGTGGACCCTGGGTAAAACTAGAGGAACAAAGCAAGAGAAAAAGAGGTGAAGTATTAGATAAAGACAGGATACTAAGCCAGCTGAACAGAGCAAACAAAGTCTGCTGTATATAGGAGTATGAAGCTCACATGAATGGCTCTGACTCATGGACATCCAAGGCAGCTCCTCGGATTCTGCCCTCTTTCAAGGCCTGAGCCAAGGCTTTTTCATCTACAAGCCCACCACGTGCACAGTTCACCAGGAATGCCCCCTGGCGCATCTAAAACACAGAGGCAGCATGCTAGTAAATTTGAAAATGTATTTAACAGTATTTACAAAGTATTTACTGGCCAAAGTAAACTTCTACCTAAATTTCTAACCGATGTAAAAATGTTTATATATTTTGCTTGTATTGTTTGTATTTCACTGCTGATAAACAGCTCCTCCAATTACATTCATACATTCAGTATATTTTGGTGTAAAATAGTAAACTGATCTGAATAAAAATAAAAATATAATCAAATTGTGGAGAAATGATAAACTAAATTGCTTCTGATAGATCAGAACTAAATCATCGAGGTCAGTCCAAATGCCTATTTCTTCATTGGTACTCCAGTGGCACAGGTGTATTTAATACAGTGGCATAGAGCAGCATTTCTCAAACTTATTTGTCCTGGGGACCAGTCATGTCAGGCTTTGGGGCTGCAGGGCCCTGCACATA
>JBBPDC010000001.1:28771073-28788906 GCA_037974485.1 Hemigrammopetersius urotaenia
ACACACACACACACACACACACACACACACACACACACACACACACACACACACACACACACACACACACAGCAGCGGTAAATTCCTAATAGACTAATAACAGACACAATCCCTACAGACACAAGCTCATCCTCATTACACACACGTCAATAACTGGATGTAGTCCCAGAACAGTCAAAAGTCAGTCAGAGAGAGGCAGAGAGAGAGCGAGGCAGAGAGAGAGAGAGAGAGGCAGAGAGAGATAGAGAGGCGGAGAGAGAGAGAGAGCGAGAGCGAGGCAGAAAGAGAGAGAGAGGCAGAGAGAGAGAGACACTCAATTTTAGGCCTTGGAAAGAGGTCAGTTGTCCTGCAGCAAGCATAATTTCCAAATGCAGATTATATTCTGTTCATTCAGTTTTGCTGGATTATGTACGATGACCCACCCTGCCTATCAAGTCCAACCTTGCACAGATGGCTGGTGGGATTTTATGCCTGTAATCCCTCTTCTCTCCATCTCTTTCTTCTTCACTGTTCTACCCCCTCCCCCTTTATTTCCAAAACCGCAGTGGTGAATGGAGACGTGGAGTTGAACATATGGCCATTGGATCCACTTTAACTGACTGTGCCCCATTTTCTTTTCCACTCTCTTTCTTCCTCCACGCCTTTTTCTGCCAACTGATTTTAAGTTTCTCTTTTCTTCTACTTCTAAATGGACAGAAGTGGACTGAACATAGTCACATTACACACTCTAAATAAGTTTCACATAGAAACACAGACAAAGAAAATGTTCATTGTTCAAAGCCAAGAGAATAAAGCGTAACTTAACATTTAGACTGGTTGGTTGGTAGCCAAATTGTAGCGTAAGGACATTTGCAAAAAGATCAGGAAATGCAGAAAAAAAGGTGTATGGTTATAAACTGCTTGAAGGAATTTGGATTACATTAAAATTGAACTGCCAACACTTTTCCACCGTTTAAGCACATTGTTGCAAAATTCTCACCACACACACACACATGCGCACGCATACAATAAAATCAACTTGCTACAATCCTGTTCACAACCCAGTCTTTACAACCTCAATCTGCAGAGTGCAAAAGAAACTCTAAAAGCTCTTGCACTAGTATCCCATAGTACTGGGCTTCAGTGGCAAACTTTTAACCTAAACCCTGTCAACTCCATCCTACATGAAAAGCACAAAACCTTACTATCCCAACTAAACATCCAAAAGCACAAGTGACCTTCATGTACATTTAACACTGTAGCTGCACTAATCCTAAACAGTAGGTGTAATTCATTGCAAATACAGACATACATATGCACACACATACACAAATGGCTGACCTGGGATACTCTGGTGTGGTCTGACTGCTACATCCATTGCCATGGAAACATAATCTTCTCTTACTGAAAAAATAGGGACTCAGACAAGGACAGTCCCACATGCCCTTATATGGAGGTTATTAGTCCCAAGGGGTTTTCTGGATTAGCATATAGAGGGAAATCACTGTTAAAAAGAAAGTGAGGTTTTGAGTTAAAATTAGGACACATGAACAAAATACTACAATATTATAAAGATTTTTCTTGATTTCTTGACTTTTTGTGCAAAAACATGCAACATAAAGAACGTTTCGAGGTGAAAATTGTGAAGTGTGATTCTGTAAAGCAAACTTTATCAGTAGAGGGGAAAAGCACAATGTTTGTGATGGCCCAAAACATAAAACAATATACAATGTTAATAAATTAGGCCAACTATAAATAGTTTTCATAATGTTACACACTATTTTCTCCTTACAAATGTATTAATACACGAGTATTAGTATAAAAATACGTTTTTCTCTCATTGGGGTACTAGGGTTAGGGTAGCTTTCAAGTTAATCATTACAATCATTTTAATCATGCCAATTTAAAGCAGTTCTGCTGTAAAGTTAGCACCATCTTTTCTGGATCACAGTAAATTTGTTAAGGATACATTTAAAAATGGGACTTTAAACATAAAGAAGTAAATTGTTTACCTTAAAGTTCTGACACTGATTCACTTTTAATTATCCATGGGCATCTTGCTAAAAACTTCACTGATTTATTCTGATACTAAGGCACCTTACCCTCAACAATCAGGAGTCTGATATAACCTGATATGAAGGGGCAGAGACAGCAGAGTAACAGTTTCATTATATGCTAGGTGAGCTGTCTGAAGTCATTAAGTGGTGATGAGCCCAAAGTGACAGCAAGAGTGAGAGAGAAGAGTGAGAGCAATTAAAGAGGGATGGATAAAGTCATTGAATGAAGTACATGAATAAATTCACACAGATGAAGAGAAAGCTGTAGATTAGAAAACGTAAAAAGAAGGTTTGCTATCACTCGTCGTTACACAGCTTAGAGAGGAAAGCCACAATGCTCTTGATTTACCAGCACATTCTGGCACATCCTCTTCAAACACAAAACAGATTACCTACGACTCTCTTGACATTCCTGTTCCAATTACTGTGTGCCAGCAATTTACACAACACAATACTAACACACAGGGCAATTACATGAACGCTTTTTGATATAAACACTTCCAATTGATCAAGAACGCTCATTCTGCATTCTTACACAACACCAGCAGGACACTGATTGCCAGTCTTTCATATCAGCTTTATTGTACATCTCTTTTCCCATCTCCCTCTCAAGAGGCTCTCGCATAATATGCCATCACTTTGATTACAATAATTAGAATCAGATTACTCTGACTTACTATGGTGATATGCTGTTTAATTTCCTGCAGGGTTTTGACACTGCATCTCAGCTTCGGTTCAATTCGCTGTTCTTGGGCCCCTCCCCCCAGTGAAGCCATTCCACATCACATACATGGGCCGCAGGGCGAAAGAGCTCTGTTACATCAACAGCATGGGTGGGATTAGAGAGCCCAGAAACACTACTCTGTAACCCTTTTCCAGCTCACCAACATGCCCTACATAAAAACACTTCCTGCTCTGAAAATTCAGTACTATGTCCTTAAACATATAGCCTTGCTTGGGCAGCACTGAATCTCTTTAAGTGAATTCATTATTACAGGTTGTTTTTCCAAATGTCAATAAATAACATGAAATTTGAATAGACTGCTCTCTAGGTCATGCTAAACTAAAGCAGCAAACTTCATCTTCCATCGTGCGTGGACTCTGTAAATCGATACACATCCAAATAATTGTGCTCAAAGCGTGTTCAGATCGTAACTAGAGAAATAATCTTGGGAAAAACCAACCTCATTCTGAGCCAACTGCAGAACTTCAAAGAGAAGAAAAGAAAAGATATACTATGATTTCCCTACCAGAAACCATACATTCATTTCACACATCAAAGGCCAAAATAACACAACACGCTCTGACAGTCACCGACACCCTGAAGGTGGTCTGGAAGGATAAAGCAAATGACTAATGCTGCAGTGACATTATTAAGTAACATAAAAGGCCACTGCACTGTGATATAGTAAAGAGAGAGTGAACTGGTTCAGTCATAAAACCTGCAGGGCATAAGCTTACAGCAGGTCCTGTTTAATTGGGTGGCTCCTTCATTACAGAAAGATGTCCATATTCCCAAGAAATAACAAAATCTATCCAATAAAGACAGCTGAAAAAGATATATAAAAGGTTTCTAATACAGACCTATCCAGACCTCAGCAAGCCTGTTGTGCTCTATTTGCAACAAATTTGTGCTATTACTGCTAATGGAGCACAACAAGACTTCTTCGAAATAGCAGAAAAGTACCTCATGCTCCAACATGTTGAGACCTTTGGTCAACAAACTTATTTAAAAATAATAAAGCAAAACCATTTCTGATCTGGTATGCTACAATACACACCATCTTAAAACGGTGTATGAATGTTATCTGGTTCTAACCAGCAGGAAGGTGATAGGAGGTTTGCAATTCATAAGCATCAAAATCTGAAATAATTAAACACAAGATAAGATCTCCGTAATTACAAAAATTCTGGTTTCTAGACAGAACATTATTATGTAAATTGAGTTTGTCCCCATTCTCATTTGATAATAGACAGGGCATGTCAGTGGAGAAAAGGAAGGACAAAGAGCTGGAGGATGAGAAAAATATGGTGATCAGGGCTTTGATTTACTTGTGTCAGGTGATGCCATAGTGGAGACGATGACTGGTGGTCCAGTGCGCCGGGAAAGCTTCTGATTGGCGAAGCTAGGAATCTGGCCTGTTGCAGCAGCACCCACAGGCACCAGGGTGCTCTCATGGGGTGCTGACCCCACCTTGCGCATTATCTGTGGGCTTGGATGTGGACTGGTAATGGAGGTCATTGTGGCCAGGCTCCGATCCCTCTTCATCAACTCCATGGGCACAGTGTAGTTAGTGGAGTATGCCTTGGGGGCCTGCTGAGGCGGCAGAGCAGGCACGGCCATTGACTGTGGCACTCCAGCTAGAGCTGGCATCTGCTGTGGCACACCATGAATTGATGTCGACAAAGTCTGCAAGCCTGGAATTTGTGGTGGCATTCCTGGTATGTGTGATGGAAGGGCTATTTGCTGGGACATTGCAGTCATAGATGGCATGTGGAGGCCAGCTTGAGGAGCGTAGGCAGACATTGGACGAGGCTGGACAGGGACTATGGCACCACTAAAAGTTCCTGGTGTCCTGGCTCCAGGATATCCAGTTGCCTCTAGAAGCTGCTGGGAAGGAGCACTACTTGGCCTGCGGCCCATGACCTCACCCATCCTGGGAGTCTGCAGAGGATTAGGGGGTGGCTGCATATACTGAGACTCCATGCCTGGGGTCAGTGGTGGTTGCTGGTGCACATATATGTCACTGCGGTGGCTGAAGCTGTTAGACCGGCCACGCACTGGAGCAGTAGGGTGGTGGGGGGTGGGAGGTACATCAGGTGGACGTTTACAGCTGAGTGCCACACGAGAAAGAACACGTGCCTGTCCTAGGTTGGGTGCAACAGAGCGAACATCATTTTCTTCCATAACAGCCAACATTGCAGTGGAATCAAAGCCTTGCTGCAGCAGAGAGGTAATAGTGCTCTCAGAAAGGCCTTCGTTACGTAGAAAAGCCAAGAACTCTGGATCTGCAGTCTTCTTAGGGTCCACAGGAACCAATGGGGTTTGAGGGGTTGTAAGTGAAGGGCCAGGAATAGCAGGTTGAATAGGAAGATGAGGAGGAAACTGAGCAGGGACAGTAGCTATGGTTTGGGTAGTAATTGGAACAGGAGCTGGTAGGGGAGAGTTAGGGTCATAAATAGGATTTGGGGGTGCCACAGGCTGCGCCTGCTGAAGAGGTGCAGAATGCATTTGCTGAACTGGTTGCGTAGGAGGAATTTGCTGCACTTGTTGACCAGGTGGCATTTGTTGCACTTGCTGAACTGGTGGCATTTGTTGAACTGGCTGCATTTGTTGCACTTGCTGAACTGGCTGCATTTGTTGCACTTGCTGAACTGGCTGCATTTGCTGAACTGGCTGCATTTGTTGCATTTGCTGAACTGGCTGCATTTGTTGCATTTGCTGAACTGGCTGCATTTGTGGTGCTTGTTGAACTGGCTGCACTTGTTGAACTGGATGTACCTGTTGCTGAATTTGTGGCTGTGATTGCTGCTGCTGTACAGTGTATGGGGAGGGGCTTTCTTGACGACTAACCATACCTCTGACAGTCCCGTCCATTCCTTGAGATGAGGGATCCACTACCAGGCAGGTGGCTGCAGGCTGATTAGGATCCACTGGTCTTCCATTAATGTCTGTATACAATGTACGTCCAGTAAGAGAGGCTGGTGGCTCAGCGCCATAACGGGGAGAAGTGGGCTCTATGCCATAGCGTGCGGGAGAAGGTGCCCGGCTTGGAATACGCTGCCCATCTGGCATCATTTTGGATCCAGGGGGAGCAGGTAGGGGACCAGGAAGAGATGGTTCCCTGTAAATGCGGTTCATTTCGTGAGCAGTAGGGGGTGGAGGAGGAAGTAGGGCAGGAGTAGGAGCTGGAGGGCCAGACCTCCCACCTTGGTTCTGTTCCCATGGTGGCCGAGATCCTCCCATCATTCCATAATGAGAAGTTGACCTATTGAGGGGATGAACCTGCTCTGCACGATAAAATCCATCAGGTGACCTAGGGAGTATGCCAGGATCTTGTTGATAAAAGTCAGGCGGTGGTAGAGAACCACGGTGGGCCATGGCTGACCGATCGTAGTGGCTATTCAGCTCAGGAACAGAACTCTTCCTCATGCTGCGAGTGTCTGGTCGATCCAAGTAGGTTTGGTTGTAGAGAGAGTCCTGGTATGAGTACTGCTCCCGTTTCATATCTAGGTCAGGTGGACGCATCCCAGAGGGTGGTTCGTACCAAACTCCTCCTGCATCCCCTCCATAGGACAAGGAATTCCGTCGCCCAGTCATCCTGGCCTGTTGCTCATAAATGCTCTCACTGCGCTCCCACTGATTCTCATTCCCACCGAGTGTGTCCCAGCTCTGGGAGCGACCAATCGGCAACTGCTTGCTGGAGATCAACATCAGTTACAGAGATACTCCACTCTAAGAAAAAAAAAAAAAATGCAGGATAGGGTTCTCTCTTTCAGCTCTTTAGGCAAATATTGACATAAAGCAGTGAGAGGAAAAAAAGATGCCACAGAATATATCCTTTTCACCAGAGTCCCACCTGTTATTTCTGTCTCTCCTCTCTTTGGGAGTTCTGGTTATCAGGTAGCTCCTCCTGGTAGGCGATCGCTGAATAATTAATCTGGGGAGTATTGCTCTTGGTGATGTTGGATGGAAAGAGGATACCAAACGCTCTTGCACAGTGGTTGTAGGTGAAGGCAGCCTGGCTACACCATTGCGGAAATTCAAAGTGACAACCGTGAACAGGCGACGGGATAGAAAGAAAGAGAATGAGAAAACAGGGAGGAAGGGCACATTTTCAGGGGGGAGGGTTTGTGGGGTGGGCAGGGGCTTGTGTTAATCCAACAGAGCTGATCTACTCCTACTCTGGGACATTTTACTCGCTCGATTGCTATGAGGGATTACAGACTAAATAAAGCCTGCTTAAATCCACTGCCCCCCCTTGTGACGTTCCATACACACATACACACAAAGACACGCACAGAAACATTAACTCATGCTTACTGTGCTAGTACTTACACAGTGACAAAATAGATGATGATGGTGATGATGATGAAGTAGGTAATGGCACATTTTACAATGGGACACACCTACCTGTGGCTGATAATTGTGGAGCTGTGTGTATCTGTTCAGTCTCTGTCCAGAGGGTAGCAGAACAACTTTCCCGGGACCCCAAGGGGCGGGACAAAGCAGCAGACCAGTGAAATTAAAACAGATCTAATGCACCAGTGCTAAGTCGTGCAGCACTGTCAGTAAGCAACAAATCCTGATTGAACAATAATCCAGCAACTGGGCCAGAAACATGTGCACAGTCATGCAACTGCAAAGAATATGACTGCACAATTCTGTCATATGTCAAAAACAGAACTCCTATATAAAAAAAAAAACATTTTATATTCTGCATATGTAACTTTGTCATCTTTACATTATTACATCATTTTACTACTACTAGCTACTGTACTACACTACACTAAATTGCAAGACGGCTTCTTTGCAGCAACTTATGAATCACCAACATGCTTCTTTACTTAGGTTTATAAGCGATTAAAAAAACATGGATTAACAAGCTATTCAGTATGAGAGAGAAGAAAAAGTGGAAATGGCACATCCAATTTCAGTATTAAACAATTAAACAAGCATTCAAGATACAGCCCTGAAAAAAAATAGACCACTGCAAAAATGTTCAGTTTCTCAGGTTTTTATATTTTATAGGTGCAAGTATTTAACTGAACAACTTTTGGCTTAGCTTTTAAGAACTGCTGGCAATATTTATGCTAATTTCCAAATACAAATATTGTTCTTAAGCATAATTTTAAAGGAAATGACAATACATGATGGTACAATTATGGTGTTTACAGAACTTAAATGATTAAAAATACAAATCTCTTGTTCACCCATCCAACTGGTCACACTGCAAAACAGTGTTTATTACAGCAGTGTTTTTTCATACTTTTCCACATTAAATGAGATCTGATTCAGGTGATCAGCAATCAGTAGGAGAGTGTTTGTGTAGGAATTTAACAGACACGGACATGGAATGGTTGTCATACTCCGAGATGCTGATGTGAAAATAAATTGCAGTGGTCTCATTTTTTTCTGGAGCTGTATATGCACGTGACTATGGTTCTTAATAAAGATTATCAATAATGTCTGTTTAGTAGTTCAATCGAACACTAAGTGTGGGTATGTGCTGTGTTTATCAAATGCATACAAAAAGTGTGCCATAGTTCACCATATATGGTCAATTAGCTTCTTGGGCAAATCGGCAAACCACTTGTAAATACTGTATTGTAGGGATAATACACCACTTGTAATCCCTAAAATACAGGCCCAGTTACCCCAGACAAAAGGAAGTAGAAAAGTATGAAATGTACATGCATGTCTTCCCTGCATGTTTTACAGAAGCCACTTCTAAAAGGTTTCCTTGTGATTTGTTTTCTCTCAATCTCTACAGCAGCTGCCCCTCAGGCTAACTAACACAATTAATTTTAGATTTCATGAATACAAAACATTTCTTTTATCACTTAGCATTTTATTGATAAACACCGATAGACAACTCCAGTAAGTATCAATATTCAGCCCCAACAGTGCAATCTTTATAGCACGTCTACACACTTCACACACTGCATCTCTATAGTTCTGATTCAGTGTATATCTCTTTGGGCATTTAGCAACTGGCTGCTCTTGCCTTGCATCCGTTTTAGTAGCATTTATATATCAGCAGGCTTTTCTCTGAGGGGCTGTACTGGTCAGGAGTGCTGATGGTGGAATAAAGATCTGGGCCTCATGTTGATATGACTACACTTCACAGTGTATCAAGTTTCAGTGAAACATTGTGTTTATTTGTTTAGAAAGTGTAGAAAGTGTGAGACACCATGAGTTTTACATATTTAACCACAGATTAGAGCAAAAAGAAAATGATCTATCTCATGCAGGTACAAGATGATTGTGTTTTAGGAAAACAACATTAAAACAGTGTAAATAAAATGAGTAAATCCATGGCCTATAAAGGCTTCCCTAGTGTAATACTAAGGAACCAAATACATTAACAATTCATTTTTTCTTACATCTGTACTTGCTGTGATCCTAGCAAGTATCTCAGTAAGTCATATATGTTGCTATCTTGGGACTTACACTTTCTTGCATTTTATACCCTCTATTTCTGTGCTGGTTTTGACAAATATTCAACAAATATTGCACTTCACTGGGTGTAAATCAGCTATTTAGATGGTGCACTCGTTTCTCAGCACAGTTACACAGTTAGACAAGATTACCCAGAACTGAGAAAAAAAAAAAAACATGCCCACCAGCATCACCATGGGGGCAGTACAAAAAAAAAAAAAAAAAAAAAGAGGGCCAGGGCAAATGAGATTTTCTAAAAGGAAAAAAGTCAGGAACATGCCTTGAGCAAGAGTGTAACCCCAATTAAAGACATAAAATTAAGAAAACAGACAAATACATGTCCGAGGAACATAACTAATCTAATGGCTCTTATAAACTCCAGGACATTTAGCTTCAGTGAGCCTCATCTATCCAGAGTGCAAATTTTAGTATTTCCAGTTCCAGTTCCTCCATGGCATAGAAATGAATGAATAAAATGGGGAAAAGAGACTAATTAGAACTGAAGTAGAATTTAGAGAAATACAATAGACAGTCCAGGAAAACTGACCATTCCATCAAGATGGAATGCAGAACATGACTGCTTGTTAATTATTGCTTAATTATACTTTTACTGTTATACATTAATACTATACTTACTTCATTAATATAGTTTTACAACTGAATATGTGCCACACATAGTTATAACCATGTTACATTAATGTAAAAAAACACACAGCATGTAACTGAGCATTATTGTAAGTCTTAAGTTCTACAAAGATATCCTGGCTTGTGATGATTCAAATTATAATTACATTACTCTAAAATGACTTCCTTTCTCTCTCTCGTACTCTCTCCCTCACACAGTTACTCCAAATAAAATCCAATAATGTTAATCCTCAAGTTGCGTGAACTGAACAGTGACATATGCTGGTATTCCCACTTCACCTCATCAAGGAGGACAACTGTTTCAGAAACCTCACTTCACCCTCATTAAAGGGGAATTCCTCCAGCTTTTCAGGCACTCTGCATAATTAAATGGATACGATGCAAACAAAGTCATTTGATGGGAAATATTATGTTCCAAAAACACTTAACAAGAACTGTCACAACAGTGGTGTTAGGAACAAGCATGTGAAGCACTGATTGTGTGTAAAAGGCATTTATCATAGTGTGGTTATGTGTGTGCAAAGCAATACACATAAAATTACTTTACAGGCTACAAAAAGAGCCAAAACAACTACTTGAAATCCATTCACCAATATGGCCTGTTGCTCCTAGGTCTATTTCCAATCTTCTTCCCCTTGTCCTCTACCCATGCTCGTCCTCACCATGGCAATTAAACAACTCAGCAAATACCTTCTAGCTTTTCACATCATAATGAACATAATGAATAAGGGCTTGAAACTCAGTGCCCAGAGATCAGCACTTAATACACAAAAGCAAGAGGACGCTGCTCAGTAGATTGCCATACTGGACATCACAAAACACACATCAGCAAAAGCACTGCCCTTAAGTAACATCTCAGTTTGTACTGCTGTATTGCTGAGTGTACCATAAGTGTTGTATGAGATTCTAATGAGTATGCTTTTCATTATTCTACACTGATATAATGACAAAGCAGAACATAATTAAAAAGAAATCAAGGCGCTTTCTAAAACAAGTTCACTACCACTCTCTCATACTTGATAAATAACTCTGGAACATGTCTCTCTGATGGATAAAGCATACTGCTGAGTTAATTGTCTCTGCTTTTCTGCACTCCGGGTTTTTTTTTCTGGTCAGGCTCTTTTGGCAACCACAACCCCCTCTGGGTCTGTTTGCCACAATCAAATGTAGATGAGATCATTTTCCATTGTAATTAAGCACAAAAGTGGCGACTTGTTTTTGTAGCAAGCCTCCCTTCTCTCTGTGTGCCTTTTTTTTTTTTTCAGGATTCTATGTGATGGCAGATTTTTGCTCTGCGGGCTTTAATGTGAACACAATTTCAACTGTGTAACCACTTAATTTAGCAGAACAACATCCAGAGTAAACCCAGACACAGTTTTTTCCCCTTGACCCCACAAACAAATCTGGACCTTGTAATGGAGACCATTTAACATGTTTGGTTTGATGATACATGCTCAAGTGAAACGAATCTCACTGGACTTTCCTCCCAGTGATCGTCTTTAAGTCTCTGGAGACGCGTTCCCCCTGACTGGTTTCCGAACTACAGCCCTAATTGTTCTGTGCAGAGGGAAAGCAGAGCCTGCCAAATCAGACCTCATCCACTACTTACAGAGGGAGGATCAGTGGTCAAGTATATAGTTTATACAGCCATAATATCAGGCAGTTAGAATGAGCCAAACCACTATAGTCTTTCACTGGAGTGGATGGAAAACTCCCAGAGTTTAGAGTTGGCGTGTATGTTTATGTCATACGTTTGGCAGTTTACGATCTCATTACTACAGAGCAGCAGAGAAGGTGGAAAAAAACACTTCCAAGGATCTTTTAAGGAGACTCTCTTACACACACACACACACACACACACACACACACACACACACACACACACACACACACACGTTTATCCTGCACCTACACTCACTGGTCATTTTGTCAGAAACACCTACCATATATGTGCACTTTGTGGGTTTGTGATTGCGGACTGCAGCTATTCTGCTGCTGAGCAATTTACCAGTCACCCTCCATCATTTCTAATGGAAAGTGAACACTTCAAGACCACCAGTGACCACATATTATTTGGCTTGTGGACTGTTCTCAGCAGCAGGTGTACCAACATGAAAGTGGAATCATGGTGTACACTGTGCAGGTGGGAGTTTGTCAGTTCATCAGCAACACTGCTGAGATTTTCAGCACATCAACGTCACTGTGGCTGTTGTCAGCCAAAAAAAATGGAATAGACCACTGGATGATGACTAACACAGTTTGGTAAATCCCTTTCGCATGGGCACTTTTAGCCAAAAACACATCTGTAATTAACCGCAAAAGAGTAAGTGTGAACAGCAGCCCGGTGTAGCTGACGTAGCAGTTTGCACATTCAATCACCAGAAATTACAGAGAGGGCTCATGTGTGAACAGAACCTGATACTTTACTGGGAAATTAGAAATGTTTATATTACTACACTGTTTTTTCTTTGTACAGTTGAATTGTCTTGTTTAATTTTTGATGGGAATATATTTTGAACATGATTCTAGAAAGAAATATTTTTTTTTACATTTGTTTCTAGGATCGTGTTCAAAATATATTCCCGTGAGATAATTGAATTATAAAATCCAACCTGTGACTTTTCACAGCTGCTTTTGCGCACAAATGACACAGCATGAGAAAGAATATTTTTATGGTCAAGTTTTCAGAGAGAAAAAAAAAAAATCAGATATGAAGTTGCTGGTAATTCATGCAAGAAACACCACCTTTAACAGGGACAGCTGTGTCCAATAAAGTGTGCCAGCAAGTGTGTGTCTGCTTTGCATACAATACAAAAGCCCTCAAACCATTAAACAGTGTAACCACTTTCTAAAAAAATATCTTACCTTCACAGATTCTGTCAAGCCTTTGGCGTTTGACTTTGTGTTTGTCAAGTAAAGCCATCGTGGTGTTGCAGACCCCTTCCTCTTGGCTAGCTGTACACTGGGCTAAGCCTCAGGATACTACTGCCCCCTCAGTCCGCTGCAGAGCATATCGTCACCTTCAGCCTGCACATGCACACACAGAAGGGTCTCATTCAATAGACAACTTTCATTCAAACTGATACCTACATTTACCTACATTGTCTTTTCACTGAACACTGAACAGACATGTTCAGGACAGGTCAACTGGACAGTTGCAATAACAAAACCTTCCCACAAGAGGGAGCTACATTGTTATTCCAGCACAGACTTACTGAGTTCACAAAAAAAAACCTCATTTTAATCAGCCCTTCCTTATTTAATTGTTACAATATGTGAACTGTAAATATGTAAACAGTTTTTCAGATTTTGAGTTTGTTATAAAAGAACTGTACACAAATTTGTTACCTAGAAAAAGGGACAAAACTATGCGGCAATCAGGTGTAAGCCTGTCTATCTTTTCTTACAGATGAAAGTATGTTAGAGTGTCAAGCCCATTTGAGATTACTTAACCACTCACTCATTGAGGTCTGAGGTAAGTGTGGGATGCAGGTATACAGTTAAATACCAACACCAGTTAGCTGTGTTTGTCCTTTGACACTGATGGGATGGTCGTATAGGAAACATCATGTCTGTGCTGAAAACTGAGAGAAGCTGATAGCAGGAAAAAGAGAGACAAAAAAGCAAATTCCATGCTGAGCCATACTCTCTGTGTTTCTTACTCTCTCTCTGTCTCTCTCTCTCTCTCTTTCACACACACGCAGCCACTGAATTAAGATTTTGGACCCTTTCAGGCAACCTGAAAGCGATCACAACACACTCCCCACATGCACTCCGAAGTACTAAACCATTACACAAAAGCATGCCTCAATTTCAGCCATTATGCTGGAGGCCAAATATCAGTCATTCAGACCGGAGAGCGCAGGCACTCAGGGCACCATAATAGAGCTTTTTATCATAGCCCTCTGTCATCAACATAAATAACAAACTCCGTTCCTCTAATCCCCTGCTGTCTGACTCCATTTCTCACCTACTCCCCACATCTAGTGTCTGCTCTCCATTATTTCTGCTTTTGACTGCATTACTTTCACCTAAACTTCCAGAGTGAGTCACATCCTACCAGCCCAGCACATAGAACATCACTGCACCTCAACCACTAGAACACTATCTGCATACAGGTAACACCCTTACATTTGATCTTATATGATTCATATGCAAATAAGAAGGGTGAAGCTCTCTACTGGCTCTTCTGCTACTGTCAGGTGTTATCAAGCCCAGAATGCACAGAAAAGTCCAGGTTATGTAAATGTGCATTTAAGGTGCATGGAAGCCACATGTTTAAACTGTTCTAAGCTGCTTATTGTCAATGTTGTAACAAAGTCTTATAAATCCTCATAGAGCTTAATAGGAAATGGAAGCGGTGTTCTTAAATAAAATATAAGTCAGCAAAATGAGGTTCATGGGCCATTTCTATTGTTCTAATGCACAAAACAGGTGGCATTTTCAAACAGTGAGAAAAAAAACAAACCAAAAATTCAGTGGTTTTGTTACATATCATATCATATCATATACTAAACTGAGGAGGAATCATTTCTTGCAGAACAAGCTGGTGCCTTTCAGTTGTTTTTAATGGTTCTGGGTGTGGGCCGTCGAACACCACGTACCACGTCTTGTACGGAAGGGCCCTGAGTTTTCTGTGCTCTAAAAAATGCAGTGTGAACCTCTCCTTAAGGCTAAAAGAGGGTAGTGAGACAAACACACACACACACACACACACACACCATGAACACATTCACAAGTGCAGGTTACTCAGTAGGCAGAGTATGTCAATTCTGAACCCTTCTCAGATTCTCAGCTTGTTAACACCACCTAACAGGCCATTAATTAGCAGCGGGGGACCTCACAGCTCTATCAGTGAAATATATGCCGGCGTGTGCTGCTCAGCTCACTTTACAAGTTAGAGACATTAAAGGGACGTAAACACCAACAGCCTGCAAACACATAGGATATCATGTAAGAAGAACAAAGACTATATTGATGATATTTGGATCGTAAGACATGGTATAAAGAGTCTGCAAGTAGTTTTGCTCAGCAGTGAATGTCCAAAGCGTAACAATGAAGTCAAACAAACAAGAAAGCAGTAAAAAGTATCAATATTTTGTTTTCTAAAAAGTAGTTGAAAATTTGTGAGTTGGTTTGAAGACCCCAGATTTGGTTCTAGATTTCTCCTGGATGTCTCCAGCCTGCAAGGAATTTTAAAACTAGCAGCACATCAGATTTAATTTGATGAAGTGACTGATCCTGTAAAGATATTTGATGGGAACTCCAAGTACTTCTGGGCTTCCCATGGATAGGTCAGGGAATGCTTAAGTGAACACGATGACACTCATAAAATCATTGTATAGTGTATTAAAGTTATTTTTTATGCATTATAATATTTGTGCTTACTGCTCACCTAAACAGCTTTTAAACATTATTCCCTCAGGTGCTGCCGACTTCTGCTTGGTACAGCGTGCATGCAGATTATTCAGTACGAACTGTGGAGGTATAAGCTCTCATTACTTGTTATTTCCTTTAGCCTCTTAACTCCAGTGAAAAATAAACTTTGGACAACATGACTTACGTGACTAAATTGAGAAGAAGAAAGGGAATTGTTATTTTCCTTTGAACTATTGCTTTAGTAACTTTTACAAAAATTATCCACTAGCGATGGGCATCAAAGTTCAATACATCAACCGCAATGACCGAATTAAACAGTGGTCCACCTTAAGATTAAGGTCAAACTTCAAATTAAATTTTATATATGTTATTAACATTAATGCTTCTCATTTAGTTTGCAACACAAAACTTTCAGCAAATATGTTCAGCACTGCTCGTTGCTGGGTTAGGTTTGTAAAGAAAAGAAAGAGTAGCAACGCAATACCAGGGAATTGTTATTGCCATCAATATAAAAATGCTGAACGATATCCGGCCTTTGTAATCACTACATCTTACAAAATGTGTTGGGTTAACTTCAGCTAACCCAGACAGCACTTCCATCTTGCAGACTGCGCTCATCTGTGAGGGACTGGGGCGTGGGAGTGCGGGCTGGCATCTTTTGTAGAAGGGAGGAGAAGACATGCTCAGTCCAGCAGAGAAAGTCTGGACATTAAAAAGTCAAGAGGAGAGCTGGAGACACTCTTCCTCTCAAAGTCTTCCTTAATAGAACTATCAATCTCAGATACACACACACAATAACAAAATCCTCAACTCCCTTCCCTCTCATGCAATTTCAGAGAAAGACAGAAACCATTAATGATGTAAAAAGAGGAAGATATTCATTACAGTCATTATTGTCTGGTTACACAAGATAAATGTTAATGAGCTGTTTGGGAATTGTTCTAAGTGTTGGTGTGCTGCTAAAGTGGTAATATTTTGAGATTACAGCTTCAAAATGGAAATATTATTAATGTAGTTTATATTTCTCAAAGGGGGGGTGGGCAGTAGCTTTTCAGAGGACACAAAGAGATCACCTGTATCCACTTCAAAGCCATGTCTATGTTTTAAAGTGCTCTCTCCCACAGAGCATGAATTACAGCTGTCCCATTCACCGACGCGCTGCTTTGATTTATCTGCACCTGTGAGCATGTGTCCACGTGAGAGAGACAATGATGGCTCTGCTGCGTTTTGTGATTGATATGTCTGAGCCCCCACTTCTCGAGGTTCCTGAGTGTGACGCTGCACAATTTATTATACCATTTTACAATACAATGTCATAGTTCAACATTAAATGCTCAGGGGAAATGATAACTGATAGCACTACTCATTCCGAACCACAGATATTTCATCGTTTCCACACAAAGTCCGACACATTTGCAAAATGAATAAGGACTGTGGACTCTGAAACTGGTTTGTTGCCACTGATCATATTTGAAGTGCTTGACATTTTGAAAGAGCTCAGCAATGCTTTGTTGGGATGCCACGTTAAATATGCAGATCCTTTTCTCTCTCTCAGCACTCACTCTCTCTCTCTCTGTTGAGGGAAATCACTGCAAGCATGAATCTTAAACAGTGTTTTGGGTTTCTTTTGGTTTCTTTCCCCTCCACCTTCATCCAGGGACCTCTGCTAAAATGCCATTGCCAAAAAAGACCTGCTGCAGCCTCACCCACCTTCTTCAGCACGTCAAGAGAATAGCCACGATGTCAGCGAGCCACACCCAGCGCAACACCTCCTCCAGCTCACAGACTGCAGAGAGACAGAGAGGAAAAGCTCTTTAAAGAACAGCAGACAGAGGCTCGGAATATGCCAGTGTTTCACAGAGACTAATGAATATTAATGTGCTGACTCTTTTGCAAAACTGACCTTTTGTTTTAACTCTGCAGGGAAACGTTAGAACACTTTCTTTTTACACAAATATGAAAGCCTTAAACTGGGAACAAATTCACTCATGATTACTTCACCCTCCACCCACACAGTGCAACTCTCCGTCTACACACTGTCTTTTCCTCCCTCACTTTCACAGTAGTGCACAATTAAGATGATGCACACAATGGAATGTAGCATGTTAGAAATTCTGCAGCACATTAGACATGACCTACAGAATTAAGAGATATTAGATAAAAATGAGGACATTTTACAAAGCACAGTTTTACACTTATCCAGATAACTTAAAGCAAAATAAAGTAAAGCAGTCCCTTATAGTCACACATAAACAAACACCAATGAGGGACACCTGGGGAGCAGTGTGTGGGGACGGTAACGTGCTCAAGGATACCTCAGGGTCCAGCTGTCCCAAGCATATACATTACTAGAAAAGATGAAAAAAAGTTTCCTATTGGACAATCCAGCTTTACTGAGAGTTAGGGCCAAACAATACGACAACATCTGTGGGAATTTTGATAATTTTTGCATCTTATAGAACTCATGTCAGATACACTTTTGTGAAAATATCATGGATATTATCAGTATAGTCTCGCGTAGCCAGACCTTCAGGCTGACGGCTGAAGGTCTGGAATTCATAGCAGCTTTCTTTGGCCAAGGCCCGCCCATAAGGCCGTTAGACCGACATGT
>JBBPDC010000001.1:28789006-28816726 GCA_037974485.1 Hemigrammopetersius urotaenia
CCACATCTGATCAAAACACCGAGTAAATCAGTAGGATCACACGTCTGCGATCACACGTCTGTGTGTTGTTTCCCGGCTGACCGAAAATAAACGAGACACTCGCGTTCCCCGGAAATCCGATAATATTCAACCAATCAGATGACGACCTCGACATTCCTGAAGTGTTTCCAGTTAAGCGCACCATATGCATCAGACGTTTAGCCAACGTTCCGTGGGCGTGACGTCTGAGGCTGAGACTATTATCAGTATCTGTTACAGCAGTCCCACCATGTTTCATTACAAAGAGGCAAAAATTAGTATTGTTTAACTGCAAATCATTTACATGTAAATCTGTAAGTTTTGCTGTATTTTCTATACACAATATTAATTCATTTTACTAACTTGTTCTTCTTTGACACATCAAACGTAAGAAAAATTAAGGATTGTGATACTTATTGTATCTTACAGTCCTGAAGCATCAGAAAATGGTTTTAAAAATCCATCTGTACTAAAGGTGTTCGTCGGCCCATTAATTTCAAGAGAAAAAACAAACCCAACCTGCTCAACTAATAGATACACAACAATAACCAGATCGATGCCTTGCCACGATTTCCTTACCACCTCAGATATTTTGCTTGGAATGAGTTTTAATGCTGAAATATACATGTTGTCATGCTCCACGATTTCAATATTCTGGGTAATTTACAGCAATCATAGATACATGTCATGTGACATAGATACATAACTAACACTGACGCAGGAGACACTGACTGATATTCTCCTCTCTCTTTTAAGTGTCTCATTTACTGTCTATGGTGGAAACTGCTGTCAATAATTTAAACTAGGTTCCTGGTTGAGTCCCATCAGAGTAACGTGGTCAGAGGGAGGCAGGGCTTATACGATCACCCACTGTCTCTGAAAATCTCAACAGTTCTAGAGATTGTGATTTTCTGTCTTTATTCTGCTACAGTTTATATTAAAACACTATAGCAAAGTTTTAATCTAAAAAAATATGCAGGGTATAATGAGAGCTATAATGAGAGAATGTAGCTTAATACTGAAAATGACCGCAAAATCCAAAACTTCCGGTTCTATATTCGCAGTTGCAACAGAGTCCAGTCCTGAAATCTAAGGGTGTTGCAACCCCTCAACACCCCCACATTCCCTACTTCTGAGTTACTATGCAAACCCTTAGCAGACTGGTATGTTGCATAACAAAGAGAGATCATATACAGTACATACACATCTATAATTATTGAAATTGGTCTAGCTGTATGGTGCTCCTCTACAATACTCAGCAGTGGTCTGACCAAGCGTGCGCACAGGGGGTCATTTTTTGGAATTTTAACGAGAAAAGGTCCAAGAGAATGACTACAGGGATAAAAGATCAAGACCATTATGAATGGCTTAAATATCAACCACAAAAAACATGTTGCTTGGCCTGACCCTCCTGTGGTTTACTCTGTGCTGTTCAGCTCCTCCTGACTGAATGAAAGCAGCATGGCACTGAGCATCTCCATCTGTCTCTACATGCAGGGGTCTGCTGGCTCTGGCCCCTCTTCCCCCTTCTGAGTGTGAGAGCGTAAGTGTGTGTGTGTGTGTGTGAGAGAGAGAGAGAGAGAGAGAGAGAGAGAGAGAGAGACCGAGCAAGAGAGAGACTGAGCAAGAGAGAGAGAGAATCAAAGAGACAGTTCAACTCTATTACCCCACACTCATCACATTCTGAGCTCAGGGAGAAAAATCAGAGCTATCAAAATAATTTTACAGAGCTATGAATGACATTAGGGCTGAATGTTTCCTCTTGGGCCAGATGCCAAGCTATAATTTCATACCAATTACCTCTCCGTAAAGCAATATTAAAAATCCTTCAAGTTGAATTCCTCTTGACTTTGAAAAGATCTTGGCACATTACTCCAGAGAATACAGAACAGGGGAAAAAAATGCACGCACACTAAATATGTTATTAAAAATGAGGTAAATCATTAATGTTCATACTTGTGTGGCTCAAGAGTCTGTAAAATTCACACTCCACTCAACCTCCTATTTGTCAGAAAAAACACAGTAAAATCTTCCACGTAGCGTTAAAATGCCTGTTTAACTTTAATAACTGCAAATGTTCTTATATTAATTTGCTTAATTACACAGCGAGGAAACACTTAACTATACACACATTTGTTCTTCATTGTTCTTTTATCTTTTCTGTGGCAACATCGATGCTAATGACAATGTGGCAGGAAGGCAGCCAGCACCTAGAGATAGTACACAGCCTGAAATAAAGCTGTAAATGGGAAAAAAAAAACATGCATAGAGTAAATATCTGTGGAAAAGCATATTTTGAACGTATGAATCGCAATTCTAGGAGCTTAAGACACAATAAGCAGTGCTGCATTTTTTTAGGGTATACAGGACCTGAGGGTCAAGACCGAATTCATTTTTCTGTTTTTTTGTGTTAAAAATACAATGCACAAACTGACTTGGCTCAGATAAATAAGTTTTCAAATTGTTCTACTACTGTGATGCTAGCCCACTCAAAATCGAAGCTCAAAGCTCACAACCCCAGGAATTTAAAAGTAAGCCCAGTCATGTGAGCAAGCATAGCATAACCCACATCCAGATGCTGGGTTTTCATCACTGAGTCTGGTTCCCATGAAATGCAGCCAATGAGAGATCTTTGAAAGAGATTTAAACCTAAGACTGTGTTGGGCAATATTATTTAATTTATGAACACTGTTTTAAATATGGATGTCATTTTATCAGGTACTCAATTGAAAAAGTCCCACCTTTGCAATGCCTACCACATATTACCATTTTCCAACAAACTCTGCAGCTGTCTCTTAAGCAAGAGTGTTATTCAAATAACTAGGCTTGACCGCCTTGACACACACCTTCGTAAATCTATGTCGAAATGCAGGAAAATAAACCAGGAGAGGCAGCACAAATTCTGTCCTTTCACATCTGCAGATAAGAGTTTGTGTCCCCCACCAACCTGAACAGAAGAGATCATAAATATTAAAGAGCATTTTCCTGCCTCTGTGATAGTTTGTGTCCGTCTTCATGCGCTGTCATGTGATTCGGTGCGTGATGTGTTACTGCCTGAGGGATGGCAGAGAATGGGGGGGTATTTGCAGATGGGATGGTAGGAGGGGGATGTGTTCAAAATCAAGGTCACCCGTCATTTCACCTTAACACGCAACTGTGAATACATAACAACCTACATCAGCACCCGCTCTTTCAAGGAAGGAGAAGAATACTCACCCCTCAGGCTACGTGAAGAACAAGCTATTTTTCAGAGACTTCACAGTAGAGTGGTCAACAGTTATTACTCAAGATCACTAAGGCAAATTAAATTTAGGACAGTTGTCCATCATATACTGAATAAGAGTATTTTCTATGGGGTCTGTCTGAGCAAGGAAGGGACCATTAAAGACACACCAGAGCATCACCTACACACTCCCTTCTCCCACATTTCATCTCACAAAAAATTAGCCATTTACCCTGTCATCTGTACACACAAGAGCAGTCACTATTTGAGCACTATACTGTTTTTATACAGCACTATCTGTAATGGGCCTAAATGAACAATAAAAGTATACAGAGCCTTTCAATAATTTCATTTTAAGATACCTAAATGTAAAAAGAGGTAAATATATGAATGGGTGTGTCCATTAGGCTCTGTTCCTTATTGTAAGACTCATCAGATATAAAAAAAGAATTGAATAGGGATAAGTTGTTTCAGTATTTAATGACTGTGTGCAAATATTCATGAAATTTAATGAAGCAACTACTAAAATACACTGAATATTTCAAAGTATAAAGTTTTTAATCAATTCATTTTTGTAAAAAAAAAACCCTGAAAGAACACTTCTAAATATTTTACATTAGAAGGTAAAGAATAAAATTCTTTTGAAAGTCCTTTTGATATGGCTACTAAGATTTATATCAAAACAGCATTCAGTTCCTGATCCTTAAAAACATTTCGGTGTATTAAAATGATCAGTGCCTCAGTGACATGGTGTTCTACTGTAGACCACTAGTAAAATGAGAAACTGTCAAAATGTAGATTTTGGAATGAAACAATAAAAATGTGTCCTTTATTTATAGCCTTATGAATCTGCCCCTCGGGGCACAACCACCTCCTTCACTCTGGGTGGTGATCTCACCGGTGCCACGCCCCTTCAATGACGTCATCCAAGTGTGACTTTGTTACCACATGTTTTTTAGAATCTCATACGCACACATTAAACTATATTAACTGCATTTTTTTTAACCTAATATTAGTTTATAATATTTTAATTATATAAATGTAACATATACAGAGTTAGTTTATATTTATCATTATTTATAACAAATAATAATCGTTTCAACAATCGTAATAACGACCATAATAATATTAGTACTAGCAGAAGTAGTAATATCTTAGTAACTGGCTTTAACTGATTTATTGTGACAGTCTTAAAAGACACACACACACACACAAATACAAAGACTCCATACATTGAAAATAAACTGAACGAACCATCACGAATCCATGGTTCGTTCAATCAAGTATGGTGAATGAATTAGTGCTGAATTCACCTACCAGATCTTCTTGGAGGTGTTCATTTAAAATGGATCATTTACACAGCGGCCAGGACTGATGTCCCGTATATTTCTTAATTTTCCCACTAAAGTTTCAAAGCTGATACAAAAATATTTTGGTGGTTCCTATATTTTATATGAAGTAACTTCAGGTTAAAACCAAAGAGGCAAACTTTGAATATCAAATCTGTTTTGTCCAGGGTATATAGTCTCCCTGAACGCACGTGGACGTCGTATTAGTTAATTAAAATCATGATTATCTATTTGCGCGATAAATTAAAGTTGCTTTATTAAAGAAACTTTAATGTTTTCAGAAATCAACTGCAGGGAAGAAGTGGTCTACTCGAGGCCTGTCGGTATCAGCACTCAGCTAAGTAACCTGTTGTGGCAGCTGCGTTTCTGTCATGTTTTCACTATTATTAATGTTTCCACACCGCACCGGGGAGGCAGCGCTGTCCTCTTGGTACATGGGGGGTCTTTAACATGCCCAAAATGATTATCTTTAGGGTTCCTAAAACTGTTTTTAAGGTTAGCCTATCGTCCAAGTGTCCAGCTGACCCCAAACAACCAACCCACCCCCATCCCCTGGCGTTCATGGCGCAGGCAAAGTAACCGAGGTAAAGGAGCCAAACACACACACACCAAGCCCATCCAACAGCCGTCAAAACGAGTACTTCAAGTTGATCTTACCTCAGTTCCAGATGCCTTTTCACTATTTTTCTCTGTCCAGCTGACGAGTCCAGACGCCTCTCTGCAGCTTTAATAAGAGCTCAGCTCATACAATAGAGATCCCTGTGTTAGGGATTATGCTAACCTGGGAATCGACACAGAAACTTAAAGCTCCTGGCACCGTGAAAGTGTACAACAAGAGAAAAAGAAACAGAAAATGACCCGATAGCAGCTGAGAGGTTCAGATGTATCAGCTCGCTCGCAGCAGAGGGCTGTAATGGCCAACAGTGCTCGGTGTGATGGACCTGGCAGCGATGCTTTTCTTTTTGGCTGCTCGGTTTCGTCTTGTCCACTTGCAGCAGGAGGTACAGGGGGTGTTTCTCATTCTTCTCTCTCTCTCTCTCTCTCTCTCTCTCTCTCTCTCTCTCTCTGAAAGAGGCGGGGCTTAATCACTTTCTCCAGGCTGCACTCCAGGAGCTTTCCTGCAACTTAGCTTGCCAAAGTAGGCAATTGGAAAGTTGTAGCAGGCATTTATATATACACCATATGAAGAGACGAGCACCTCTTAATAACTCACTTAGTGCTGGATCGTAATATGTACGTAACACTGTACATTTCATTGGGCGTTATTTCATTCTTTAATGGTCCTAAGCATTCTTCAGGATTGTGCAAAAAAATTGACAATTATGTCATGAGCTCCTCAGTATCCAATTTGAAACAAATGACACACAACTGTCTTTGCATGTTTGAAAAGGTGCTGGAAGAGTTTGGACATAAGTAATTTTCAAATCTGCTTGAAAGACTGCCATGGATCTGTACTGCCGTGATAATTAACTATCATAATGTGTATCACATTGTGCATTATTTTGCGATGGTGTGCAATATCAGGTTCTAACCAGTTCTTATCGGGTGCTAAAACATTATCATTACCTTATTATGTACACTAATGCAGTATCACATGAAGGGTGCTGAATAATTTTATTATGTGTAATAATATGAATTACACATAATAAAAGTAGTGAAATATCACTACTTATGTCAGTATTACTTATATACACCTGGTCTCTACTGTGTTTGGATCAGGTGTGTATAATGTGTTTGAGGAGGAGAACCATCAAACTGTGCTGGACCCGACCCTCCAGGACCGGAGCTTGACACCCCAGACTTAAACAGTATGACAGTAACATACTCCAAACTACCATTTGTGTTGGTTGATTTCACTCAGCTGTGTTACTTATATATAGTATTTGTACACAGCATTGCTGTACAGATTTATTTTATTTTATTTAGATTATTTTTTTATAATCTGTAGTGTCTGTCTGCTTATGTAATGTCTGTCTTTGCTGTCATTACATAAGGAATTTCATCTGAGATCAATAAAGTTTTTCTGGCTCTGATTCTGATGAATGGCAAAGGGTGTTTTTTATTTTTTGCTGAAACTAATTAATACATTTCTACATTCAATTAATAGTACAAACAGTGCATATTGCTACATTTAAAAACAGTCAGTTATGTTTGTTTTCAGTTAGAAGTACTTCTAATATTCTAATATCTATCTATCTATCTATCTATCTATCTATCTGTCTGTCTGTCTGTCTGTCCGTCCGTCCGTCCGTCCGTCCGTCCGTCCGTCCGTCCGTCCGTCCGTCCGTCTGTCCATCCATCCATTCAACAAGGCTCATTTATGAACGTTAGGAGTGAAGGATAGCCCATCTAGTCTAATCTTTCAGAAGAGCTTCTGTAATACAAATCGCTCTTATTGGTGTAGTGTGATGTTCTTGCCCAGGTGAGGATTGAACACCATCTGTAGTGTGGATGCCAGTGGCATTACCCACTACTCTACAGTACACCCACTAAACACCTTTTTATCTAATAGTGACAGATAATTAATACATTTGATGTCTTGTGTGTGTAAAGCTCACTTCCAATAACCTGTCTGTGATTTGTGCAATCTGTCCTCTGGTTAATCCTGTAAGTTTCTGCTTTGTTGAGTGTAGGAAACCACTGTCTTAGTGGCTGAAATCTCACAAATAACAACTACATTGCTGCATAAATGCTGTAAATATGTTTAACAAACATGAAAAGAAAGTTTCAGAAATTGTGCAGTGCAAGCAGCACACCTTTGTTGCAACACTTCCTTTAGAACAGTTTTTTTTTTACAAGTGATCTGGCTCTGCAAGAGCAAAGTCTGTAACCTAGAAACTCTGATGTTGCCTTCTAAAATATAGGCTTACAAATTAGATTAATAAGTACATGAAACTTTAAAAAAGACAGAATGAAGGAAGGACAAATACAAGCTCCTGAATGAGTTCAGTGGTGCACTTTCATTACTAGCTCAGTGCATGAGTGTAATTTCTATAACTGTGTATGTGTTTTATTAGTTTATGTTTGTTTTTCTGCTTATTTACCAACATATTAATTACTAAAAAACAGGCTGCTCATTATTTCCTTTCACTCATTTTATCCGGTTTAAATGGATTAGGTGAAACTCCTACACATATTTATGATGGTTCATGATTCGTGCTGCTCAAAGGCTGAAGAGGGTGTTTTTGGTGCTCTCTAGTGGACATGTTTCAAAATACAAGTGAATCTAAAAGGAAATTAGATACACTAAATGGGCAAAAGTATTCGCTTAGGTGGTCCCTTACTTCGGTGAAGGGCATAAGAATGTTTCAGCAAACCAAGACATTCTGGAAAACTTAATGCTTCCAACTTTGTGGATCCAGTTTGGGGAAAGCCCTTTTCTATTCCAGCGTGACTGTGTGCTGGTGTAAGGTCCATTACGACATGGATGAATGAGTTCAATGGAAGATCTTCACTAGCCCGCACAGAGCCCTGACCTCCCATCCAGCATCTTTGGGATGAACTGGAACGGAGATTGCGAACCAGCCCTTGTCCTCCAACATCAGTACCTGGCATCTACAGAATGAATGGGCACAAATGTCCACAGAAACACTCCAAAATCGTTGGGAAAGCCTTCCAAGACGAGTGCAAGCTGTATAGATGAAAACGGGCGACCAGTCAAATATTTTACAAGGGTTTTATAAACGATTGCACGTTACCATACTGATATGTGTAGTAAGTATAGCCAGCATATTCACACAATGAGACTCCACACAGGAAACCATATATTTCTTTAATTTGTGATAAGTGATAAGTGGTTTCGATTTTAGTTTATTTTTAGAAACAGAAAAAGACCGAATCTCATAGGCCTCTTCCACATCACATTTTTTCAAGAATGAATCAGTTGAGTGTCCCAGAGTAAGACAGGGATGCACATTCAGTTGATCACAAACAGCTGATTATAAATATGACCCTTTTTAGCTTTAAATGCACAATTTCTTGGTAGCAGTAAATAAATTAATTAAAATAAATTAATTCAATTTTCACACATACAAGTTCACATTACATTTTGACACAGTGAATAAAAATAACGTGTTTAAATCTATTTCGTAATAGTAAAAGATTAATTATTACATGTTAAGATTTTTTCCTAAATATAACCTGAAAGATTAGCAGTTAATCCTTGCATCTACAGGGACTTTTTTCACACCTAACAAACTTTTCTTCGTTTCACAAAATTCCTATATGTCAGGGCTAATTTCTAAAGTTTGGGCTTTTATTTTGGCCAAGATAAACATTCTTGAACAGGAAGTGACGGGTCCACATTCTGTTTGTTGTCACCCATCCCACCTCCTCCTACTCCACTCTCTCGCTGCTCTGCCAAAGATCCACGTTAAACCAGGACTGATAGTGGAGCAGCAGTGGATGTGTAAACTCTTAAAAGCCGGACTAATAGAGGAACAATAGAGGAGCTGGAGTGGAGCAGAGGGGTGTAGTGTGATTAGGGAGAGTCTCATTAAACCCAGACTAACAGTGGAGTAGTGTAGTCTGTGTGCCATGGCTGTTGAGCTGCTGTCTGGTTTAAAGTACGGGACGGTTCTCTCCCTGGCCGCGGTGCTGCTGGCGCTCTGGCTGCGCTCCCCCGAGTCCGCGCTGGATGAGCGGCTGGACGCCGTGCTCTCCTCTCTGCTCCGGGCTGAGAGAAAAGTGGGCATGAACAACATCGTCCGACCAAGAGTGGCCATAGGTGAGTCCAGACACACAGTGTATCCCCTGCTGAGTTACTATCTCTGTCTCTTCAGACATGCTCGTTGAGTGAATTTCATTTTATTCAGAAGGTCTATAAAATCAATGAATACAGTACTTGCAAGAGTTAGATCTGTACAGTCTTTTTGTGTTTTGTCCTGCCCTAAATCTCAAATCTTAGATTTAACATATGGTTCTGACAGACCTGTTCAGGTGGCCAAAGCTAAGTGGATTATTGCTCAATGCCAGCAACCGCTCTTTTTCTCTGTCTCTCACTCTGTCTCTCTGTCTTTTCTCAATCTTTGTCTTTTTCTCCCTCTCTCTCTTTCTGGCTCTCTTTCTCTCTCTCCCTTTACAGGATGTGTTTGTGGTTTTCTCTCACTCAGTTTCTAGCATTTAAGACGATGTGTGGATCTCTAAACTATGTTGTGTTAGACTCTAAATCACAGTCTTTTGTATTACTTTGCTTTTGTTCTAAATCAAACAACTGACCAGTGATTGGCACTTCACATACAGTTGCGCATAATGAGAGCTTTTAAGCTGTTCAGTCTGGTGGTCTGATCACTGCAAATAAACCAGAGGCTATTAGGAGGTTTTAAAAGTCTTGTTGTTCTTGTTCTATATTGATACATTCTGCCTGATCTCTGATCATGTGCTTTGCTGGATGGTGTGGTTCAAAGATTACATAATGAAGAGATTAGATATGATTCATTCTAAGAGCTTGTAATTGTGGCAAGCATTATGTCCAATTATTATTTACATGGAATTCTCCATTTGTTGCAGTGGAGGGGGTGAAACCAGTTAGTGTTGATTGGCTGTGCACCTCACACTCTTCTCTTTATCAGGTTTTGGGGGCTGTGTGGACATTATTGTGGATGGTGTGACATTGCTGAACAAGATTGGACTGCAGCCAGCTGATCAGCCTCTCCACCACGACTACATTGAGAATGCAGAGCAGCTGGCCCAGAGTTTTGCCTACTTCTTTGCTCCTGGAGCTGCTTCAGAGTAAGTAAGCAGAGTATTGAAAGGCACATAAAACTGAACTGTTAATGTGCTTACCCTCAGCTCCAGAATTGAGGAGATTTACTTACCATCTCCCTCAAATTCGGAGTCTGTGAAATATATTTTAAGTTTGCAAATGTCTGTCGGGGGCCATAGTTGGGTCTTCTTCTGTAGTTGGGGGAACTGACCACAGCTCTTCTAGTGTGTGTATATATATACATTTGCTTATACCACAGTAGTCAAATTTCAAGAATCTGCAGATGTCTGCAGATTGCTTCATTCCGACTTCAGCTTAGCCAATACTCAATATAATTATCCAAAGAATCTTTTAAATGTTATAGTATATGAGCTATGCAAACAAAAGGGATATATGTTATATCCATAATATATACAAATATATCTCATGTTATATATGATAACACATTGCATGTATATAATGTATAATAAATATATTATATAGTATACATTATATAGTAATGTTTCATAGTTATTTCTAGCTTTAATTGATCTCCAGTCGGCTGCTTATTTTGTTGCTTACTGCCCTTTTTTGTTTGGGCTTGCCAGAATTTGAAATGCATAATGTAGTAAAATGAGCTTTTGCTGTAGGCTATACATAGGCCTAGAAGCTGACTCATTTGAATTATTTAAAGAGCGCTTACTGTACTGTAGAACACTAGAGAATTCTGCAAAAAAAGTGTCATTGATATTTTGAGCATGTGAACGGCTTTAAAATTCTGTTTATGGGGTGATAAACAAAGTCTCACTCAGTCCCTCAGACTAAGTCTGGAACCACACTTTGCCAAATGCTTGCTCTTCCTTTTCTCTGGCCTTTATTACATTTGAAGTTTGTACAACATGCATTAAGTACTAATAAGAAAATTAACAGGAACAGTATGAAGTGTAATTATTGATGCGCACTCACAAATACAGGCAATATCTGACATTTGTTGGTGAGTGTCCCAAAGATTTTAAGGATTATTTTATGGATTATTGTTTGCATCCACCTAACACTACTTTTGCATTATGAGTTATTGTCTTCATCTCTTCTCCTATCTGCTTGTCTTGCAGGAGGTTTGTAATGAATGATACGCTCTTTAGTCAGCTTGCGGAGGCGTCTCGAGAGTTGCCGGGGAACCGCTGGTCGGTTGGGGGCAACGCTCCGGTGATGGCTGGCAGGATGGCCAATGAAGGCTGTGATGTGCTGCTGGGGGGGAGCTTCAGTTCAGACTTTAATGATATTCTCTCACACAACATCATAGGTAGGATCCTTCATCTACTAGCTTGTTTCTGTACATAAAGAAATGGAACAAAGGATTAACTGCTTAATATATTGTTATGCATCTGAGTGCAGCAGTTTAACTGCACCAGTTCTGTAGGGTTAGAATTTGATTGTAATTTTAATACTTACATTACTGGGTTACCACATCCTGAAAGCAGGTAAAAAAAATGTCTAAACCAATTGTGTCCCTCAGTTCCACAACATTATACAAAAACTGCCATGTTTGGGTCAAAATTTGTCTTTGATTGATCACACATTAGTCACATTAGTCAGCAGAAGTGTTTAAAGTGTTTGTGTTGTGTTTGTGTTTCATGTTTGTTTGGGAGTTGATGAAAGGTCAGATCTTTCTGATATTAAGTGTTTTGAACCTGTTCTATTTAATATTGTCATTTTCAAATATCTTCAAAGTTCAGGGATATTATTTTTTGTATTGTAAATAAAACTGGATTCTAGTACCATGCAAATAGTTCCTCAAGGCAGATTTATCTTTTCATATTCTACAGTATATCATCTAATGGGGATCTAATGAATGAAATTTACTTTGTCATTTCTCTAGAATGACTAATAGTACTTCTGACTTTGGCCACGATTAAACTCTGTTTATTATAACTGTAACTGTTCTTATCTTCTAGTATGTTTCTGTGTTTCTTATGTGATCAATCTTCTCTTTTTTTAGTGGCAGGGAACACAGTGGAGGAGCCAGACATTCACCTGATCCTGGAATATCCTTCTGGAGCTATCTGGGGGCAGTACACCTCTCGAAGGGCCAACAGGTGAATTTGCTTTTATGATTTATTATAACTGAATATTGTGCGCAAAGAATTACAAAAAGTTCTAACATTCTGAGGTTTTATAAATCTGTAACAGTGGCAGCAATTAATCAAAACTACTCATGCAGTCAGTCACATTTATAGATTCACACTCTAACACTTTGCCACATCCTGATTATTTGGAAAGTAAAACATCAGTAATTCAGAATAGCTCGTAAAAGTATTTCCTTAATCTAACGTCACAAAGCGAGTGTTGTTTGCAAATCAAGTTATGAAAATGATAAACCTGCTTTGCATTTATCATCTTGTCATGGAGTGTGAGTGAGTGAACTGGTAAATTCTGTCTATCATTCAGTAAACTGGGTTTATTCCAGTCTGAGCTGAACTCTTGCTGTATGCAGTGCTGAATGTCTCATCACATCCAATTAAACTCAAAACTATTCAGAGAGTTTTGTCTCGCTACCTTATAAAACTATAGGAAATTTAATGGGAAATATCTTAAAACTATTGGTTTCAGATGTGTTAGTGTAGATTTGAAGAGCGTACAGTAACAGTCTCTTGAAAGTTATGCATGTTGTTACTGTGGAAACAAATCCATGAGTGATCAGTGGACTGACCGTTCCAAAATAAACTGAACCTTGATACAACTTATTTTAAAAAGATAAAAAGTCTGTTTGTTATCCTGCAAAGTTCTATTTATGGTGATACAAGGCTTTGTTCCGACAAAGTCTAGTCTGGTTGTGTTGTCTAGTTGTGATTGTTGCTCCACTGTTCTTTTTTTTTTTTTAAGCTCTTTGTCCTGTTTTCACTCGTGGTCTTGTGTTCTGTTCTGTTCTGTTCTGTTCTGTTCTGTCTCTTGTGTTGCACCATGGTCCTGGAGGAACATTGTTTTGTTTTTACTACGTACTGTTTGTAAATGGCAGAAACAGCAAATAAAGGAAATAATTCTAATACTGGAAACATTATAAAATACAATCGACATCAGATCATTGGGCATTCAAAAGAATAAATACTTTTCAATGCCTTGATTGCCTGTTTCAATACTTTTACTTTTTATGTGTTGACATTTTGTAGTCAACTTTATCTGTGTAGTCTTGTACTAGACACAAGTGAGACACTGTTGGTTCTTCTCCACAGATACATTGTCCACAGTGATGACCACAACCCTTACTTAGACTCTATGGAGGAGTTTGAGAAGAGGTTGGAGAAGTTTAAGCCTGACCTGCTGGTGGTGGGAGGACTCCAGATGATGGATAATTTTCCTTTTAAACAAGGTAGTGTCAACCACAGACAATGGTGCGATGAGAGCTTATAATGTTAAATATATGCGATAGACTGGACAATGAAGAATGAACTTTATTTCAGACTTAGCTGTTAGGGCTGTATGTCCTTGATCAAGTTAGCTTTTTAGTCAATATTAATAAATAGTTCCAGAACAACAAACAAAAGGTTTACTTATTTTAGTGAGATCTTCCCATAGATCATTAATGTATCGTTCTATATTCATTTTATATAGAATGATTATTAAGATTATTAAGTTCAGTAAAGCAGAGGGGTTGTTGTTCAGTAGTGAAATAAAAAAGACTGTAACTTTGCTGAGTCACTTGAAGCAGGAGCTGTTAATCATTATTGATTTGTGCGTTTGAAATGTCACTGATAAATGTTAAAAATGTGAGGAGTTAAACAGTGACTAGGTGACGGGTGATTAGGTACTCTGCTGAAAGATTGTAGCTGTGGTATGAACTCTCACTCCTTAACTAATCCTACTGAAAAAAAATTGTTTTCAGCTGCCATGGGAAAGCAGTGATGATTCATTACACTCAGTTGTTTCTGTTTGGTCTGTGCTTTACCATCAGCACACATGGGAGCAAAAACAGGATTAGCCGCATTTATGCTGACTTAATCGGCCATGTTAGGATTTCATAGCAGTGCTAAATGGCAAATGCAGGGAGATGCTTATAGTCTGACTGGTGCTCACGTTAAAAGGGAGAACATATTTTTTGAAAATTAAGACTATGGACACCTTAGGCCTGTCTCACAAAACAGAATTTCTTGCTGTGCCAGCTAACTTTGTCATAATGTTTGTTGCATCAGTCACCTTAAGAATGCAAATTTTTAAAGGAAGCAAATCACACAATATACAGGAGGGCCTTGAGTTTTGAGGGTCTCGACATTTTGAGTTTACGACACTCACATGGGCGAACTAGTTTAGGGGCGCGCAGCGGAAGAATGTGCAGTAACGCACCGTATGAATCACGTCCAAATCTGGTTTAGAAAGACGCCCCAGCATTTAACATTTAAGTACATCTGTTAGTGTTCCAGATTGTTTCTGCAGTATTTCATGGAGAGATAAAGACTTTTTCTTTAACTGGCATTCATTTATAAATATATTTAATTCAACCAAAATATTTCTCTAACCCTAACTTTACCTCAACCCAAAACCTAAATCTAATTTTGACCGTAACCCACATCCTACTCCCAATCACGCTGTAGTTTAACAGTTTGAGGACTTACAGATAATCTTTAGGAGTTATCAGAATAAAGTGTGACCTGTAAAATACTCGTGAATGCCTTTATGCAAAAATGTCCTCTTGTTTTAGCTTTCATAGATCAATCAATGTGTTTTTTTGCAGATTTTAGGTGTTTTATTGTAATGCTGATGACTGTTTCTATTTTAGGAGAGCGTCAGGCACTGTTGACTCACCTGGCGCGGATCCTTTCCTCAGCATCCCCTCAGACCAGCGTCCACTTTGAAATGGCCAGCTTTGTGGATGAGGGTCTGATGTTGGACCTTCTGGAGTTTGTGTTGCCACATGCTGACTCTCTGGGCATGAACGAGCAGGAGCTGCCAAACCTCCTCAGCCTGTTTCGCGGCAGCAATGTGACTGTGCTTTCTGACCCCAATCCTCGTGTGGCCACTGTGCTTGACCAGATGCGCGAACTCTACCGCATG
Source organism: Hemigrammopetersius urotaenia (assembly GCA_037974485.1). NCBI lineage: Eukaryota > Metazoa > Chordata > Actinopteri > Characiformes > Alestidae > Hemigrammopetersius > Hemigrammopetersius urotaenia. Next base: position 28,804,326 of record JBBPDC010000001.1, read on the forward strand.
GTCAACCAGCGGCACGGGGAGACTGGAATTGGGAGACCTCTGACCAGGCTGCACGTCCACACACTGGCCTTCCAGGCCATGATCGTCACCCATGGCTCCCAGTGGAAGAACACCATGTCAGCTGTGGCAAAGGCCTCGCTCACTGCCAACCGCCATGTGTGCGGGTCTGCGGACATCGACCCCAGCAAAGCGAGGCTGATTATGGACGAGTCTTTCTCAGTCAGCAGAAGGGAAGGCAGTCAGAGGATTCCTCTACAGGAGTCTCGCCCCGTCTCCTGCTGGACTGAGGAGGATTATGAAATTTGTGTGGCTCCTGTGCTTGTGTGCACTGAAGTATATCAGACTGCTGGAGGAGGAGACAACATCTCTGCCGCTGGCCTCGTGCTGCAGATCTAACTGAAGAAGAAGCTGTCTTAACTCAATTCTGAAATTGAACTGGAGATAACTAGTTTTGCTGTCTAAACATCCCATATTATATGAACTTTTTGTATTATTTTAGCTGCAGTCTTATAGATCACCTTTACCACCAACACTGGGTCCAGCAGTTTTTCACCTCTTCATGTTTTTGTTTTTGTGCTGTCACGATTCACATACAACCTTCATGTCTGTGTTTTAACCCTCACTTTAACCCAAACTTTGGGGGCCAGTCATCTCTTAACAACCACTCACCTAAATTCTTGAAACCAAAAGTGTTTGTTGGTTTAAAACCCAAATCTAGATGTACTGAAATGTCTTGTTGTCTAGCAAGATAACCTGTTCTGTTCTTTCCTTTTATTCTTTCCTTTTTTAAACTTTCCTACTTACAATAGGAAACTGCATGTTCTTTTTATTTCTGATTGCATAAAGGGAATGCATTTTTATACATTCAATCTTTTCAGCCTTATGTTTTAACTTTACTTTGGAATTTTTTTAGTTCTTTTGAACAGAATTCTTTTGATAGGAACCAATTCTTTTGATAGGAACCACTCTGAATTCTTTTGATATGAACCAATTCTTTTGATAGGACCTCATCCTTTAAAACCTGAAGCTTGAATGCTTGTGAATGAGGACATTGTAATTACTGGTCAAACCAAGGATACCAGTGGGGAACACCAAAAGCTCACGCAATGAGTAGCATAGTTGGTGATGAGTGGCATACAATACATTTTATGAACTGCATTTCTGGGCTCTGGGTTCTCATCTCCATAGTCTCACACTCTCTGCTCAGCACTTGCAGAACTTACCCCATTATCATCCTACCTCCTGTGCCTATGGAAGAATATGCCGCATACTTGATTTATCTGTTGAAAGCAAAGAACTGATTCATGTATTTACAGTAGGTCTGTTTCTGAGAGATCTAGTGGGGCTGTTTTTGTTGCCCTCCTTGTATGGGGCACAGTTGAGTGGTGGGTGTTATTGAAGATAACTATTGGAAATGTGCCACCCTGTGAGGGCTATCAGGAGTGTACTCAGACACTCAGCAGCTGACAAAAGATGCGTCTCAGGGATTAGCTGAGCTCGGATATTTTGAATCCACATCACTTGATCAGTTAGAAAAGATAGCGCTGCTACAGAGCCGGAGAGCAGCTGTCATGGTGACGCTGTTTGTTCCAGCCTTTTGAGATGGAGAGTTGAGCCTGATTATGACTGACTATGGGTTCAGGAGAAAGCGTGTTTGTATTGCACGAAGTGGAAGTGCAGTGGAACTTTTAGAGTTTTGTTTTGTTTCTTGTATACATATTTAGACTGGTGATTTTGACAGAATACACATCAAATGACTGAGGTTTCTGAATGAATTGTAGCATTACAATGAGCCATTATGGTTTGGAAGTACCGTATATCTGTCTGTTCGAGTGCGTGTTGTGCTGCCTGTGACAGCTGTCATTAACTGTCCTTCTTACCTTGTTTGACTTTCTATCTCTGAACTAAGATGAATGAAAAATGCTTTGTTCCAAATGAGGAAAAAAAAGTATGCTTCTGGAGTTCTTTTGTGTAATAAACACGTACATTCCGTTTGTGAAACACTGTTGTGTCTTTCATATGTAAAGGTATTGTATGTATATCAAGTTCTTCCTTTAGCCTAATAAAACAGGGTGTAGGCCAAAACATGGTTGTAAATTTGCACTTGGAGGACAATGAACTGTTCTGGCAAAAGGCTTATTTAATGAACTCAGCAAGTATCACTGATTTCTCCTTATACTAAACAGTTGTAAAGTGGGTAACCGCATGTAGTTTGGATTACGTTAAGTCTACGAACATCACTTTCATTTAGCCGAGTCGCTTGAACGAAAATGTCAGTATTCTGCAAATAATTTGCACTTCATGCAGAAATTTGTGGAAAGTGCAGAAAATCTCACTGTCAGAACAAACAAAATCTAAAAAAGGTACCTTTAAAGGACCCATTTCTAACCTTTGTGACCAATTCCTGAACAGTATTATGAGAGAGCACAAAGGACGTTGTCAATGAGATGCAAAAATAAATATAAATAAAAAGCTGCAGGACTGACAATATGTGGTGCCTACTTTTAAGTAAAGTTAAATTACTAGCAATTTAGCTTAGATTTATGGAACAATTGTTATTTTAAAATGATTCATATTATTTAAAAAAAACATTTGCACAGTATATTATGTCAAATTAAATGTAGTGAATTTCAAAATACATTATGTGGTATTTATAGAGCATTTTTATGTAATGGGACAGAGTCATGCTGGATTAGAAAAGGTTCTTCAACAAACTGTGTCCACAAAATTAGTTGAAACGTAAGCTTGGCGTTGTCCAAACTATCTTGGTATCCTGAAGCATTAGGATTGTACCATTCACTGGATGTATGGGGCCTAGCCCAGAGCCTGAAACACAGTGCCAAAACCCTGACATAGAGCCTGAAACACAGTCGTGTCCCAATACTTTTGTCCACATAGTGTAGGTTTCCATCTAAAACAGAGAGACTTATGTTGTGAAATGACAGTCCTTCAGTGGCGTTTCTTCACGATCCACTCTTGGACTGCACTGTGATTGGATAATGGTGTGTCCAATCACTGAGCTGCTTGGTGCGTGGTGCAGGGGCTGTAGGAGCGTTGCATTTAGCTTTAGCCAATGCAGCAGTTTAGCCCGTGAAGCTTATTTCACAGTTTAGAGTTTCTTACTGTAACTCAACATGAGCTCAATCGGGACCGGGGTGAGTGGGTTAAATCGGAGCTTTTCTGTTTGAGTTAATTGTTTGTTGAACATGGCTAAAGCTTAAGCCCTTAGTTTAATGTTTTAGCGTTTTGTCATTCTTGGAGCTTTGACAACCGAGCAGTGTGAGGAGGGAGAGCTTTCTCAGTCTCTCGCCAGCCACGACTCAGAGTTTATAATGTCTAACATAGTCTGGGCACATTTATTGAAAAATAGTATTGAGAATGTATTCTTTATCTTCTTTTACTGTGGCTGCTCAGCATTCTATTTAGTTTTCTTTATACCTATGCTGAGTCACTGCTAGCTAACAATGAATGACGAGTTAACGTTAGCCAGGTTAGCTAACAAAAGTGAAAGTAGTGTATTTAAAAGTCTAATAAAGGCTTGACCTCATATTCAGACATGTCTATATGCAGTTATGTTCAAAGTAATAATAGAAAACAAAAGAGTTCTTGTCCTGTATATAGTTATGAAAGTATGTTACCTGTAACTTTGTGGTCTGTTCGGTCTGTTGTTTAAGATAAAATAAAATAACAATTTGTTAGTCCCACAAGTAGGTAATTACAACAGCAAAGTGGACCGAAACAAATAAGAAAGTAGAAACAGCATAACCAAAATAACGAAAGCTGTACAGTACTATATAAAAAGTACACTATACAAATAATACAAAAATATAAAAATAAAAAGCACACTGTACAAATAATACAAAAATATAAATAAAGTACACAATGCAAATAATAAAAAAATACATATATACATGTGTACACATTGGATGCATGCCTGTATATATGAACACAGTGAATATACATACAGGTTCACATTGAAGTGTCCTCAGTTGCTTTTCTAACAGCTGACATTGATGGGAACAGTAATAATGCACAAGAAGAATTGCATGTTGAACACCGTAATAATTTATCCAAAAAATTGCTAATTTTTGCCAATGATACTGCACAGAAGAGAAACTGTATCAGTGAAATGGTACTAGTGAAACAATTTCACTTATCAGTTTAAAACAATATTGAACACAATTTGTTTTTGTTTTAACCTATATCTAGTACGACTTGTCTGCCTCCACGTTTTCACCGGATGGCAGAGTATTTCAAGTTGAATATGCCATGAAAGCAGTAGAAAATAGCAGGTAAGTATCAATTTTGATTACAAATTTGATTTGACACTGGACAGCAATCACTGGAAGTAACTTGATGTTGAATAGCCATCCTAAACCTGATCTCACTTTGAGTTGTTTCTATTCAATTTGAAGTTTGTTGATTGTAGTTTGCTTGTTAATGCAGTACAGCAATTGGAATCCGCTGCAAAGATGGCGTCGTATTTGGTGTAGAGAAGCTGGTCCTGTCGAAACTGTATGAGGAAGGTTCCAACAAACGCATTTTCAATATTGATCGGCACGTTGGAATGGTATGTGATGTTCTTAATGTGCATTTGAAACTGTATTGGTATTGATGTAAATAATTTAAATGAAAAGGTTTAAGTTTCGGATGGTTGTCTTAGGTGGATCTCAAGTGTCCTATTACCAGAACACTAACAAAAAAAAGCAGAAATTACTATCCGGGACTGTAGCTTTTTTCAATGAGTATACTTACATATTGTGATATGTTAGTGTTTATCAGAACCAGAAGGCATGCATCAGAACAGTGCATGTAAAGTACTGAGTGTTTGAAACGCAACTTTTCTTTTTATTGCTAACAAGCAGCGTCTTTCTCTGTCCTTCAGGCTGTGGCTGGGCTTCTTGCAGATGCCAGATCTCTCTCTGAGGTGGCAAGGGAAGAGGCTTCCAACTTCCGCTCCAACTATGGCCATAACATCCCTCTGAAGGTGCAAGAGAAAGCTCCACATTGTAACAAACCAAACAAAAAAAACAGCCATAAAAAGAGGGCTCGGATCATTAAATACAGAGGTTATAGGGTAAAATGTTTGAGAATGTGCTCTTTTTGCCCTGAACATGTTGATATATTTTCTTAGAAAATCAGAAAATACATAGATTGTGTCACTAATGTTGTAACTCAAAACGTAACCAGAATTGTCAAACATGCATTTCTCATGCAGTTGATATGAGAACATTTCAGACACTTTTCTGCATCTTTTGCATCTTCTCTCTGCTTACATTGCATTTTCAGAGTCTGGTAGTGATAAATCTTCACATCCTTTACTGTGTTTGTCAATTAGAAATAATTAATTCGGTCAGTTAAGATTTGCTCCAATTTCCAGACGTTTTCTTTTGCTTTTTTTCTTAATTGATTTAAGTTTCTTAGGTTTTAGACTTTTGCCTTACGTAGATATCATTTTTTAAAATTCACTGCCCTCAAAAAGAGCCTATGCGCTCCCTGTAGTATTTTGATAAAAGTGCTCTTCAGTATTCTCATGATTTTTCTCTCTTTTTTTTGAATAGCATCTGGCTGACAGAGTTGCAATGTATGTCCATGCTTACACGTTATACAGTGCTGTACGGCCTTTTGGATGCAGGTAGGTCTAAGACAGTCAGTGTGTCCAAAATCGCACACTTGCACACTTTTAGTGCATGATATTAGGGCGTAGTGTGCTCACAATGAAAACTAAGCTAAAATTCAGTGCACTGAAAGTACCCGGATGGTAACTCAAAACGGGCAGAAAACGCAGTGCGGAACGATGGACACTATGCGCACTAAACGGGCGCCATTTTGACCACATAGCAGAGGGGGAGGAACTTTCAATACGTTTTTAAGTTGAATAATGGCGGCCAACAGTGAAATGTGAGCCCAATCGGAGGCAACTGGTTCGTATAAATGTAAGTAACGTTAATAAAATGAATGTACTGATGTACACTGCGGTATAACCGGCAGATATTTTGGTGGGCTGGAGAATTGCGAGCAAATGTTTGTCACTTCCCCTAAGTGCAAACCGTTAGTGTTCCATTTAGGACAGCAGTTACCAATGGCAGTGTGCACTACAGAGGGTAGTGCTGAGTGCACTCACGTAAGTGCGCGATTTCGTACACACCCAATGTTTCAAGCATTTGGGAGAAAATTTACCTAATACATGCTACATGTTAAATTAAAACATTAAAACAATGTTATGAAACGTAATGTAAATGTAAATATTATGAAGTGTACATTTTTAAGTATTTGGTTTAATTGTCTCTTTTTGTCTCCTTAGTTTCATCCTTGGATCATATGATGATGATGATGGTTCTCAGCTCTACATGGTTGACCCTTCTGGAATTTCATATGTAAGAGTTGGTGAAAATTATACTTACATACTCAGTGGAGTCAAGCCACATGCTAATCATGCTTAGGTCTGATTTTCAGTGATTTTTAAAATGTTTAAGTAAATCCTTTACAGTTTTACTTTCCATGTCTTTTTTAGGGTTACTGGGGGTGTGCCATCGGGAAAGCTAAGCAGGCTGCAAAAACAGAGATTGAGAAACTTCAGGTGGGATTCCAGTGTGAAATATATAAAACTCCTTTTATAAAACTCCAATTACAATTGTGTAATTGTTATGTATAAAATACAAATTGAAGTCAGGTTTTCCTTCCCAACAATTGCAAAAGGTCGCCTAACATCAAGGTGATCTTAAACGATATTTCTAGATTATCTTGTAGTATCTTGTAGAGTGTTCATAGTACAATCATTTCTCTTCCAACCTATGCCCAGTCCAGTTGGGCCACCCCAGATCTCATAGTGTGGGGTGGACACCAATTATCTGATGGAAAACACAGTGCTGACGTCTTGTGTAAACGACCGTTAGCCAATGAGAGCTAATTTGCAGAAATTCCATGAGCTATTAGTTCATGAGCATAATAAAAAAGTGCGGATTGCAGAACCAGTGGTAGTTTGATGGTAGTCTAATGGGTAAAATACTTGCCTGTGTACACGATGACCTGAAAGTTGCCAGACACTTAAACCTCAGTTGCTCCAGGGGGACTGTCCCTGTAACTAATTGTAACTATAAGAGCTTCAGCCAAAATGACCCCTTTACCCAATATTCTGTATTGTGGGGCAGGCAAAAGCCTGTAGAAATGTAAATTCCTTGACATTTTCTGTAATTGGCTCAGACCACATGTTCTTGGTATTCTAGAGGCACTGTTGCCATGCGGAATGCACTGTAGTTTATTGTACTCTGAGGCGCTGTAATGTATATGCATGCTATTAATTTGTTGTCTATTTTAAACTATACTAAACCTTTTACCCAAACTTTACCTTTTACCCAATATCCTGTATTGTGGGTCAGGCCCTTTCCAAATGTAGAAATTCCTTCACACCCCTGTATCTATTTTTGTAACTTGCTCTCGAATACTATGAACATATTTTCTGAGGCAATGTTTTTGTTTGTTTTCCTTGCACACAATACTTAACATTCATAATGTAAAATGTACTTGCTACTGTAATTATTATTAACATGTAATTACATGAAATTACAGGAGCGATCTTCAGTATAACATTTAAAGGTTTTTTTTTTTAAAGGTTTTTCTTTCTTATCAGTTTCCTCTCTAATTAGTATTTTCCTTATTTTATCAGATGAAAGATATGACCTGCAGAGAGCTGGTGAAGGAGGTAGCAAAAATGTAAGTGTAAGAATGAAAGCTTCTTTCTGCTACACATGGGAGTGGTAGTGATTTGGAGAATGTACACAGGGTTGAACTGAGTTTCTCTGCCAACAACTTGTTTTCTCTTTGTATTAACTTAAGTTTCAGATCTGGATTTTATCTGGATGTACTCTGGCCACAGTACATTCCTGCTTTTCACTAAAATGGGTCTCTATTGAGATACGATTTCACATTTATTCACAATGAAGCAAACCTAACTTTCCTCAACCATACTGGTAATCTACTGTAAACGTGGTTTCTTACTTGCTACAACCTGTCAGTGGATGGTTGCTTTTATCAGCCCAGAATGCAAGAAGGCATCTAGTTTCAGGACTCCAGCTTTGTATATCCTCTATGCTGTATTTTCTTTGTTGTTCTCTAGCTTGAACAAAGCATTTCCACTTAAATTAAGTAGATACAGAAAATGCATTCTATTTTGACATTCCTTGGGAATCTTTGGTCATAGAGGTTCAGGAGCTATGCGGAATGCACTGCAGTTTGCTGGACTCTGAGGCTCTGTAATGTATATGCGTGCCATTGATTTGCTGTCTATTCTAAACTAAACCAACTATACTTGTTCTACTTTAGTATGTTTCATGTATTAATAACTGTTCTAAGGCCATGTCCTCACGCACACAGATTTTACTGACGTTTTCCGTTTTGCTTTTTTTGCGTCCACACGAGAACATTTTAAAAAATATCTCAGTTCCACGCTGTCAAAAGCACGCCAAGGCAGCAGGTGTTATTACCTTAAATCGTATAGCATTGTTGGCCTTTCAGAAGCCTCCTTACCATTGACTGTAGGTGTGTCTCAAACCGTGCACTGGAATGTAGTGTCTAGTGCACACAGCACTTTTTCTGTAGTGCACTCTGCCATGATATATGTATTGTCCCAAATGGAACATTAACGTTTTCATAGACTAATATTTGATTGCAGTTCTCCAGCCTGCCAAAATATCTGCCGGCTTTGGTTTACACAATTAATTTCCTCGTGCTTTTATTTGCTTTTGTTTACCCCCTACTACACCCCTACTTACATTTATACAAAGCAGTTGCCTCCGCTTGGGCTTGCACCGGCATTTCACTGTTGGCCGCCATTATTGAACTCTGAAAACTTGTTGAAAGTCCCTCCCCTTCTGCTACGTAGTCAAAATGGTGTCTGTTTAGTGCGAGTAGCGCCCAACGTTTCACACTCGTTTTTTTTGGCCGTTATAAGTGCCCCATCTCGGTACTTTCAGAGCACTGAGTTTTAGCTTGATTGACTTTTAACTTGATTGTGCAAGTGCGCGATTTGAGACACACCAAGTGTCTGTGTTGAATATAAGAGCATCAGAAGCTGACTCTGACATCTATGTGGATGGACAGTAACCCTGTGCATGAATTTAACTTGCTAAAACTTTTAACAAGACTGAGAGCAATAGTACACCAGGCATTGTACATGTAAACCTAATGTAAACACGGCATGTACTGTGATGTCATTGCCACTTGTGCTGGAGTTTTCAAAAACTTTTTTCACTGACCCAAAACGCAGTTTACGCGTGGACAAAAGGTCAAAACACACAGAAAAATACCTGTGTATGTGTGAACATGGCCTAATTATCCTTTACCTTAACTGATGAGATTTGGGCCTCTGTTGTTGTAAAACACAAAAATTGTGTATGATTATGAGGGGGGACCTCACTTACTTTGCAGACATGACTGGACTTAAAAAATAAAGTTCTGTTTAGTTGAAATATGATACATCCATGTTTTTCACTGGACAAAAGTATTGGGACACCACGGCGAGGCAAATGGTTTCTGGTATTTGAATCATTGTCACTGTGTATCAGCAGAGTTGGAATATACAATAGCTAACCTCCAGGTTCCCTCCTCCAGTTGCAAACTAATGCTGTTCAGATCTAATAGTGAACACAGCTGCAGCATGACAGTAGTGGTGACAGAACGGGTAAAACGTTCTATCCCAGTATAATTACGTTTTGACGGTTTCTATGATCTCATGGTATTGTGAAATTTTGTGTTTCACAGACCCCACTGTTGAGACATCGTTTAATGGCCTGTCGCCGTGTAACTGCATCCATGTGGGCATGTGTTCATCCCATTAGTGGCATTCAGGTTCATCCCACTATTACAAGGCAGTACTGACCCTGGCATGGGCAGTGTAAATGTACACTGCCAGTTTAATGCAAACATGGTAGATCTCACAGTGGAAATTAGCAATATGATGGTATATTGGATAAAGTCCAAGTTCTCACATAATACAATTGCCACATAACATGCACAGCTAGCATGTTTGTGAGCAAAAGATAAAACATTTTCAAACTAATGACTGGTGTGTGTCATGCTTTTTACGTGAAGGTCCTTCACAGCTCAAATGAGAAGCATCCTGTCGGCATTTTAAAAAATAATTCTAAAGAATATTTTACTATTTATGTGTAACAGTACAAATGATAATCAGAATACTATTTACCTTTTAAACGTATTGTTTGGTTTCTTGTACTTGGATTAAGCCTAGATTATTACTTTTCTTTCAGTTGCAAATCTCCATGCAGCATGCTGTGTAGTTCAGGACTGGGATTGACCCTGTTAGGGAAACAAACCCATTGGGTTATTATTTTAAATACAATATTGTAACTTTGTATTGGCACATGCCTGGTCATGACCGAATAAAATTTGGGAATCCCTGCTTATTTATACATGCTCAGTCTCTCCCCCCCCTTTCTTTTTAGCATCTACATTGTACATGATGAGGTGAAAGACAAAGCCTTCGAGCTGGAGCTCAGCTGGGTTGGAGAAAGTAAGAAAATAGATATTTGTATCTTTTTAAGGATATATGAGCAAGTAAACATGAGATGCATGGATGTGTGATTAAGGTGCAATAACATCTTCATGCTTCCTTTCAGTCACAAAAGGAAGACATGAGCTGGTCCCTAAGGATATTAAAGAAGAGGCTGAGAAATATGCTAAAGTAAGTCATTTATGAAAGTGAAAGTTATCAATAAGGTCTTGCACTCATGTGTATGGTTATTTCAGCTTATACATTATGGTGGTTTTTGCAGGATTCCCTGGAGGAGGAGGATGATTCTGATGAAGACAACATGTAAATCATTCGCTTAGCAGGCTCAGCTCACCTAATGTATGCCCTTATTCATGCACCCTGATCAGTTCATCTTATAATTTCTTTTATATGTTTTGTAGTCAATGGAGCGATTGAGTCTTTTGAGAGTTATAAAATAAAAAAGGTGGAAATTGTATGGTGGTGATTACTGTCGATGTGCAACTTCAAAATATACACAGGGTATACACAGGGTCTTAGTATAAATCTGGTTGAATATATAGAAGCTAGATGCTACTACACTGTGTCTGTGCACGATCTTTACATTTAGATAGCAGACAAACAGAAGCCTTTAGTAATACACTGCAAGGACTTGAACCTTGTACTAAGGATTAGCAGTGCCAGCCACCAGTGTAAGGAACTGCAGAGCAACAGTTTGTCAACCACAACAAATTGAATTTGATTCCAACGTTCCTTGTTTTGCATCTTATATTAGTGAAATGTAACATACTGGGACAGTGGGATGGTTCAATCATGAACATGCTACTGTCAAAATTAGCATGATTTCAATGTGTCCTTCATTTAATAGATGCCAATATGTAAAGATTCATACGCATGTACACCAATACCTCTATCTGGCTTTAAGTCTGATATCACTTGGGATCCCATTTTGAAAGTGTGTTCAACAGTGGTAGTCTTGGGGAGCAAAGCAGCATTCAGTGTAATTCCTAGTCAATGCAAATACAAGAGTGCTTAGTAAGCCTAACCTGCAACAGCACCTTAATCAATTATATCTTTACCAGAGCTTTAGCCAAGCACTGTCCTAAAATGAATGGTTTGGCAATCTACATAATTTTTCACTTACCCCCAGAATTTACGAATAAGCCAAGACTTTGGACATCTGGAGTCAAATTTAGCTGCTTTATTTCAGAACCGGAACTGTGGGGCTCAAATTAACAAACACAAATTCACCCAGTTTGTTTCCATAAATACATCCTCCAAAACTTGTGCAAACAACATCAAGGTCTTCCTTAAAGTGGCACAGACTTGGTTAATGTGTTTTAGGATACAGGGGCACTTATAACAATGAACAAAACATCAACGTGTAGGCAAGCTATGAGCTGTCTTTTTGGACTACAAAATATGAATCCACACAAACCACCTAAGCTGTTAATCTGTAATCATTTTTGTAGTAACAGTATGATCCTTTATCAACCCTCTCCAGCCCAGGTTTTGTCCAAAATGGCTCTCTGTATGGTGATTTGTTTTTCTAGTGTACAGTATGAAGTCATACTAAATGTACTTTTAAGTTAAAAAGAGATATTAAAACATGTATTGTAAAGAATTCAGTGTAAAACAAAAAATGCACTTGATTCTATAATTATACAGTATTGTTCAAAATAATAGCAGTGTAATGTGACTAACCAGAATAATGCAGGTTTTCAGTATATTTTTTATTGCTACATGGCAAACAAGTTACCAGTAGGTGCATTAGATTCTCAGACAACAAACAAAGACCCAGCATTCATGATATGCATGCTCTTAAGGCTGTGCAATTGGGTAATTAGTTGAAAGGGGTGTGTTCAAAAAAATAGCAGTGTGGCATTCAATCAGT
>JBBPDC010000001.1:28816826-28835727 GCA_037974485.1 Hemigrammopetersius urotaenia
TTCAACTAATTACCCAATTGCACAGCCTTAAGAGCGTGCATATCATGAATGCTGGGTCTTGTTTGTTGTCTGAGAATGTACTGCACCTACTGGTAACTTGTTTGCCATGCAACAATTAAAAATATACTGAAAACCTGGATTATTCTGGTTAGTCACATTGCACTGCTATTATTTTGAACAATACTGTATATTAGTGATGCCACTACCATCTACAGTGCCTTGGAAAAGTATTCATACCCCTTGAACTTTTACACATTTTGACACCTTACAGCCACAAACTTGTTTTCTATTGAAATTTTCTGTAATAGACCAAAACAAAGTAGCACATAAATGAAGTGGTATGAAAATACATGGTTTACAAAATTTTAAGCAAATAAAAATCTGAAAAGTGTGGTTTGCATTTGTATTCAGTCCCCTGTACTCTGATACCCCTAAATAAAACCCAGTGCAATCAACTGCCTTCAGAAGTCCCCTAATTAGATAAGAGTGCACCTGTGTGTAATATTGTCTCATTATAAATAGACCTGTTCTGTGAAGGCCTCAGTGGTTTGTTAGAGAGCATTAGTGAACAAACCGCATCATGAAGACCAAGAAAGTCACCAGACAGGTCAGGGATAAAGTTCTTGATAAGTTTAAAGCAGGAGCACTGTCCTGTCCATTATCCAAAAATGGAAAAAGTACTGCAAACCTACCAAGACGTGGCCATCCACCTAAACTGACGGACCGAGCAAGGACAGCACTGGTCAGAAGCTTCCAAGAGGCCCACGGTCACTCTGGAGGAGCTGCAGAAATGCACAGCTCAGGTGGGAGAATCTGTCCACAGGACAAATAAGTACTTCACAAATCTGGCCTATATGGAAGAGTGCCAAGAAGAAAGCCATTGTTGACAGAAAGACATAAGTCCCGTTTGCAGTCAGGAGCCAAGCTCTGGTCAGACGAGACATTTGAGCCTAAATGCAAAGTACTATGTGTGGTGGAAAAGTAACACTGCTCATCACCCTGAACACATCATCCCCACTGTGAAACGTGGTGGCGGCATCATGCTGTGGGGATGCTTTTCTTCAGCAGGGACAGGGAAGCTGGTCAGAGTTGAAGGTGCTCTATTGACACAGGGTGGCTAAATACAAATGCACGCCACACTTTTCAGATTTTTATTTGCTAAAATTTTGAAAACCATGTATCATTTTGTACCACTCTACAATTATGTTCTACTTTGTGTTGGTCTATTACAGAAAATCTCAATGAAAATACATTTAAGTTTGTGGTTGTACAGTGTCAAAATGTGTAACAGTTCAAGGGGTATGAATTCTTTTTCAAGGCACTGAGAATATTCTTTTGAATATTAAACATTTTTAAGCTTAATTTAAGATTAAAGTGGAAAAAATGAAAAGTTACTTATTCTTGCATTTACTATTAGTACAAATACTGTATTATTGCGTTTTTATTTTAATCAAATTATGCTACAACATAATGGAAACTGTAATAAATGCCCCCCCCCCCCAAAAGAAGTCAGATTACAATAAAATAGCAGTTGTGACCAATCTGGCTTCTACTGAACAAACATGCCAGAGGGCATTAAGGCACAAACTCTGCATAACGTGCACAAGTATGTACAACATTTCTTGACAATGTTGATGAGTGGAAAAGTAAATATGTCCTCCTGTTTTTGACTGACCCTCAAACTAACGCAAAATGCTTGTGGCTTTGGTGGTTCATGGATGTTTTTATAAATAGGGAATGTGGACCTTTTGCAATAAATTAATATGCTTCATAAAATAAATATTATATTTAGTTTTTAGTACATTGGGGGAAAAACATAAGCTGCTACAATCTCTGAAGGAATGCTGGTTATTCAGTTCTTTTGAATTTGATTTAATTTCTTTAAACCATGGGTGTCCAATCTTATCCACAAGGGACATGTGTAGCTGCAGGTTTCAAACCTAATAGGAGCACATCTGATTCCACATTGACCCTTTGTAGATAAGACTGCAAACACCTGTTCTAAACTCAAGTCAATGTCTAAATGATAACATAATTATATTGGATTCACTATATGACAAGCAGGCTAGCAAAATAAACAAAGGTCCTCATGGCATATGAGTATGAGTATAGTAATGACTGGTTCTCCCCTGTGGAATGGATTAGTGTTATTAATAGTGTAACTATACATGATGCATAAGTAAGATACGCTCATACTCATGCACTCTATGCAAAAACCTAAATGGAAAAGTTTTTCCCCAAAATAGAATTTGGGAATTTCTCATTTTTACTCATGTCAGATTCCATCTACTAGCTGGGACTTCCCCAATCATATGACATTGCGAACGCTGGAGGGAGAAGTCTAGTACGCAGTACACGCTTCCTCAGTCATTTACAGCACAGATCACATAACGTTTTCTATCAATTCTGAATGTATGCAGTTTCAAACGATAAACACTGAAAACATAACTGTGTAAGTAAATAACTCAATTTAATGATTTACTATGATTTATTATGTACTATTTGCCACATTTTAGTACATCTGTGACCTACTGTTCTTCTTAAGTTTTATTTTTATTCTACTTTTTTTTTCAGCTTGGACTGAATTTCAGGACCACCCCAAGGGCAAAGTGTCTGTTAATATCTGTATTGGTGCACTTGCAGTTGATCAGGGGCCATGCTCATATAAAAATGGTAGAGAGACCTCTGACACACATTGGTGGGAGAGAGAATGGTCTGACAACAGTCGATGAAATCATTTGTATGAATGCCGAAGACAGACATAAAGGCTAAAAAACAAACTGGGAGAAACAAACAGAGCAAAACACACTGCACGCTCATTAAACAGACTTTGGCACAGTGAAGCTCATGTCAGTTATACAAAAAAAGAAGTGCATGTTCACGCAATCACACTTTGCATTTTCTCATGGGAATGCATCTTCTAGTTTGAACTACTTTTGTTGAGTGTGGAAGTACAGTTTTACTGATGATCACAGCACGCTATGCAAGAAAATTGCCTGAATCTTAAGAGTATAACCAAAATATATAACCTTTTAAAAATCTGTCACTCATATCCTATAAATCAAAGCTTGTTTGCCAGGACAACACTGCAAAGTTTATAAAAATCCTTACCAGCGTTAAAAATATGAAAGACCTCACAAACATGATGACCGAATTCACTCTTTTTTAGCCCTGGGTTGTCCTTCAGTCATCAAGGCCACCACATAAGATTCACCCAAAACAGAACACCACACAGTTTCAGATTATGCTCACATTGAGATTACATTTCATATGTAACGGTCACCAAACTCTCCCCTCCCAACTTGCTGGAACATTAAACATGCTAAATCTTTGTAATTGAAAATGCTATTATAGATTAGAAATTATCGTTGTTTATTATAAGCTACAATGAGTCAGCTACAAAGTACGCACAGGAAGGAAGAGAAAACAGTTTAGCAAATATCAACAAAACAATTCTATCAAATACATTAAACCAGAACCCTTGATATTGAATAGTGCAGAGATATTGAATCAGCAGAACACGGTTTGAGTTTACACATTAGTATTAGTAATGCATTTCTCTAAAGACTTCCCTAATGGTTAGCTGTGCAAAAGTAATGTCTCAAAAGTAATGTCTTGAGGTTAAATAGGCATGTGGAATTTTATTTTCCCACTTTAAGGTCTTGAGTAGGTTTAATGTGTGTGAAAAATAAAATAACAGATTCTGCGTCTCCGAGCCTGTCCTTCCCACAACATGTGGCTGCACCTTAAAGATAAATATAAAGAAGTAAAATGAAGATTTTTTAAACAGGTGAAATGGAGCTTGAGTGGGTTTATTATTTGTGAGAAATAAAATGACATTTCTCTTCTATAAGCCTGTCCTTCCAACAGCTTGTGGATGTACCATAATAATAAATATTAAGCGTGTGAGAAATAAAATGACCTCTTCTACTTCTGCCCGTCCCATAAAGTGTGGCTTTAACAATAAATATTGAATGAAAAAATTGAGCAGGTTTGTGTGCAATATATGCATGCCTTATATATGCAATATCACGAATTCTGTCAATATTACTTACAGACTACTGATGTCTTTTAAGTGTAATAACATACTCCTAACTAGAAATCACTGAACTGTAAGTTACTTATCTATAGTATTTATACACATTTGTGTAAACAGAATTTTCTTTTTTTCTACAGAACTTTATTTGATTTATTCCCACATTATAGTTCATACTGTTCTTGTCCCTGTGTCTTTGCAGTCTTTTCCACTGGGATGAGTTTTCTGTTTCTGATACTAATATGTGTGAAAAATAACATGACAGATTCTACTTCTCTGAGCCTGTCCTTCAGTAGGTTTAATATTGGCGATAAATAAAATGACAGATTCTACACTCTCAGCCTCTCATTGTGGCTGCAACTTAAATATCGATATAAAGAAATTAAAGGAAGGTTTTTCTTTGTAACTACTAAATGTAGCCAGGTCTCGAATAGCTCAGACCAGGCAGTAGAACGGGACAGGTTAATGCCAGCGTGACGGATCTGGCTGTACCGTCTCCTCTCCTCCACCACGTTGTCTTCCGTTACGTCAAATGTCCAATTCTGACGTTCAATTAAGACGCCATTACTCTCGCAGCCTTCAACTGACCTTTTCAACACGGTCATATTAAAAGTGTACTTATATCCCCTGGAAGATACACGGGTTGTGTAAATAAAATAATCAAGAGCACGCCTGATGCGTTACAACTAACATAACAACAAGATAATGTGGTTATTTTTCATCTGTAGTGAGCTCTAACTCACCTCCTCCTCTCGGGTTCGGTCCGACTGAATAACGGCCATGGGAACAAAATGGCGAATGAATCTTTCCTTTTGACATGCGCAATAAAGAGCAAAACGTTCTATTTTCCCTCTGAAATGAAGTCCTATTCCCTTTCAATAAAAACTGACGGACCAATGAACGAAGCGGGCGGCTCTTGTCGACGACATTTTAACCAATGCCAGAGTAGAACACTTCGCGACTAAAAACGTCAAGCCAATCACTTGTTGCTCGAGTTGTTTTAATTGTAAGGATTCGACATCGCAGTCGACCAATGAGGGACGCAGGCTTGTAGCGCCGCTTTCATATTTCCCAATCAGTTCCAGAGTTAGGCTCTGTCCTATAGAATTTAACGCATAGACGAGCCAATTAGAATCCCAAGAATGCGACCACAGCGGTCACGCCGGCCAATCGGATTTCGAGAAACACAACCTTGGCTCAACAGCTTGTTATTTCGTTTATGCTTTGCAACCCGAGGCGAGTGGTGAGCAGTCACAGAGCAGTATGTAAGTATCTTTAGCTGAGATAAAACATTCGAATAACTTTTGTCTCGCTTAAATTTATAGCCCCGTTGCTCACTGGTCAGGAAAAAGTGCGGCTCGACGTGTTTCCTTAATGATTTTAGCCAATGGAGGGATTAACACGACGAAAAATTGAATGGCAGTGAGACTGCTAGCCAGCCAGCTAGTCAGTCGAGCGAGCAGAGCAGAGCTGGTCGGCTGGTTCTCGGGGTGAGGGGAGCTGAGCTCAGGTAAGTGAGGTAACTGGCTTTGGAGGAATTAGTCGAGACTGATTTACTAGTTTAAGGGGCACAACCAGTCGTTACGGGACACTTTCTCGCCTGAGGTAAAACTTGTAGCTGGAGTAAACATGAGTGTTTAAAAGAGCATTCGCCAGTCACTCGCCGTGGTTCCGGAAAGGGCTCTAGCATTTTTTGCCCCCTATACTGACCATTGAGTTTAACCGAGGCGGTTTAAATCACTATAGTAACAGTTAACTGTATCAACAAGGTTACGAAAGCCAGTTAGCCGACTGAGTGACTGTGTTTTAGCTTCTCCTGCCTCAGAGATCCGAGCTCTCGAGCTGGAGACTTTGTTCCTGGCTTTGGAGGCGCTGCGATGTTGATGAGGCTTTTCTGGGCAGAATTGCACGGCAGTTGCGGTTAGTTGGGACACTCTTGTCTTTCAGCAGCTCTGGTGAGGAGAAGGCTCCTGACATGGTGCAGAGCTGTGAGCTATGATGGCGACGTGACACACTCGGACTGTGAGTAAAGCGGGAAGGAGCACGCACTGTTCTGCCTGTTCCTGCATCTGGTATCGGCCTAACAGCCCTTTCAGAGATGTTAAAAGTTGAACAAAACGGGAGCTGTCGGTTGTCGTCTACAGACTTGTTTTTGTGAAAAGGCACTTAAGAGCTTGGTTCACATTTAGCAGAGAAGGGAGGGTGTGTGTGTGTGTGCGCGCGCGCGTGTGTGTGGAGGGGGGAGGCTGCATCGAGCTTGAAAAGAATGCGTGAGTAGTAGCTAGCCCGTTAGCCTCTTAGCGTTTCCCTGCTCTGTTTTGCTCTGTTTGTATGTGCATATCGCCAAAACTGCCACATTTTCATTCGGTTTTCCACTGCTCTTGTTTTTTCAGCCCTCAAAACCAATCGAGCTGGACTCCCTCAAATAGCCATCACAATGAAGGTAAGTCAGTAAAGCCAGAAGCTGAAGGACTGTAGCAGTGTAGCCGACGCCTCTCAAGCCTGAGCCAAACAAGCTCTGAGTTCACAAATTGTTTATCGACCAACACGTGTTCTTAGTTGTAAATCTATAATCTGCATTTGTTTATATGTAGGTTTCACACTCGCACTGTATCACTGAATTCCAGCTAACATGGTTGAACTGTCAGTTTTGTGAAAGGCCCACCTTTTCTTGTCTGCACTTTTTGTGCACCAGTAACAATACCTGTACCTGGTCAAAAGAACAATTGTTACTGTTGGAAAGGGTCTGAGCATGGTGTTATAGTCGTAGTAAAGAGTTTAAAAGGGGACCAGTCAGCTACAAGGTTTTTGGAATATCAGTGATTGCATGATTACTTCTTTAACTGTTTTGCCTTCTGTTTATTTTGTGTGTCTTGTTTGTGTTATGTTGTATATTTGTGTGCAGTGCAATTGATGTAGTTATGAATTATGAATTTATTTAGGTAGCAGATGAGCCTGCCTACCTGACTGTGGGAACGGATGTGAGCGCCAAGTACAGAGGTGCCTTTTGTGAGGCAAAGATTAAGACTGTTAAACGGATGGTGAAAGTTAAAGTAAGTACTTAATTTTGTAAATTTGTTCGTGTTTGCTCTGAATTAACATGCTCCTTGCATTAGAGTTGGAGTGTGTTTTGTTTCTGAAAAATCTTTGCTCTTCATATAAGAATCTGTTAGTAAACCATATGGTAGGGTAACATTTTGTTTTGTCAGCCTGTTTAAGCTCAGGTGACACTGGTGTGAGACCACTTGTGTACTGACTTGTTCTGATATCTGTGCTTTTGTTCACTGATGAAAACATGGTGCACTTTGCACTTGGAGGGCATTGTTGGCTTTGAAGGGAAAGTGAGATGTCCTTTGGTTATTCACTATGCTTTCAGGTTTGTTAGTTAAGGTTTTAGTTAAGGTTAGTTTAGGTATGTTAGTTAAGGTTTTATATGTGCTCACCTATAATGGACATATTGTTAGTAAGTATTCATGTGGTGATTTGAAAAATTCTCACTTGCTGGTTATCTGGATCTTTTTCTATGCGGAGCATAATTAAAACACAGCCCTGTATAGCTCTTTGCTAGTTCAGTGGCTTAAAAAATGAAATAAGTCATAATACGTGAACTAAATCACTCATTGGGAAGCATTGACTTGAGCCAGAGTTCCCTTAGACAGGGAATTCTTAGGAGCCAAGGACTGGGCTCTTCATGGGAGCTCACTAAGAAGCCCTTTAGTGGCAGATCAAGTGCAGAGTGTGTCTGTTACACAACCTGATTTTTTCACCTTGACTGAACCCGAACCCACAACTTTCTCCATCACCTCTTCTCTATTCCCGTTCTCCATACTTTCAATGATCATGTGCACTATTTTTTTTTCGTAGGTGGTGCTCAAATCAGACAATTCTTCACAAGTTGTACAAGATGACCAGGTCAAAGGAACCCTGCGGGTAAGGGATTTTTCATCAAACCAGTTCCTGACACGTGAAATCATCAGCATGTCAAGTTTAAGTGTTATACTGCATTAGTGTTATATTTTGTGTATTTAAGCTCATTGATGGAAACAGAGTCTCTGCTCAGCTTTACACATTTGTAACATTGTTTTTTACAGAGATTTCTGTTTGTTGAGTAACTTGCCTGGTTGAATGATTCAATAATGGTGTAATTTGTGTTTATGCTAAAAGGTTGGATCTACAGTGGAAGTAAAAAGCTCAGAAGGGGTGTTCAGTGAAGGTGTCATCAGTAAACTCACAGATGCCAGCTGGTACACCGTGGGTGAGTACAGGCATTCCTGACTAAACTGTTAGTGCAGTGACCACTACTGCCATGTTACTGCCCCAACTTCAGCTAGGGCTTTAGTGTGCTTGTATTTTACCATGTTAAGAGTTTTTACTTGTTACACAGTTTGCGTATCCCCCTTTTCAGTTTTTGATGATGGAGATGAAAAAACGCTTCGAAGAACTTCACTGTGTCTTAAAGGCGAAAGACATTTTGCAGAGAGTGAGGTATGTTCTGAATGGGTTGTTTGGTGTGGCTGGCTTTTTGTCATTTCTGGTGTTAAGACATGGACAGTTAGAACTCTCACTTTCTGTAACAGACCTTGGACCAACTGCCCCTCACTAACCCAGAGCACTTTGGCACTCCTGTCATTGGGAAGAAGACAAATCGAGGGAGGCGGTCTTCTCAGGCAGTGTAAGTGTTTGTTTTACTCAGTCTTGTCAAGTGTGGACCTTGCAGTTACTCTCAGTATATTTTAATAGGCACATTCTTTTTTGGGCTGTTGAACTTAACGTGAACGTCTGTTCTTAGGCCATTTTCTCAGAAGTATCGTAGTGCAAATCATGTAAAGGCAACGTGTGTCATTTGATAACAGATTAAGATCTTGATTTCTAAGGGACACTTTTTAACTATCACTGATAAGGAATTCTGGGGCATTTTTATTCACATTCTGGCACATTATAAAAACATTTTTCATGTTCTTACTGTTGGTTTAATCCCAATAGATAACATTTCTGTTTTTTGTTCAGGTTGGTTTATTGCAGTTATAACATGGTTTCTAGGTGCATTTCCACACTTTGATAGTTGTTTATACTTTGTTTTTGAAATATATTATACAGTGATCTGTTCATTGAAATCCTTTAATATTAAAGCTGAACTACATGTGACAGTTAAACTACAAACTATATACATGTATTCAACATTACTCGTCACTTTGTATTTTGAATGTATTGGTTTCGGAGGTTTAATTTACTACTGAAATGGCTACAATTTTCTTTCACCAAGCTAACTTTTAATCTACTGAAACTTGAGAGGGCCGATCTGTGCCACACTAGTGTGGTTTTGGAAGTATGAAGACTGAATCTAGATTTGCCTAAAACATCACCAGTACATTATATGGCAGTCATGTAACATGTATTTCATTTTTGGTTGACATTTTGGTAGCCACTGAAAAGTTCACAAGACAAGTAAAGATGCTCACACTTAACACAAATTTCTCCATGTGTTCAATATTTTGTTTCAATGGTATGAGCGGCACATATGCAAATCTTTGAATTTTTTTACTGTGCTGATTTCACAGTAGTGCGAAGAGCAAATAGTAATAATGGGTTATCAGAACTTTTTTGTGTAGCTCTCTTCAGGTAAAGTACATTGCAGCTGGAACAGTCTGTTTAGTGCCCCTCTTAAATAAACATGGATAAACGTATTTTATCCTCTGAAATAAAAATACAAGCTAACATTAGCTAGCTGTTTCACTAGGGCAGAGTCTTGTCAGAAGCTTCACAATGCAGCATATATAGTGGGCAATTTACCTTTCGTTTTGTTTTGAAACCTTTGTTGATGATGAACAAATGCATATATTGGGGAGAATGATATATTAATGTTAACCTTCAATTTGTTTTTCCAAATTAAAGAAATACAATAATAAGAAAGCTGTGGAAGCTTGTAAGAACTATTTTAGGTGCGACTCATTCTGCGGGCAGGACACAGGGAGGTGGAGGAGAGAACTTTCTGCACTTTTAACTGTAAAGATAGCAGTGGCCAGTAAGCAGACACATGCATGCGAGTTTGCAACCGTAAAATGACTAGTGAACATCAAAATGTTAGTAAACACGTGCCCATAAATCAACCGCCACAGTAACGTCTATATTTACAGGGTTTCAACAGTCTCAACATACAACGTTTACAACCCACTCCCACTCCGCTTACACTGTGAGCTACCCAACCTATATCAATATAAATATATGCATGGGACTAAAAGCTTTGTCAGACAATTTGACCAAACAACAAACTAAACGGTACAAACCTAAAAATAGGTATGCCAGTATGTGGATTTTCTGACTTGGGTCTTGTCCACAAGTATTTATTTACCTATCTTTTTTTAAATGTATCTATCGATCTATCTAGCCCACACAATTTTTGAAAATGCCAAACAGGCAATTTTAGTACTTTTTCCTGTACTTTACTGGAAAACCATATTGGCCAACCTGAAACCTGGATGAGTTTCAGTAGGCCAGTGGAGCCTCCTCCAGTTGGTTGTGTTGAATAAAATTTTCTTTACTCTCCTATTTAAGATTTTGACTGATTTAAGTGCCAAGATCCACTTACTAAACAGCTCTACCAGTATATTTAGTGAAGCCACAGGTTTCAGGGCCAGTAGAGGAAAGGAAACTTCAGTCTGCTCTGTACTACTCTTCTGTAGTACATTCTGACACCTCTGTTCCTCAGCATGGTTGAAGAATAACTCTTTATTTGTGTAAACATATAAGGTTCCATTAGCATGGTTATAATATGAGCTATTTTGACTACGTCCACCATTGCAGAAAATTGCCTCAAGTAAAGGAAGAAAACTCGGAAACAAAATGAACTAATGTTACAAGCAACATTAGTTTTCTCTGTGTGCCCTTCAACTCTGAAAACTTTCACCTTGGGCATAGTTTTCCAAAAGGCCTGTTTTCATTGACCTAAAATGAGTTTTCACATGCAAATGCATGATAAAAACATTTAGAAAATGCTGTTTGAAAAATTGGAGCATACATTTTTGACCGTATACATTTGAGTATGACTGTATACACACTTTAGTGTTAAAGCAATTCAATTTATTTTCATAGTACAGTAATCGGTGTGAAAGGTTATATATGATATGCAGTGTGAATTATGAGTCAGTTTAAGTACATAAAAAAGGTACATTATCTAGTGTTGTCCCATGCTCTGTGCCTTATTGAACACATCCAGTGTTTGGAACACTTAGCAAGACATGAACATATTGCGTTTTTTTTTTTTTTTCAGAGGTTTGATCATTGCTGAACTCAGTCCCTTCATTTCTCTTCCTTCATTCACTCTACAAAGAGCACCACACACATTTACAGCTAAAAAAATAAGAGACCACTGCAATTTATTTTAAGTTTTTTACGTTTTTAAAACACTG
This sequence comes from Hemigrammopetersius urotaenia, assembly GCA_037974485.1. Classification (NCBI taxonomy): domain Eukaryota; kingdom Metazoa; phylum Chordata; class Actinopteri; order Characiformes; family Alestidae; genus Hemigrammopetersius; species Hemigrammopetersius urotaenia. The sequence continues at coordinate 28,828,269 of JBBPDC010000001.1, forward strand.
CTGTAATCAATACTCTCCGCTTGCAATGTGACCAGTTAGATGGCAAAACATTACTAAAAGTACATCAAAGGTAATTGCCGTTCTGTTTAATTATTTGAGTTCTGTAAAAACTGCATCATTTTTGTCATTTTTATGTATTGTCATTTAAAATAATGCTTTAAAGAACAATATTAGGAGAAATATTGAGATTCAGAAATTTTTTGCAGTGGTCTTATTTTTTTTCCGAAGCTGTATGTCCAAGTGGTGAGTGCAGCACGTACTGCATGAGGTGTGAAAAGCAGCTTGTGGTGATGTGACTGGCGAGTGCTGCACATACAGTATTCAGTTTGAGCAGGCTAGGCCATGTCTGCTGAAACATCAATTGTATATTTTATCTTGGATAATTATGTTCCCATTGCAGGTCTAGTTGGTTTTTTTAGGGTCATCTGTGTGACATGTTTTTCCAATCTAATTTTCCATTGTAATGGGCATCATCTTTGTTGATGTAGTGCAGAGGAGGAGAAGGAGTCTTCATCCAGTGAGGAGGAGGAGGATGACAGACGGCGACTGAATGATGACTTGTTGGGCAGCGTTGCCTTCATTCAGACTGGGTCAGAGAGAGCGTCCTGGTACCATGCCCTGGTGAGTTCCTTCAGACTTTCAGTGCTTGAGTATTTTTTATTTATTTTTCTTTTTGGGCCATGTTGGCAAGACTATCAGCTAAAGAATAAAGCTGGCATTATGTACACAGAAGATATCAGCATTAGGGCTGCTTATTAAATCCTCAAGAGTTGTTGTTGCATCATAAGAGATTTTTAAGGAATAATAATTATCATCATAGTTAGCACAGCGTGTACAGCCTGGGTATTTTACCTGATCTGTTTTCTCATTGAGGCTTTAAAATGATAGGTTGGCCAAAAATCTAAATTTTACTCCAAATGTTGATCAGCCAAGATACATTGAGTTGCTAATGTTGTTTTAGTGATTATAATCTGTAATGGGCTTGCTTGTGTGGTCTATGATCTGGTTTCTCAACCACTGGGCCAGGGACCACCAGTGGGTCGCAAAGACATCTGATTGGTCCGTGAATCTAAAATCAAGTCAGGCCATTGGTCCACAATTGGTTATCTAATATCATCTTATGTGGCCAAGTTGGCCTTGGCAACATGCTGTGATGGATAGGTGGGTCTTAATGTCGAAAAAGGTTAAGAACCATTTGACCAGCAATCTACTAGTTCATCCATGAGCTATTTAGTAAGAGCTATGGACTGCAGAAGGATTGGACATGCAGTAATGTAGCAAAAACTGCATCCTTCATTTGGTCAGCATGCATAAAAAGATGAATGAAGGGAGCTCTAATAGTCTTTTGAACTGTTGCTTTGTTTTCTGTCCTAAGGTGGTATCTCCTAGCTGCAATGATGACTTAACTGTCAAAAAGGACCAATGCTTAGTGAGATCATTTGCTGATTCCAAGTTGTAAGTTAAACCCAATTATGTTGTACTCTCTTATCTATATTGTTTTTGTTTGCCAGCCTGCAACATTGTTTTGATTATTTTCAAACCGTATTTCCCCCACTCCCTTTATAGTTACACCGTGACTCGAACTGATCTACAAGTAATGAGTTTGGACACAATCTCCAAATCAGAATACTCGAGCAAGAAAGGTATTGCATATGTCATTCACCTAAAGTCAGTACATTCGATACATTGAGTTTTCAATGCCCAAATCTTACTCTAGTCTTTTTCTTTTTAGGATTTGAAGAAGCTCTGCCCTTCCTACAGTCCAAGCAGATCCCTGCTGGCTGGAAAATGGATATGAGTGAAATTCTGGATTCTTCCAGCAGTGATGATGGTGAAAGCAAGGAAAGTGAGGAAGAAGAGAAAGAGCCAGAGCCTGAGGAGGTATGATACTTTCTGCACTGGACAAATGGTAGAATATTGTTTCATGTTACTGAACTATATGGCTTTTAATTTAATGTATCACTTTGTTTTATTATTATTGGTTTATTACAGAATAATATTGTCTTTAATATTATATGCTGCATGTCTTTAGCTGGTAAGATGTTCGATTTAAAGTGCCTACTCAAACTTTTTTGTAGCAGCGTGAGTAAATATTGCCATACCGATGGACTGGTATTTGTGTTGATTTGTAAAGTAATTCCTTGGCTTTGGCATTTTGTATTCCGAAACACCTTGAGTGAGGCCAGTGAATAGCCGCAGCATGTGGGAAAAACCCCAATCTCAGGACAACAATGCCTCATTCTTCCTGCTTCCAGCACTCGGACAAATAGCCATTTGCTTGGTTTCCGACACCGCTCCCATGGCAACCCCTACTTCCTATAGTTGAGAAAAGAGCTGTGCATTTTGGCTGAGGGCCAGTGGAGGTGTGCCAGCTGGGTTTTGTGGGCAGGTCTGAATCTTAGTACTGCAGCTCATCACAAGAGCTCCTCTCTCTTCACTTGAGTAATACTTCCCTCCAGTGTAGCCCTCAGTGCCTGGGGCCTTCCTCACATGGGAGCCTTCCTCACATGGACAGCAGAACAAAATGCTTACTATTGCCTGTATTTGAAATAAAGCAATATTCTAAAGTTCAAGCCAACTGTCTTGACAGCTGGTTTTGGTTTCATTTCCTATGATAAGTTTGTGGTTACAGTGAGCTCCCATCCAGCTGAGTGCAGGCCCACAGCCAAAAGAGTTTTTGTTTTTTGTAAAGCAACCAAGCATTGGTTGAGCAGCAACTGGGTTTATAGTATATACATAAAAGTTTCTCTTGGCTGTCTGATTTAACCTTGAGCACTGAATTTACATTTAGGTGGTGTTAATGTTGATCAAATGGAAATTCCTATGCTCTTGAGTATGTTAAACAGTCTGTTTAACATGCTTGATTTTCTATGAATAAATTGGAAAAAAGGCCCTTTAGCCTAATTATCCTGTGTTTTAAGGAACAGCCATGCTTCGTTGCATTTTAGGTTTTCTTTATGCAAATAGAAGGACTTAATTTTGTTCCAATGCTGTTCACTTAGACAGTCATCTGCTTACTTTTTGATTTTGATTGTGAAACGCCTCAGCTAATACAGCTCTTGCTCGCTGTCTCTCTGTCTTGTTCAATCTTTTTAGCCTGATGATGAACCAGACCCAGAAGAGAGGGACCATTTCCTACAGCAGCTTTACAAATTTATGGAAGACAGAGGTAAGACACTCAGGCAGCCACCAAGACTACATCCAAGAAACAACTAGTTGCAGTTTTGCAATGTTTATGTTGCTGTTTGAGTGCAGTTTAGATAGCCAGAACAGGGTTTTTATAGGGCTTTTGGTGATGGAGTATCTTACTACCTGCATTATCATACACTTTATTTGTGATTCTGCAGTATGCATTCTCTCTGCAGTGCTTATATGAACTTTCTCTCTCTCTCTCTCCCTCCAGGGACACCAATTAACAAGCCTCCTGTGCTGGGCTACAAGGACCTGAACCTCTTCAAGCTCTTCAGACTGGTTTACAACCATGGGGGCTGTGACAGTGTGAGTATCCTTTGCATCTTTATGCAAATTTATTGATTACTCTTACACCCATTTATTGTAAATATCAATGCTTTTTTATATACAGAGATTATGAATTGAAATATTGGAAGAAAAAAAAGAAACTTACTCACTATATATGTCCAGACCAGTGGTGTGCATTACTACGATGGGAATTAATGATGATTATAGAGAATGGTTTCGCTTGTCCGACTGATGTCTAGTGATGTTATGTTTCTCTTGGCTATCTGATGCTCCCTTGATGCATTAACCACTGTGTCCTGAGATACCTTATCATCTTAAAATGGTGTCTGCTGTCTATAGCAAAAAATCATAATGTGATGTTTGTTTTTATTCCAGATCGAGAGTGGTTCTATATGGAAACAGGTCTATATGGATCTGGGAATTCCTGTACTAAATTCCGCTGCCTCTTATAATGTGAAGACAGCTTATAGAAAGTAAGTTGCAGTGTCTTGTGTTGTGAATCTTTGAAAAGTGAAGAGTGTGGAACTTGCTCACTTATTTCTTTAATAGTAGTTGCTGGCTGAGCCACCCACCAAAACGTTTTGACCCATGCACATAACAGTGATTTTACTTCTACAGTAATCCCCTGCTTTTCACAGGGGTTACGTTCCAAGAGCACCCGCATATAGTGAAAAACCATGTTGTTGTGTTGGCTATGTTTTTTATAGTGTAAACCCTAAATATGCTCCCAGAAAACTTTTAATTTAATCTTTACAAAAATGTAAAGATAAACTGTATCTATACTGTACAGTTTACACTAAACTCCTGCAGTGCTAGAATGATAATTTACTGTTCATCCAACGGCGAGTTGTATTGCATTGATAATTGGAACTAAAATACATAAATTATAATTTGCGACAAAAAATATTGTGGAGGATATCTGCTGTTGCCATGAATTTGCTCTGAGAAAAAATTGACTCAATTTGAAATTTTCATTTTAAATTTAGCTTAATACATTATCCTTAACGAAAATGTATACGGGGTGGCCGTTGGGCCAAAATGCCAGAGAGAGAGAGGTTTAAATTCAGCTTAATACACTACCCTCAACGAAAAATGTACATGGGGCAGATCGGCAATCCGTACGCTCCGGCAAAAGTCCCGAACGGCTGCCCGGTGCCTGGCCATTCTCCAGAACGCTCAGACGCCAGGCTGTCCCTGCGCACACCCCTTACCAAGGTTTTTTAATTAGTTCTTTAATAATTTAGTTTAAAAAAAATTGGGGGCTGTTGCGGAATCCCGTCTGCAGACCCGGATCGTGTACCACCCCCACCCCCGGACAGCGACTCAAAATGCCCAGGCCAATTTTTTTTATTTGTTTGTTTTTTTTGTCCCAGTCCAGCTCTGGGTACTACTCTCTTCTACGGAGAGAGAGAAAAAAGTGCAAGTGTGACTGAAAAACATATTGCCACAACAAAAGCAAAAAAAAAAAGCGGAGAATGTTGCGGAGATTTCCTTGTTAAAACGTTCGGTTTGGTTCTCCTAATAAATCCGCGTGTGACTGAATCCGTGACTCCTGATGCGCGTAACACTGGGGGATTACTGTAATCTTTTGCAGTTAAACTTGCATTTTGTTAATAAAACAGTGCTCCAAAATCTACTCAACAAACGTTTTAATGCAAGCTAGTATTATACACCTAATTTGTGCAACCCAATGACTGTATGCATTATTTGTATGATTTTCTTAAGCCATATTAAAGCTAGTCTACAAATAAGTGGAATAGCATGTTTGAGTGTTATAGTATTCTTTCCATCAAATAAGTCTAATTTAAGCTGACTGCAGGGATTCTGTTCATCTGTATAGGTTACATTTTGAAACTACCAAACTATACCAGAGCTAAAGTTAAATTTAAAGTAAAGTAGTAATTAGAATGAACAAGAGCCCTGAACAAATAGCAATTACAAATTTTCTTTAAGGTACCTGTATGGCTTTGAAGAGTATTGCCGATCAGCGAAGATCGAGTTCAGGACAATTCACCACAACGAACCTCGGCCAGTCACCCAGCCAGAGGTGAAGATTGCTAAGCAAGAAAAGGAGGAAAGTGAGGAGAAAGAGGATCAGACCCAGCAGAACAAAGCGGAGCCTGAACCACTCAAAGAGAAAGCGGATGGTGATGAGTCCGATGCAGAGGATGAGAAAAGCCGCAAAGATATCTGCTCCCCTAGGGTGAGTGACTGCTATCTGATAAAATTGTAAATGTGTGCTGGTGTACTAGTTTTGTACTAGTCTGTTACATTGTATTTATTTATTCATTTATACTCTGAGAGGAAAATCTATTTATTTTAGCCCTGCACGTTGAAACAGATCATAGTTTCTGAATGTGGTTTGTTAGGGGAAACTTCACATGATGATACCAGAGAATGGTTTCGCTTTCATGACCTGATGTCATGTGATGTCACATTTCTCTTGGCTATCTGACCTTCCCCTGTGCAGAATAACAACTGAACAGTGCCTAAACGGATGTTTTTGAAGTAGTAAATGTTTTTTGTGAATAGTTCAGAATTCAAAATATCAATTTGAATAAATGCTGCAAGATAAGCTTCAGAAGTATAGCACTGCCGATTCTTCTTAAAGATCTAATTTTTCAAGAAAAGCTGTACATATTTCTACCACAGACTGTAAAGTTTTTTTTATAATCAATTGTTAACTGAGAGGAAAGATACCATGTACACAAGTCTTTGGCAAGGGCTTTTAAGATTTAGTGTTTTCACATTTTATAATTGAATTACTTATTTGTTAAATTAAGGAAATCAATAAAAGGAAGCATAAGTCCAGCAGAGATGAAATGCGTGTAATTTTAGTAGCCTTACAGTTTTGCCTATCGCTTATCAGGGCCGGCGGCGTGGTGCAGTGACTCCTGGGAAAACTGAAGGAAAAGAGTCTGTCAAACAAGAGAAGGTGAAGGAGGAGAAAAAAAAAGAAGAGATCCATGAAGGAGGAGAGGGCAGTGGAGAGGAGCAGAAGGAGAAGCCAGAGGCAGATAATCCAGCAAAAAGACGTAGTCGCCGCCTTGAAGAGTCTGACAAAGATTCTGAGGATGAGGATCAGGAGGAAGATGACGAAGAGGACGAAGGTGAAAGGTCCAGGCTGAGAGAGAGGTACATAATTGTAACTGAAAAAGTAGGGAAAATTGCTACCATCAAATATATATATATATATTTTTTAGCATAACCGAGAAAAGGTGGTTTAGATTTTATAGATGGGGTTTGTTTTTTTTTTTTTTTTTAGTTTTACTTTATTTTTTTTGTAATTGTCCTCATATTAGGTCTTTGCTGTTGTGTGCATGCTCAGCTTCTGTTATGTCTTATGTCACATTTTAACTGGCTGTCTGATTACATGGATTAAAGTTTTCCATTGCTATGACGGATTTCCGTCAACTGAGTGCACTGAACGTTAATAATGAGACTGCTGCAGATCCGTGTAAGAAAGGTAGTAGTGTAAAGAGAGCACTCTTGTGTGCAAAAGACTGTGGGTCCTTTAGAGAGTGAGTGAGTGCTTGGAAGCTTGTAGTTATTTTCTAACTTACCCTGTTCACTTTAGATCCTCTGACAGTGTTGTATCAGCTCTTTTCTGTATGTGTTTGCGTCATTACCGACTGTAAGTACCTAGTTCATATGGTGCTGTTGTGTTGGTTCTGTTTCGGAAAGACGCTAGATTAGACTGTACACTGCTAATAATGGTAGTAAGCTAAAGAGAGTAAAGGCGTGAACTGTGCATGACTGCTGTATATTCAGGCACTTTGCTCTTGTTTGAGGATTGTGTTCAGCTCAACAACACTTTGAGTCCTGAACCGATCGAATAATTACAGTTGATTGTTCTAGATTTGGCTCATCTTTTTAAAAAAGCACCATAGTAATTTCTTCCTTTATTTGTTACAGAATCATACATCATATATTATCATTACATGTGTAGTTTAAATGGGCATTAAACATCCTTGGGGGG
>JBBPDC010000001.1:28841798-28859663 GCA_037974485.1 Hemigrammopetersius urotaenia
GAGAGAGAGCGCGCGAGAGAGAGATACAGAGAGAGAGAGGGTTGTTTGCCCTTTCATGCGAACTGAATGCTCAGCTTATAGTAACGCAAGGATATCGTCACGTTCTCGCGAGACCAGACGCATCTCGCGAGACAAATCTGATCTCGCGAGATCTTGTGCCACGAGATCTCGTCACACCCCTAGCGGGTGGCAATCTTTACAAAAATGTTTTCAGTCTTATGAATATACACACAGTAACTGTAATATTAATGCCAGTGATGAGTGAACTGATTAACATTATCTTGTTAAAATGGTACCTGTCAAAGTTTGCATCTAGCAAAGCATGCATCAAATACCCAAAAATGCCTGCAATTTCTTGGTTTTTTATCAGGGATGGTATATTGTTATTTCATTGTCAAAATCAGTAAGGTGCAAATGCAGTATGTTTTGAGCCTGTTAGAGCTGTGATGTCAACAACACTGCTGTTCCAAATGCAGATGGAGTGTACTGCATTCTGCTGTTCACAAGAGTCTGGACTTGGGACAAACTCCTAAGAACTATTCTGTTCTTAATGTACTCTTGTGTTGAGAAACACTAGTAGTTCTTGAAGCTCAAAATGGGCAGGCAAAAGGATCTGAATGATTTTGACAAGATCCAAAAATGGTACAACAAAGGTCAACTTGTAAACTGACAATAGGGTCATGGCCACCCAAGGCTCATGGATGTAAGTGGGGATTAAAGGCTGGGCTTCCTTGTCCAATCCCACAGAAGAGTTACTGCTTCACAGAGCCAAGGACTTGTGGAGGTTATTCATCCACAAGTCAGTGATGATTTGGTAGCTCAGGGGGGCCACACAATTAAGAAGCTAGTTTTGCCTGATCAGTTTATGTAACAACTGCTCACTAATTCTGGTTGTTGTCTTTTTCACATTGAAATAATACAAATTAATACAATTCAGTGTATGTCGTCATTGAGTATGCATCTGGCAAAACAGTAGATGGTAGGCCTCAGGGTATCCATTATGTTGGCATTAATGAATGGGAAGGAACAATCTTGATGTGATGTATTGGCAGATTTTTGTTTCTGTAATTGCTTGTAACATTTTAATAATTGTTCTAAGAAAAGTGTTTCAGTAGTTAGCAGTTAGATACTGGATGCCAAAATGTTATTATTCACAGATGTTTATGTGGATCAGCATGTATTGATGCTGACCTATACCCTGTATCTGCCTTTAGCTCACAGCAGTGATAGTGAAGACCTGCCTGCCATGGATGTCCCTAATAAGGTGACTCCAGTAAAACACTCCAGCCTGGCCAAAGGCCACAAACTTCCTCGCTCTCCTGGAGTTGCATCTCCCAGCAGCAAAGACATTGAGAAAGACAAGCACAAAGACAAACAGTCCTTCCCATCTGCACGGGCATACAAGTGGACATTTCAGCTCAGTAGGTTACTTTTTATATTTAATTTTACTATGATGAGTTTTGGAGGCTTTAAGGATTGTTTACACATGTAGTACTTGTGTCCTTGACCGACTCGATTACATGCTCCTAGAAATCAGAGAAAGCACTGATTCTCTGAGTTTGTTGTGATTAAAGATATTTACCCATCTGACCTACTATTTTGATTTTTCAGATGAACTTGATAACATGTCGAGCGCTGAGAGAATTGCTTTCTTGCAAGATAAGCTGCAAGAAATCAGGAAATACTACATGTCGTTAAAATCTGAGGTGGCCTCCATTGACAGGAGACGGAAAAGATTAAAAAAGAAAGAGAGGGAAGGTAAGGTTTCTGTCTTAAGAAAGATGGATATAATTTGTTGGTGTACAAATGAGCATTTAACTGATGTTTTTCATTTACTTTATAGTGTCCCACACCACAGCCTCCACATCATCTGGCTCATCTGACACAGGCATGAGCCCCTCATCAGCCTCACCCACCCAGAACACTGTTGCTGTCGAGTGCAGGTGATGGATACCACGCCTCTTCTCCCCCCAGCCTGCCCACCTCTGCCTTCTCAGCATTCTGCTGCCTCCATGGAGACATGCATACTGATGAGCCAGAGCAAATGGCCACTAGCACTCGACTGCCTCGCCGCCTCGTCCATACTTTCCAGAATCGCAATCTCATGTTGTGGCCACTCCCACCTTCTGCACTTTGTAAACTTGCCCTGCCTCACACTCCCTCTTGACACCACTTTCAACATCAGAAAATGGACTACGTGTGAGGGTTGAATGTAATCTTTAAAAAAGGAAAGAAGACAAATAAGAAACACAGACAATGGCACTTTTCTGTCTCTTCTGAACAAGGCCCTAGTAACCTCCTTTTACAGCCTGTGCACCATGGGCTGGTTTGGATGCAGTAATCAAATATTCATGTTTCCTGTATCACAACATGCTAAAATCCCTGATTAAAGTCCCTGTATAGGTATGGTCACGTAACCAGCTGGATATGGTTAGCAAAAAAAAGGTCAATTTTGTGCGCTTGCTCCATCAGAACTGCCAAAGTACACGTTACAGCAGAGTGCCCTATTTTGGAAAAGTGGGACAAAGTCAGTTGCAAAAGGGAATGTAGTTTACTGAAAACTGCAGCTGGTGTCTTCCACTCTTTGTAGTGTGTGAGCACAGATAATTATGCAAACCATATTTTTGACTTTTTTAGAAAAAAACATGAAAGAAAATGTTTACAGTGGAACATGAGACAAAAAAAAGTTTTCAGTGGACTAATTTCCTTTGTGAGTGTATTTTGTCTTTTTATATGTAATTGCAGAGTTTTTATTTTAGTATGAAAAATTTCAAAAGGTATATATCAGCCATGAAATTATTTAATGAAATATTTCTAGGTCTGAGATTTTGTGTAAAATAAAGGTATTATCTTGCGACTTAAGTATATTTATTCAGTCAGTGGACAGCATTTTTACAAGATGAAAAAAATCTTCCCACATCACTTGGTCCATGCAATTAGCTAATAAAAGAATGTTGTGGGTTTTTCGAACAAGTTTCGACTGTGAAGTCACAATTGGGTAACTACTGTGCAGTAAATTGCTCTTACTCATCTCCCCTTTTACCATTTGGGCCCAATGCTCTCAATGCAATTGAGACCTTGACAGAACACCAATAACTTGGTGACCTGCCCTGCCTGTTCACAAATGTCCTGGTACTTGTATTATTAATTTAAGCGTCTTATTCTTATGTTCCAGCATTGAATTCTCAACCAATTGAATAAAAGTTGCTTAATGGACATGTCTGTTTAGCCCAGGGGTTTCTTACTGATTGTGTCTTTTGTATATAGATCTTCCAAACCATGTATTTGAAAAATACATTTTACACAAATTGTAAATGATTGATATTATTTTTAAACAATACAGCTTTGTATATTAAATTCTTTTTTCTATGTCAGGTTGGTAGAAGCATTACCACATCGTTACTGTATATAATCAACCACTGGTCATCAGCAGGAGCCTAAACCAAGACCTCTAGGAAAATGAACCCACTAGTATATTGACATTTTATGCTATAGGCAAGTACTGAAGATGAGAATTTGCTTCCCTGTAGGGTTTATTTACAGATTCCTGGATGAAGGAATTGGGGTATTAGGTTCCTGAGCAAAGCCATTGTATCTTTGTGTAAAATAAGCAGAGCTCTTTTCATTTCTAATAAAGTTTTGAAATATTCTTTTGTGCTTTCCTTTTTATTTGAAGCAAAACAGGCTAAAGCTTCATTTTAGATTAAGCATATAATAACTATTGCATTATGTTCTCCAGGCTTATTTTAAAACAAAATTCTATATTTACATTCATTTTCTAGGCCTCAAGTCAGTACGGCGGTGGATTGTAACGCTATACTTGAGTCAGCAGTAACGCAGCAAATCGATAAAATAGATTTGTATAGTGCAAAAAGTCGATTAAAGCATGCCTGTATCTTTACTTAACTGTATAGCATTAATTTAGTCAGAAATACAGTGGAGACACTTGGATCAAATGCCTTTTTTTTTTTTTTTTTAGCAGAACATGAGACCTTTTGGAGTCTTGGATAAGCAAGAATTTAAACTGACCAAATAAAGGGTTAAATCAATTTACCCTCTTTTGACTTCAAGACAGCTAACATGTCTTAGTCTCCTTTGTAAAGTTATATTCAGACAGATGACTTACTGTAGACAGGACGACATCTTACCTTTATTTTTGTAATGCAATTATTACATAAAAAGGAAAACACTTTCTTCATGTTCTGACCAAGGAGTTTCAAAAAGGCAGAACAAGCCTCGGCCTCCTGGATCATAATGAGATACAACTGTCCTACCAGCTTGAAGCCAAACAGTAGGACATCTTCCACCAGTACCACACCAGTGTCTTCTGCTTTGTCATTCCAGTATGGAGATTCAGTCTCCTAGTTGGCATGGTGAGAATTACATCCTGAGGATATATGAGTCCATACAAAACAGCATTAGACTATCGTGGCTGGCCCAATAAACCAGCTTTGGCTGCCAGAGCCTCATTCTGCTGAATATGGTATTCCTGGAAGCGCATGGATATCCGCTGGGTCATTTTCAGATACTTCTGTAGACAGCTCTCAGAACATGAGGTCTGAAAGGAATAGGGCAAATGAGTATGTTCTAATTACATTTTATTACAAGGTAAAGACACTGATATTCATGTAAAAGAAACCTTGTAAAAAGCAGAGAAGGAAGTCAGGATAAAAAAAAAGGAGAGTGATCTGTTCATTTAAAACCTGAAAATGTTTATAGAGGCAGCATTAATTGTGTTATACCTCTTCTGCCTTCACTTCTCTGGAAGTGAAATCTTTCACGCAGTCCATAAAGCAGTTCTCTGTCAGTTTGTTGTATGTGCCAAGGAACTCTTTAAACTGAAAAACAAGAATCCAGCAGAAATCACAAATAATGAAGAGGACTGAATGAACTACATGCTGTGCACATAGGGTTGGTGGATACAAGGTACTGTACCTGTTTAATCTGGTCTGATTCTGTGACCTGGGCAGCCATAGCTGGACAAGTGGGCTATGAAACACAGATTGGACATGTCAGATTGAAAGAACCATGTCAGAATATCAAGAACAGAGCTAAACTGATCCACGACCCCACTCTTCATTCTGTTCATTATTGTAGACTTAATGTGAGCAATTATTTGTCAGTGATGTCTTACTGCTCCAAAAGAACCAGTCCTGGTGCTAGCAAACGAACAGCTACACTGTAGCACAGTAGTTTTATGGAGTCTCACTGCTACTTAGCAACCGTCAGTCAAATTCAGCCTAATGCACTAAAGGGACAATAGTATTGGGACACCTAAATATTACTCCAACAGGGACATTGCGTTCAAATACATAGATTTTAATACCGAGTTGGTCCCTCTCAGCAGCTATTACAGCTTCCCTTCCTCTTAGAAGGCTTTCCACAAGATTTTGAAGTTTCTGTAAGAATTTGTGCCCTGTCATTCTGTAGAGAAAGTATGAGGTAGGACACTGATGTTGGACGAGAAGGCCTGGCTCACAATCTCCGTGTCAATTCATTCCAAAGGTGTTGGGTGGAGTTGAGGTCACAGCTCTATACGGACCAGTCAAGTTCTTCCACACCAAACGTATCAAATCCTATCCTTATAGACTTTTCTTTAAAGTAAATTTATGCTGAAATAGAAAAGGGCTTTCCGCAAACTGGGCCCACAAAATTGGAAGCATGGTGTTGTCTAGAACGTCTTGGTATACTGAAGCATTATGATTAAGCCCTTCACTGGAAGGGACCTAGCCCAAACCCACTACTGTTGTCCATATAGTGTAGCTTGGATAGCTCATAAACATTTACTTTATACATACAAAGACACGTCCTTATAACAAAATGTAGAAAGACGGAGAGTTATATCACCTGAGTCCGTAAATGTGGAGCCTCTGAAGGACGAGCAACGAGGAGAAGAAACACAGCAAGACCCCACTGCAGCACTTTCGTGACAAAAGACGCCTTGTGATTTCAAAATGACAACCTATGCTGTAAAAAAACTTAAAAATAAAATGTAATGAAAATTATCAGTGAATAAATGGTTACATGTTATTCGAAAGGTAAATATAATTCACACACATATGATTGTTTCTCGAAAATGCCATTTGGAATCACGCTTAGAAGCTTCGTAATTTCTGTTAATATTTTTTGGGTGATTTTTAAAAATTCCAATGTGAAACAAGCAAACAATTAAGCAAACAAATAATTGAAACAATTATTTTAACACGCCTGTTACTGAATCTGTACTGTAGACAGAATCTGTACTGACCATTTGTTTCTTTTTTGGGTTATTTTAAAATATTTTAATAACACTTTAGGACTAGTATATTTGCACATTGGCGTTCTAAAATTCCTGAAAATTTAGTTATTTATATATTAAAATGGAACGAGACGCAATTATTGATTACGCGAGATGTTGTAAATGTTCATCTTGTTGATTAAAAAGATTAAACTGTTTTATTTATACATATATATATTGATCTGCTGGTCTATTCTGGTACATTCTCCACTTGTTGTCACATTTTATTTATTTGGTTTATATAATTTATATGTCTTATATGTTTATAAGAGATACACATTTCTGCAAATCATATCTCGTTGCACTGTACATTTCTGTGTGTTGCAGTGTCAATAAAGTCCTTATATTCAGGGTATTCTAGCCAAGTACTTTTATTTTGAAATCAAGCACAAATCTAAAAACCCGTTTGAGTTAAGCAGGGCAGTTTCTGACTTCAGGTCTGTTGTCATGGGTTGAGTTCCAAAGAACACACTTCCTCACTTTGCATACTACACTACTGAGTGTATTTCCAATGGGAGCGCCTCCTTCTGAAACATACTACCCAGTGTGGTAGTGTGCAGTTTAGATCGCACCCAACTTTGTTGTCAGCAACAGTTGTTGTGGGTCCGGTCTCTTTTAACTACAGCGTAGTATGTACCAGCTAAAGTCAGTGGAAGCTTATGGATAGTATATTCGTTTTGAGTGTTATTCCTTTAAGAATACGTGTCTGTTATCTTCGAAAAGGAATTCGTTACGGACTGCAAAATCTGGGCATTCCTTAGGTTCGAGCTCTGACTGCACAACCGGCGCCAAATTCAAACAAACCGTATACAAAGACTTCTTGAAGGGCTACACATGTTAGAAGTGTCTCCTGGCAGGTGTGTAGTTTATGACAGTGCCCTCTTATAGGCAGCACAGCAGATTTAAAATATAATACATGCACTTATGACATTACCAGAAACTGTCAATTACAATTTTAGTTAAGACAACTACCCAAATAACTGAGTAAACTTTCTTTATTTTTAGTATACTGAGACACAGTCTAATCATTGTGCCCAACCACAGATATTCTCATAGATAAAGAGTGTCTGGTTTCTCAGTAATGAATAACGGCACGTCTGTATTGCATGGCATACCCTTGGATGAGTCCACATCAAGTTCTGAGGCAGCAGATATTTTAATTCGCTCAACTAAAGTTGTTTCGGGACAAAACAGAGATTACAGAGAGGGCCAAAGAGAGGCGTCAAAGTCACCGAGCAGCAGCAACGTGAATATCTATGTTCGAAGGCTGTCAGAGACAGCCCATGGTTCTTGTTCTGTGGAAACATCTACGCACGGACTGACGGAGAAAATTGTTCCTCCTGTGCTTCCTGTAAACATGCGCTCAGCTTTAAGCAGAGGTATTTATAATCATATATGAGAAATATGTTGCTGTTGAAGATACATTTTTGCTATAAAAATAATAATGCCTCTTGCAGAGTTGGAGGATGAAGAAGGTGGTCAAATTACACCAGGTCCAGGTGTAAGGAAAAGTCATGTGAGCCAAATTATCTGCATACTTTACTGCACTTTTACTGTTTGTGGAAAACATCTTAAATGATATACTTTTTTATTTTTTCAGGTATGTAGAGCAAGTAAAGTCATAGGGAAAGCCTCGATCAGCCAAACAAAGGACAGCAAAGAAAAAGGTACTTTCACTGTTACCTGTTCTGTGATGTGGGAAATTGTGTTTATTGTTTTGAATTTAACTATAATTTAATTTAACTTCATTTAGTTTAATTGTATAAATACTTCACAGAGCATGATTTATTAATATCAAGATTCTCTGCTGATGGGAGAGGGACTGTTGCAGCTGCACTGAAACAGAGGTATGTACATCGCCACAGCGTCCCAACCTTTAAGCACTAAGCTCACAATTTCAGCCTCCGACTTACTTTTTTAGGCACTTTGCTGGTGTGTGGTGTACAAAGATTATAGCTAATCTTTTTCCATGCACAGTTCATGTTAGTCATGTTTCAAGCCCAAAGCTCTAATAATAGTTGCTCAGTGGTGGAGCTATAGTGGTCTAGGTCTCTTGTTTGGTTGGGTAAAATTGGCTGGTTAATTTCACAACAATAAGTTCATTTCTGTATATCTGCAAAATGCAGATGCCTTATAATGCTGTATACTGTTTTAATTTATTGTACCGGTATACAGCACTGTGCAGAATTCTTAGGATCGCCCTCCCTGACTACCTGAGAGCCCCACAATCTATTGATGCTTTTAAACGGAACTTTAAAACTCATATTTTTAGAAAGGTATTTTGCTTATGCATTTTATAGATTTTCTTTTTGTTTGGTTTTTCTTTTACTCTGTAGCACTTTGAGATTGCTAAAATATAAAATGTAATAAAAAATAAAATAATTATTATTATTATTGTCTTGCGTAAACTGGTTAAAGCCATTTATCTGATCATTAGGAGACTTGCTGTCAGCAAATATACAAGTTAACCTTAGAATAAATGAAAACAAACAAGAAAGCATTAAATACTATCAAGATTTCAACATTTTCTGAGCTGGTTAGAAGTTCCAAATTTTAGCCTTGATACCTTCAGTCTTTGCAATGATTTATGAAAATTCATCAAGTATTGATCGTGATATCCAGGTATTTGAAGTATTTGATGAGAACTACAAAGTAGAGGTCTGGAAATGATTACGCAAACTCATAGACATACATAATCACTATCCACTGTAGTAATATTATTTGTATACATTCTATTAGCTTTTAAAAACATACTGCTGTGCTAAGCAGATTTTAAATATAGATTTGTCAGGTGTCGGTAAGACTTTTGTATCGTACTATATAAGCAAACTAGGAATGTGATGTACTGACTGAAAACTGAAAACCCATAGATGCCACAGTGTACCACTAAGACGGGAGGTGAAGGTACATTTTCTGGATGCAGAAGCACCTCAGAGCACTGAACTGCAAGTTCCTGACGTTCGACCTAGCTCTGCTGTTCCATCAGGGAATACTGAGTCAGCTACAACTGTGGCAGCCATTACAGCTGCTGCCATTGCAGCCACAGCTCCACTTATCAAGGTAACCAGTATATTAATGTTTTGGCTACACTGTTTTGCATCACTGCTTTCATGGAAGCAAGTTATTACAGACTTGAATTGCAGAATAATTGCAAAGGCCGTATGATGCATTATTACTTGTTATACAGGCTGCAGGCCTTGTTTGGTAGCACACTGTCAGAGTCCTTGCTCTTGGCTTATGTGTTGTATTTGAATGACAGGCTCAGAGTGACATGGAGGCGCGAGTGGCTCAGGTGGCCTCTGAGCTGCGGCGGCTCCAGGAGAGTGATTGTCGAATGGAAAGGGCACCAGAGAGCAGGGCAGGGAGTGCTGCGGATAGAGTGATGCAGCTGGAGGAGCAGCTGACCACACTGACACAGCAGAGACTTCAGCAGCTGGAGAGGATCCAAGGTCAGCAGCTTGAGCTCCAGGTACACAGTCTCTGCACCTGAAGTGTGCCTTCCATTTACACCTCTCAAACGTTTGACTGATTTGACTATTAATTTGCCAACAACGAAATAAATGTGGTCTGAAATTTCTCAATAAATTTGCAATCACATGACTTACATTCTATTCATTCTATTCATTCTGTCTTCCGTCAGAATTGTCTCCTGGGCTCGGCACTACATGCTGTGACAGCACGTACCAACTCTTCCTCACTGTCCACACAGCATTCGGGATCTGATAAAATTCTGCCAGAGTCCGTACAAAGGCCAGTTTTTACTACATGTCACACAGTGGAAAAAAATGCTGCTGGAGATGGCTCTACAGGTATGGAGGTACACCTGTTACAGACATATAGTAGTATTCAATTGCTAAATCTGTTTTTTTGACAAACCACACTGACCATACATATATTTTCAATATCAACATGCCAGAGGACGAAAAGAATAAGGCATCATGTTAGCTGTGTATTTCTTTTTAATGGTAGTGTTTGAATGGTCTGATCACGAGTCTGTTCTCAGTTCTCGGTGTAAACCAATATCATACAAATGAATATGTTATACAGTAATACATTGAGTATCACCACACATATATTTAATAATTGTGAGTTCATCGCTCAAACCTTTTAGCTTCTTAAAATCATCATTAAGGCAAAATATCTTCAACAGAATTCCCAATGCAATATTTAGACAGCATCTTCTCTTTATACATACAGAGATCATTTGATGATGGTGATGCTAGGGTTTTTTTTAATATCCCACTGTATTTTGCCTTGTTTTATTTTTGCATACATGCACGTGTGGTAATGTTCTGAGTGGGTCTTAATAAATAAATAAAACTTTTTTTTCATTGCTGTTTATATTCTTTGTGTTGTTTCTCCTAATGAGATCAGAATCCCTTTGTCCTTTATGCAAAATTGGTAAAGCCCCATTTAAGGACTAACTTGACTGTTGTTTTGTTTTCTGTTTTTATTGATTAGTTGTCCAGGATCAGACTAGAGAGACTCAAACAGAAAGAGAGAAAAGTCCTCTGGGGACCCCTGCACCTCGTAAGGTCGTACCTAGACCAACCCACTGGAATTCAGCAGCCCAGAGCAGCAAGCGGAGCAGCAAGATGCACAAAGCTACCCACAAAATCTATGGTTGGTTGCATTTTACTTAAACTACAACCCTTAGGTCTGTGTGAATGTGGAATTTTCAATCTGCAATTCAACACAGATTGAAAATGAGTCAGAATTTTTCATGATGGGTATAATCAATGTTAGGTGGTTAAGTCGTGTCTGTTAGGGTCAGAAAAAGTGGTTGTCAGATCTATAAAACCTCCAAATTAACTTCTTGACTGCTTTTTGACTGTCATAATGGCCTCATATTCCCGCAATTACTTGACATTTTGGTTATGATGGGGATACAGTGTCAGCAAATGTACCCGATTTGAATTGCTGTTATGTAGTAATCTGAAGTTCTCACTGAAACCACTTGATGGCAGTAGTATCATTTCCAAATTCCAGAATAAGCTCTGAACAAATGTGTAGGACTGAATGATTGGCTTTTGCTGTTGATTGGACTGTAAATTTTTAAGCATGCGAAGAAAACAGTGATTCATAACTGGCCCACATAAATATTTGAATACAGTTAGCACTGTGTAAAAACATCCGTGTATTGAATATCCTTATAAAATACGAAACATCTTATACATTTTTGCACGCCTTATACATTACCAAATAACGCTGCTAAGGCGTTTAAAATGTATCTATCATTATTATTGTAATTAAATGTATTATTAAATTTTATTACATTTGTTATGCACAAATCTCAGAGCATGATTTGAAATGAAAGATTTTTATTTTTTTTATTTGGATTAGATAAGAAGAATGATGCATGTACTTAACCTTATTTTTATTATTATTAATTAACCATATTTAGGCAAAGCATGGATATTAATCTTCTTTCCATACTCAACATGGCTGCCATGGATCATTCTAGTTAACAATCTTTGAGTCACAGAAACGGACACTGTAAGATCATAATGTTTATATGAGGAAATTGTGTTCCTTAATTCCTTACAAATTGCTCATTAACCCACCAAAGCGCCCCCTTTTATATGGCGCACCATTACGGTGCAACTCTTGGATTGAAGGTACATGGCAGTCTCTTCTGCAGCAAAAACTAATTAAGGGTAAAACATTTGTTTTGAACGAGGGCTTGGTGCCGAGCAGCTGTGTAAATATGGACAGTTGGTGCAGTTCATCTTAACTGTGCTGTTTTGCTTCACATCTGGTTCTCTCAAAGACTCGAGTGGTTGCTCGAAATGCTTGAGATGTGCTAGTGCAGGTTGACCGGGAGACATAGAGTATGCGCTGTCAGCTCCAAATAAAAGGCTTTGAAGCATAAAGCCATGACAATCTCTGCATCCCCCCGCAAGAGCCTCAACATGCTTGTGCATTTAGTAGTAGTAGAAGGATTCATTGTTGCATACTGGCAATCATATCACTCTTCCATTCCTCCTACCTCTACCTTCGTCTTCTGCACTTCTTTCCAGTATAGAGGTAATTATGCTGCAAGCACCATGTTTCGGGGGATAGAAAACGTTGGCTGCATCTCCCACACGCTTGTCTGTCTGAAGGCTGGGACAGTTTCCTCTCCACCGAATCTAATCTGCTGCCTTCTCTCTCCCACACTAACATAAGGCTGCTTCAGGGAAAGTAATCCTATTTCTTTTTAGCCCTCAATCACAAATGTGCGTATGTGTGGTGAACAGAGAACTAATTAAACACGTTTTGGGTTCAGTGTTAAAACTGTTGTCTCTGACATAACATACATTTCTTCATCTAAATATAAGTCAGTTGGTTTGGAATTTCAGCATTGAACAACATGAGTTTTTTGACTTTATCAAATTGCAGTGCAGTCAGACGCCATTGTTGCTAAAGTTAATAAGGACATATTTTGCTTTTCATAACACATCATGGCATTTTTAGCATTTTAAAGAATTATTGTTATTATTATATAATAGAATTCAGAATTACTTTTTTAGGGCCTCTGTTCTAGTGAGAGTGTATATAATGTAGGTCTATATGTACAAATAGCACTGAACTGGATGAAGACACATTTGGAATTATTAGGCATATTTACTGTATACTACTGTCATGACAAGCCTGGGAAATTGGATTTTAATAGCTTTGTGGGAACTCTCTGGCTGTCGTTTGCCTTTTTTGCACTCACATGTGTGGACAGGAGAAAAATCCAGCTTAAGATGTCTGTCACTACTGACTCCATTTTGTCGCTGGTGTGCATCTGCCTGGTTGTCGTGGCAACCCTGCTATTTCTGCGGCTCCATCGCTCTCCCCTTGTCCCCGGTTGTCAGACTGCTCTCTCTATGGGAATGGGCTATTTTTAGTCGTGCTGCCTTTTGTTTCTCAGGCACATCATCAAAAGCCACATTAAATCCACGCTGTATGAAGTTACACATGGGGTTTGAGAGGTGGGGCGGGTGTACAGTAGCTACTGAGCATCTGCAGGATATTTTAAATATCGAAATGCTTGTGTATGATCAGGGACAACAGATAGTGGATTATAAAAGATGTTCCATGTCCATGTCCATTCCTCTGACATTATCTATATTTTGGTTGCGTGTGCTCTATTAGTGAAGCACTGAGCTGTAAAACATTGGGTCAGCCCAGAGCGTTTCGTCCATATCTAAGTGAAGTGCTTTCAACATGATAAAATTAAGCACATCTTTTCAGTGCATCTGTATAAGAGGGACATTATTGGTTATTTGTCCCAGGATACGCATGAATTAAAGTGCTATTGATATATTATATATACTATTATACACTGCCTTTTTACTATTCTCATGATATGAGTACAGTAAAATAGTCATGATATAATTTCTAAATGTCCTTGCTTGCTAGAAATGGAACAGCACACACAATAGTAGCAGATATAAATCGGTAATGTGTGACATTAGAGTAGAAATTATTGTTATATCTAAACTGAGCTTATGAAAAAGACTATAGTTCTAAACTAATGAGTTTGAGCTCACCTACTGTGAATACACATGCACATACGTGGAGTCCGTGTGTTAAATAATTATTGTCTGATCCATACTTCTAGTCAGAGTGAACTACATTTAGACTGTTAACAATGTGAATGCTTTGCTGCATTTTAGACACTGGACAAATGAAGGCCTTCAAAAGTCTAACATGACTGTTTTACTTCTGTAAGGAGTGAGGTGAAAGGTAATTCCTCTTGTCTTTTTTTTTTATTCATTCACAACTGCTTTGTCACCTGGGAGGAGTCAGTGGGGCTTTCTACTCTCCACTGTGATGCCCTTTGTGCAATAAATGGCAGACTTTATTATTAGCCTGTTCTCTTACCTGCCAAGGAATCCAACACTGCAGATATTCCCTGGGGGTGATGAGGGGTGGCATGCCATGCACTGCACCATGCATTGCATCACAAAAAGTAATTTATCACAACTGTACAAACAGTACAAATTGCTCAAAGTAGGCTGTGTCACATTTGACAGACATGTCTTTTAGCACAGAGTACCAGTGTTTTGGAAGCATTAGTTTATTTCTTAATGATTAGTCTTAAAAGACCCACTGACAATATTTCTCCAAATATTTCCAAATATTGTCAAAACGTTTGTCCTTTATAGCATAATTTAAAGGAAATGACAATACAGTAAATTAAGAGAAATGATGCAGTGTTTACAGAACTTCAATAATTCAATGAAAACAAAGCTCTTGTTCACTCCTAAACAAAATGGCAATGTTTACCATTGACATGCTTTTAGTAGTGTTTTGCCATCCAACTGGTCATGCAGGAGAGTGTTGATTACAGCGGGGTTTTAATACCTTTTCTCATCAAATAATATTTGATTCAGGTGATCACCTAATCAGTACCTCATAAAGCAGAATGAGGTGTTTGTGTAGGAATTTAACAGACACTGGCATGGAGTGGTTGTCATAGATGCTGATTTAAAAATAAATTGCAATAGTCTCTTATTTTTTCCAGAGCTCTGTATATATTACAGGAATGCTGCCCAGCACTTCAGGCAGTGGAGGAAACATTTTGTATGTCTGATAGCTGTTGTCTATTTTGTTTCACCCCCCATCCCCCTTCAACCTACAATGTGTAGACACATTTCCTTTAGGTCTAGAGTCCATTTTTCAGTGCAGTGTGCCTCTCACAGAATGCAGTATTACATCTAACCCTGCGGTCGTACTGTGAGCTTCCGCCCCTTGGGGAGGTGCCAGCTTTGTGCTAAACGCTGTCCATTGTTTGCCTGTCTGTGTTTGGAATAATTGTAAAGGCGGTATGATATATTTCTTGCTGTTGCCATGGGTTCAAGCATTCCAGCTGATGTTTTGCAGCTGAAAACACTGTAGAAGTTTGACGTCACCCAGCAGCTGGGAAAGAGGACTGGAATTTGTGTGGTAACAACAGCAACTGTCGCACAAAGTTGTGGAGCAGTTGCAGTATAACACTTAGAATATGTGTGCGAAAGAAATGCCAACAAAGCCATTTCCAAAGTGTTCCTTCTACAGTGATTTTCCCATTATTATAAAGGATGCAAATATTTTTCCAGCACTTTTTGATTACTTTGTTGCCATTGTTGGACACTCACAGCCATTTTAGTACACCGATTTTCAATTGTTCTCAACGAGCTGTGATAAATTTGCTCTGCAGTGATGGGGCCATGCTCTTTCTTTCTTTAACCTGACAAATCAGACTTTTAACGGAAGCAAAGTACAGATGTTCTAAGAATCCGAGCAGAGGTGTGACTCATTCCACTATGTTCATCTTTAAGCTTATGGGCCTCTGGTTTCCTCTCTAGCTTTTCCTCGTCTGGCCTTGCTGATTGTCAAACGCAGAGGTGTGGGGAAGAGCCTGGCACGATGCTGTTGTTTTAGTAGGAGGAGTCCCCTTTTGACATGACCTTTTGACCTTGAGGAAATGATTATGGTCAGGATCTCCTTGGCAGCCGGGGGTAATGTTGTTTTTGGAGGAGCGAGAAATTCTTGTTCCATATTTTTATATAGCTTTGTTTCCTTTTGTCTGCATTCCGCAGTGCCGCGGGGAGAAACATTCCTCTCACAAATCTCTTAGGTTTCTAATGGGCTCTGGAAACTGACCAGGGATATTTTTTGCCTCGTCTTGACAAACATCTGTGCGATTGGATTTTTCTCCAGCGACAGAATGAGGTCTTTTCCATTTACAGTCATGTACTGGAAAAGAATAACAACAGAAGCATCCTTCACTACCTTACTTGCAACCCCCCAAAGCCAGATATACAGCAGTTGTGTAAATGTGTGGTCTGCTTGCTGGAACCCATGATCATATAAAAATATTAAAATGTTGTATGTTTGGCCAGATTGTAAATCCCACTGCGTTGATGAATCAGTGAGGGTGCGTGCTTGGACAGAGCAGTAGAATGCTGAGTGAGGAAAGTGTATGCTGCTGGAGCTGATTGGGACCATGTCTTTTCCAGGAAATGGCAGGCTGCTGGAACAGATCCCTAACAACCAGAGATCTCCCACGAGATGCCCTGCACAGTCTGTTGGGGTAAGGAGGGTTGCCATAGCAACAGTCAATGACAGCCAACCAGAGCAATCCAGGTAATGATAAATCTTGAGAACATCTTACAGTGCTAGAGCTGTTACATTTCATTATATCCTGTATGTGTTTTCTTTTTTATTCACAGGTGTTTTTTTCTATACATAAAATATGAGATTTTCTCTCTGTGGTGTACCTGGTGACATGTGCGTCTTCACTGCAGTGAAGTATTGCCTAACTTGGTCATTTGTATTGTGTAGATTTGCTGAAATTTTGCTATTTTTGCTCAGGACAGTTAAAGAACCAGAAGTCATAAATTCTAATGCTGAATCGGGTGCTGGCGAGTAGAACCGCTTTACCTCAATGAGAAACATGCTAAATCATATAAGACAGGAGGAGGGTTTGGGTGAGATGATCCTGCTCTAAACTGCTCTTGAGTATAACAGTTTGTGTGTGCATATGTGTCCAAACCATAGCCTTGCCAGTGTGACACAACATGGCATTAACCAGACAACTGATGTCACCACCATGTCCCTGTAAGTGATGGATGTGTTATGCAGTGAGAGATGTTTTTCTAATATTGTAAACATGTGCAGAAGTTTACTCCCAAGCCCCTGTACTGTTTTAACAAATTCCGCCATGCCTCATCATAGATCCAGGCCTGGGTACAGGTAAGCATGTGATAAATAAGCAGGAGGTAATCTGCAGGCTTTTACTGAGGCATTGCAACTGGTTGCCTAGACCTGTGCATTGTTGTTGATTGTATTTATTTAGAGAAGCCTTCAGCACAGGATTTTTGGGTTTATCATCACTTTAATTAGATTTTCAAAACCGTAGTGTGCTTCACAAACATCAGAGCATGAGTGCTAAGTTCATGTGGTAGTTTTGCATGTACATCCCTGTGATCCTTTGTAAACATCTGAAGAATTCGTCATTTTTCGTAGATGATCTTTTATGTGTTTTATAGGGAGAATCATGAGAAAATGCCTACCTTGGTTGAGCCCCAGCAAGTTGAGAGGGGTTAAATCCTTTCTAACGTGATTGTAAAAGGGGGAAAGGGGATGACAGGTAGCGAGAGTGAAAATCATACATATGCAGCTTACTGAGCAGTCGGTGCTACATACGCACATATAAGGAGCCCAAGGGAGGCAGTAACTAACAAAGCTGCTCTAGCAGCCTGTGGTCCCCATGGCAACGGCAGGCGGCCTCTATCGGCTCCATCTGAGAATAGGTAAAGTAAATCTGCATGCATTTGGCTACCCGCCAGTGTCTCAAATGAAAGAGCACTTTGAACGGCTGCCAGGTTTGGAGGAGGAGAGGGGCTGTCAGGCCTGCTTAATGTTGGCAGTTTGTACTTGGCAAGCCTTGCCTTTTCCCAGAATCCCTCAGTCTGGCAAACTGCCAGCTGCTTAGCGGAAGCAAAGAGTTAACCCCTGCGATGGGCCTGGGGAAAGCTGAACACTAAAAACTTTCCACAATGTGTGTGTGTGTGTGTGTGTGTGTGTGTGTGTGTGTGTGTGTGTGTGTGTGTGTGTGTGTGTGTGTGTGT